>WOVY01010110.1:0-342500 GCA_013436015.1 Rhipicephalus annulatus | reverse complement strand
CTGCCGCCGCCGCCTTTGAAGAGGCCGAGGCGGTGGTGCCGCAGTCCCTGGTACCGGGTGGTGTCTAGGAAGAGGCCGACGGCCAGCATGCCCCACAGGCCGCCCACGCCGTGAATGGCTGCCGCGTTCACGGGGTCGTCGACGCTCAGCCAGCGCCGCAGCAAAGACGGCACCGGAGTGGTGCACAGACCGCCCACTGCGCCGATCAGCAGCGCTTCCCAAGAACGGTAGAAAGCTGAACCGGCTGAAATGGGAGAAACACTGCCGTGTGATGCGAACTGCGTTGAAAGTACAGGCGGCTGCAATATAGATCGGACCACGCAAGCACTTGTCAATATGCGCCAGGGGTCGGCAATCTTTTGAGGCGGAGGGCCAAGCCGATACAGCGGGGGCCCACGTAGAAAAATCTTGGGGCTTTGCAGGCAAGGTGTGAAAAATTTTGTGCATAGACACTAATTTGTACAGCAGGACTAGAAATAATGTTTACGCTGAGCATGCATCTCACAAAGATTCAATCAAACATTGGTTACAAGAAAAAAAAAAACACTTCAGATGAAAACTGCCATGTCTGCCTACCGTTATCGCTCTAAAGAAATTGAGTATTTGTGAAGTAGTTCTGCCACGCAACAATAGTCATCTGAGTCGCTTGTGTTTCCTTTCTCGAAAACCCAACGCTCGCCGTTTTCCTATCAAGAATGCTGTGTCACACTGATAACGCGCGCGCCGTTCATGACCGCGAACTACCGGAACCATGGTGATAACGCGAGGAAATTACGAGAAGTAGATAACGATTATTGTTGCGTGACAGGAATGCTCAACAAATACTCATTTTTTTTTCTTAGAATGCAGGAAGGGGCAAACGGAAGGGGGTTTGACTGCATCCTGGAGGCCGTGGGTCACCGACCCTTGGTGTATGCGATCCACTGGTGAGTCACATTATGTCGGTAGTATTGTTTAGGTAGACGCGGTGCTCTATGCACTAGCAGGCATTTCAGGTTACCGCTTCCTCCATGGGCTCACAGGTTATTGCAATCTTGGCGCAAGAGGCTGCCGTGGCAGCGATTGCCGTCACTGTTTTCACGAAATGAACAAATGACGCCGTTCAATGTAACAAGCGTTAGAAGCGCTAACGTCATTCCACTTGCTTAAATATTCGATAACGTGCGGCTCTTGCATCAAGGTCTTGCTAATCAGAAACCACTTACGTTCAATGAAAGAGTGTATTTAAAGATATGAAAAAATATGACATATTCAAAGATAAGCGTGGACGCGTGGTGGTGATGATGATGATGATGATGATGCCTCTACCATGACTCATACCCACTCAGCGGGATTGATAACAAATATTGATAACAAAAAGAAGAGAAAGGACTCAAGAACGGAAAGAGCACAGTAACTGTTTTACTAAGCTATTCATATCAGAGAGTGCCTTTAACTTGAATAAAAATTGCAGTGGCAAAACAAAAGTTAAATTTCTTGTTATGATTTCTAATATTCTTACTACATGAATAGTAATTTAAAGTCACATGCGTTTTGTTTCATGAAGGTACCTGCAAACGGCATGAAAAGCGTTCCTGTGATTAAAGCCCAAAGCCGAAGCACCAAAGGTAAGTACATTGTCAATTGTGAACTTCATCCTTAGGTTAGCCAGTTCCCATCACTTCTTCTTTGTCTCTTGTGCCTCTCCCAAAGACCATGCCCCACTTCTTTATTCCCAAGAAATATAATAGTAGAAAAGATCCGCGTTTTGTGAAGTACCGCCACATGCATGTTAGACCTGATTTTGAATTTTGATCTAGGTAGTTAGATTGGTGTGAACTTCATACATTTTATAAGATATCCTTACATGTATACCAAGCCTGTGTATGAATTTTTACCTGAGCATTTGTTTTGATAGTGAAGCTGTTGACTTGAATTGCGCATAACGTTGTATTTAGCTCATTACTAACCTGTTATCGACACCAGTGATCCCAGAACAGAAGTGATGATGTCTTCAATGTCGAAATGCTTGTGAACCAGGTAGCTGCCACAGCACACGGAAAATTATCAGCACGTAAGTGTCTTGCAGAGCCTTTCGTGAGCTTTACACAGAATTCGGGTATATATAGAAAGGAAATAATGAATCTTACGTTGCAATGGTGCCAACAAGACCACCGCCGATGGAAGAATTAATCGTGGATACCGCTGACCTGGACAATGGTGAAACAGGTGCCCATTCAGACAGCATGATAAAGAGTGTGGAAATTGTATAAAGCAGAAGAAAGTTTCTTGAGCTATTTGTGGCCGTGTGTCCCCTTAACTGAAAGAACCATATTTAAAAAAAACGCACAAGTAATGAGAGCTATAGCAAGTACTTAAAGGCACAATATCGCTAGCATGCTTTTTTTTCAAGTCACTTGCCGCAACCTGCAACATAAACCTATTCGGAGATTCAGAAATTGCTTCGGAGTGTCTGAGGTTCTTCGAGCAATGTATAAGGAAAAAGAAATAAGCAATATCTACGCGTTGTTTTTTTATGCTGCATCAAAAAAGGACACAACGTCTTGCACTACAGAAAATTTCTATCCAGAGCGGTTTTTCTCGTTGACAATCACACACCTTCGATTTACGGTTAAATAAAAACTGACAGACAAAGGGAAATGCAATGATGGCGAAAGATTGTACCTGGCGGCGAAATGCCATTTCTCGTCGGATATTCCAAACGTGCTTCCACTGTTGAAGACAAGTGAACCCCACCTAGAGAAAGGATTAAACACGTGTAAATAAGAACGAGTGGCGTATAAACAGTAAAAACTTGTCTGAGAACTACGTTAGCAATAATTCGGGTCGGGAGAATCGATATAGCTGCATATTTCTAAGAGCCCCGCCAAACGAGGTTGCAGTGCGAAGACGTTGAAAACTTCCTTTCGGCCATGTATTTTCGCAGCGTCAAACTTTTGTGCAACGATTTGTTTGCCTCGCTCCTTAGGAGATCTATATGTGCCTCTTCTCGATATATCTAAGTATGTGACATCAAAAGCAAGTGATCCATATTCATTACCTCGTGGAATATATGATCGGTTGTCATTAATTCAACAGCCATAAATGACTCCCCACGTCTCACTACCATATCATTGCGCCATATATATATATAATAAAAAACAACCAGCCGTGAGCAGGAACGGCTGGTTATTTTTTCACCCACTTTTCTTTCTTATTTACATTCCATTGGTTCTAATAACTTCCCCTGTACATTCCTTGGCATTACTGTCTGTTAATCTCATATATATATATATATATATATATATATATATATATATATATATATATATATATATATATATATATATATATATATATATATATATATATATATATATATATATATATATATATTACATGTCGAGATAGCAAGATAGCACGTGATCTTGGGCCACTTTCAGCCATATTGCATGACATCATCATTAATAATTGGTCACAGCTAACACCTAAAAGTAAAACGTAGAGCTTCTTTCTTTTTTGGCAACACCTGACCCTTGCACCACAAAAACCAACCGGCGACTATCTTCGAAAGCAAACGAGTGTGTAGTCCAGCACAATCAGAAATATCGGTTATCGTGGACAAGGATAAAAAATTTTGTTAAAAGCCAGATAACCCAGTTGTGCTTCCAAGTATGCTTACCACAAGGTGAATGCCCCAATCATAGCGTTCGTGGGGTTGCCCATGCGCGGTCTGCTGTGCCTGTCCCAACTGAGCCTAGGGCCCAGGACCAGGGCCGAGATCAGTCCCGACGTGCCACCTAGCAAGTGAACGCAGGCCGAGCCGGCAAAGTCGATGACGCCGATGCCGTTGAGGAAGCCGTGCCTGCTCCATACCCAGCCGGCGGGTATGCAGTACATGAGCGTGCTCAGGGCCGAGAAAAGGCAGTACGCGTGGAAGTTGGTGCGCTCGGCCATGGCGCCCGACACGATGGTGGTGGCCGTGGTGGCGAACGACAGCTGGAAGATGAACATGGCGAACTCCTCGCCCATCACCTCGGAGCCCGCGTCCAGGAAGAAAGAGCCGACGCCGCAGAACGGGTTGGTTCCGGGTCCTCGGCCATTTTGGAGGCCGTATCCAACGCTCCAGTAGGTCAGGCCTCCCAGGACAACGTCCACGGCGTTCTTCATCAGGATGTTCACCTCGTTTTTCTTGGACACGCAACCGGACTCCAGAAGTCCAAAACCTGAAAGCGACGCGGTTTGTAAGCGTTGAAGGCACGCAGAGAAAGATCTCACAGTGCGCGTGATGCGTCATTGGGCTCAAAACTAGGGGACAGTAAACTCTGGCACAGTTGATCTACGTCTTGCAATCACATCACTTGTGCAAGTGGAAGGTATCCATATACAAGGCGTTTCAGCAAATGTGCCCAATATTCTTTAAATACCACAGAAACAAGATATCTGCGAGCTCTTTGAGGCGATGCCTTTCTCGTGATGGAAGGCATCTTCAAATGCGTAGAAACATTAATTGAGGCCGTAATTATAGAAATAATACTTTTAACGTTTTAACTAGTGGTGATAACCGGTAGAGTCCAATCGGCAAATTCAAGCCCATATCAACTTTGAAATTTTGAAAAAGAGGCCACTGGTAATCATTGCGGAGTGGTGCAATGAGCCTAATTTAGCTTGAAAAACTGAAACCAATGCACCAAACGGCACATCTACCATTCACTTCAACAACGCCCTCAGTGACGGTACTGTTTCCCTATAGTCGTTATCAACCGTCAATTTAGACACTTCACTTCGAGGCCGTTTATCAACTCTCGCTTATTCCTCTCCCCCAATGCGAGGGAAACAGTGTCGTAATTGAGGGTGTTGTCGAAGTGAATTGTAGATGTGCTGTTGGGTGTATCAGTTTCTGTTTCATCATCTTAATTGGCCAGATTGCATCACTCCGTGGTGATTACCAGTGACCGCTTTTCAAAAATTTTAAAGTGGTTATCGACTATTCTTGGGAAGGGCTTGAATTCACCATTTCGAATCGACTGGCTATCACCACTGGTTAAAAAGGTAATTGTTGCAATCTCTTTAATTACTGTCGTAATCAATGTTTGTACCCATCTAAAAATGTATTCTGCCATAGGAAGGCAACGCCGCAAGTAGCACGCAGATACCGTTTTTTTGTAATTTTTAAAGAATATTGCACACATTTCTTGAAACACCCCGTATACACTTTCTGGCTCTTATGCTTGTTGCATGACAACGTGAGTGCATTGCCGTAATTAATCAAAGTCGTGTTCCACATTTAGAACTTAGCGTGGGTTGTGAAAACCTTCGAAGCTGGAAGGAGTTCAATAGCCCTCTACTGGCATTTCCTGATCTCTCCAACCATGATGCTAACGAAGAAAGAGGCTTGCACGCTGCTTAATTTGTGAGTAAGGCGAATACACGTGCCCACTTTTGGTCGATGTTGCTTCCGCCTCATCAGCCATGCTTCGTGTACTTGGTCATTCATGGCGGGATATGACTTTTGTCCTGTTTATTTCTAATGCAACGCGACCATAAACATTGATCCCACTTTCTCACCTATATAGAGAGAAAGACCTTCATGGTAATACGGGTAATTGCGCCTGCGTGCGACTGCTGCAGTCTTGACAAAAGCAAGCTGCTTTGTTCCGAGTCATCATCCGCATTCGAAAGGAAGTTTATAGTGACACAAGGTAAATTCGCTTATGACGGGGATAGAGAAGAGGCGTGACACACACGACCGTAAAACACACAAGGGCTCATCCGACAAGCCAAGACTGCTACCTTAGTGAAATTTATAGTCTTCTTTTCTCCTCTGTTTTCCTAATTTTCTTTCTGTTCATCGAGACGACTTCCGTCGGCACATATGCTTCACTGACATCAAATAATCTATGTGATTGCCTTTAACCACACGGCACTTTCCTTGTGCACGCATCAGTTCACGTATCCCTGTCTTTCAGCAATCTATGTTCATCCCATTTTCCTTGTACAACGCACCCAGTCAGACCCTTCTCAGTTTCGTGTTTTGGCTTAACGTGCTCACAAACATCCCACCCTTCCACCCCTTGTCAGCTGGATTTATCAACACTAATGAAGGAATAAAATATTATGGGAATGTTTTCCGAGGATCCCATGCCCGTGCACAATAACGTTGTTGAAGGCCACATTTCATAGATATTGTTGACGGTCGGGCTGTCTATAGATAACCTGTAGTACTGTCTACACCCCGAGAAGTACCAAAACAACGTGACCTGTAGCGTACAGTACGCATTCTTGATGCAAAGGTAGGCTATGTATTCGAGGATCAGAAACACTCACCTGTTTGCATGGTGAAGATGACGAAGGAAGACGTGAGCACCCACGTCGCATCGTCGGGCTTCATGCTTTTGGGGTCCACAATCATGGCTGCCGTCTACGCTTCCGGTTGATCGCAAACGCAGTCTAGGACCTCGTCAGGTCTGCCGAATGAATTGAAACACGACTTTACAGCTCATACAAACCACGGACACACGCTCACTCTCGGTTTTCCGTTAGCCTCACTTCGTAAGAAGCAAGTGTGCCGTTCGTCACTACGTTGGTAAGTGACAGACCCTTTTCTTTTTCTTTCTAATGCTGACCCCCTGATTCTTGACCAGCGATAGCGCAGCAGTGACCTCGCTCGCGCCGACACGAGGCGCGAGTGCGACGCGACTCGGCGACGTGTGAGCCGCGCCGGCTCTTAATCCCGGCGGTGCGGTGGCGCGATGCTTTCTCGACGGGGCACACGCGTCAGCTAGTGCGCCATGGATCGGGCTGTTGCGACGCCTCTGGGGATTCGGCGGAGAGCTGACGAGTGTGCGGCGGAGCAGGATGTGAACGGGGATATTGGGAGGCTGAACGAAGGGGCGGCGGCAAGCGTCGGACGGCGCGAAGCCGGGAGAAAGAGAAAGGGGAGGGAAGGGTAGCGAGTAAGAACGAAGTGAAGAGAGGGGATCGGATGAGCGGGTGAAGTCATATATACCTTAGATTGAAGTAATGCGTGCAGATAATGTAGCGTTTTAAACTACTTTACGATTAATACGTACCTACTCGTCCAACTTGCTATCGTTCTAGGAAACGATGTTCCGGATGACATTGCATCCATCGCTAATTGTATAACTTTTTGGGGATGACCTTATCCTGTAGCACTCTGGTACTGTATAACGTCGTTGCTCTTTCGTATCTGTAATCTTTGTTTAGTTGTTTTTTCTTCATCATTACTTCTGTTATCTCGGCCTAGTAATTATCGATGCCGCAGTGTATATCATATATATTATCATATCATATATATTATATCATATATGTTATAATCATATATTATATTATATCATATATATAATCATCCCCCAGCACCTCGAGTAGCATGTCAGGCGAAAAGCCAGACAAGGTTCTCCAGATCTTCATTGAAGATTTCTCTCTCTGTCTCTCTCTCCTTATTGATCTATCCATCAAATAAACTGTCTTTATGACATTTTCTCACTTACCAGCTTTTCCAACGTGATAGCGGTGGTCATCAAAACACTGTAATACGACGTACTTGTCGCACACTGCACGTACCACTGGTCGACACAATGACCTACACTGTCATTTTAAAGGAGCGAATGAGAGCTCCGTTGTAAACAGGTGAAATTCAGCGAGGGGGAACGTAAAGAGAAATCTATGCTACCGAGACTGAAATAAAAAGCCATCGTGAAACTCCCCATCCACAGAGAGCAGGGAAGTGACCGTCATAGTCCTTGGCACGTGTAACGGTTATAATATCCCGGCTCTATTGGGGGAATGTTGACACTTACTGTTGCCTCACCTCCCGATAGGTCGGTACAGCCGTGCGCGCGCACACACACACACACACACACACACACACACACATATATATATATATATATATATATATATATATATATATATATATATATATATATATATATATATATATATATATATATATATGTATATATGTATATATATATATATAGGCGTCGCAGGATAAACAACGTCTGCCCGTTAAGACTGTCGTACCAGGAGGATATAAGGCCGCGGCGGCAGAAACAGTGATAAAATAGTGTCAACACCTTGAAGCTGTTTCTCGCTCTGACAGTATTGTTGCTCAAGCATGTCGCAATAGAGCAATAACCAACGGTCGGATCAAAGAGGATTCCTTCAGTGTGCTGCAGCCCGACTGCGTTGATTCTCCCCGTGCAATAAATTCCTGTTGGGACAAGCAGTGATTGATTGGATACTTAATTAATATTAATTAATTGGTTGATTGATTGGTTGATCAAATGATACCAAAGAAATTACTGATGAATTCTTCTAAAGGGAATTTTTGTACCCGGTGTATCTTGCACTTAAGATTAATCGATCGATATATAGATCAATGCCACCTTAACCACGTCAAAGTAGTTTTGACGTGGTTAATCACGTCAACCTACTTCTCAAGGAATCATTCAACGAGCCACCGACAATGCAATCACAAGTGAATGAAAGTCGAAGTGCTGGCGTAAGTAACAGATATGTGCACTAAGGGCTGCTAAGTACATCGCATTTGATAACCACCAGGGTCCCTTCTGCATTGGCCCAAGGCGACGCAATGGTGAGAGCCATCCTATTTTTTTCGGAGTCAATGTTGCTCATCCTCTCCCTGCCCACCGAGAGCTTTCTGCACGTATACTGTGGTCTTCTTCCTGCCCTTAATAGTGGATATGAATTGCAAGCTTTCTGTATACGCCAAGTTTTACACTGCCTCCATAATCGGCCCACCTTATAACAAGCGACGATGCTGTATGATGACGCCATCATGTGACGTCATAGTCACCACACAAATTTTGGCGTTCTGAGCCATTTATAATTAATATGTTGACGACATGACGTGGTGATGATTTTTCTGCATCACTCGTGTTGACGCCGCTGACGTTCCACTTTCGCCTTTGATGAGACATCTCAGGCTTACTCCTTAATTACTCACTGCTCAGAGTACGGTGTTATCGTCACCTGCTGTGCAGGTCCTGGTTTATTGTAACATTGCACTTGTTGCGCCCGGTCTAGGAAATGCACTTTTGTGGGCGTTGGTCATCGCCTTCCGTAGCCGTATCCTCCGTGACCTCCGTAGCCTCCGTATCCTCCGTGACCTCCGTAGCCTCCATAGCCGCCTCCGTGACCTCCGTAGCCTCCTCCATGGCCTCCATAGCCACCATGACCACCGTAGCCACCGTAGCCATGACCATGGTAGCCGGCGAGGGCGACAGCAGCCGTCAGTACGAGGACAGCGATGTAGGCGATGAAACGCTGCCGAAAATGCACGCAATAATCAACTAGTGTACTTGCTGGAGATAATTTCTAACGAGCCATGGTGTTAGCTCGCGTTCTTTCGCTCGTCCCTTGCCATTCGACGTAAAGCGAAATACTAGATCTGCCACTGCTAACTTCTCCACCCAACAGTAAACTTTTTCCCTCCCTCCTTTAAACATCTAGCGTCCAGAAAAAGCACGATGTATCCACACACATAATAGAGACAATACAATGATAGTGATATCAAAATATTGTACATATAGCTTCGACACGTAAAAGTGCTCCGTTTTGAAGGCGAGTTCAGTTACCGTCCCCACTGTCATCACCCGCGTCTTGATGTATACAGTGCTTTTTCCGTAAGCTTTGAAGTAATACTTCAAAAATCTCAAGAAAACTCCGCATTTTTACTGGGTGATTGTTCCTGCCATACAGATAAAAAGCGAATGTGTTCAGGGTTGACAGGTGAGGAGCAAGGAAACTACAAAACCCTTTCCAAATGAACATTACTACACTACCTAATATAAACAAAATCCTCTGAGACAGCACACGTGCTGTCTCCGAAAAGTGATATAGGCAAAGCTAGAATGTTATCGCAACACCTAACAGGCTTCCATAGTCTCGTTGACTCCCGTTACCCCTCAGTATGAGGATGAGCCGTTGTAGAATGCCGACGATCCTAGCTTTGCGAAAATTGCAGGCGACTACCCGCTGGTTTGTCCCTTTTCACATTGTAATGAACTAGTCTTTGTTGTAACACTATTCGTCTAGTTCTATCACGAAGCCGTGATAGTTTCTAGTTGAGAAACGACTGTGACGAGATATTCACTAAGTTTTTTTCTCGTGCTTCACACTAAGTGCATTGAGGGAAAGGACCGAGCTTTTTCATCGGTCCAATACTGAATAAAGAAGCCGCGATAAGTAACAGAATACCTTAAAAACCAATGCATTGAATTCGAACAGCTTGAACCGAGACGTATTAAATTTAAGGTCTGCATTATTAAGAAAAGACTCGACATATAATCAACGAGGTGAAGTGAAAACAGTTGTTTTTCTTGGCACTGGAAGCATCTACTTAACAAAAATTTACGGCTTTCATTTTATAGCTGTACACTGAACTATATTGCTCACCATATTTCTCTTCTTCTTGTTGGGTGTTACTTGTCTGAGACGAAGAGACCGATGCTGACCGGAGCCTCTGGTTCGGGTGTATATATACTAACAGACACCGCCCCTGAGGTCACGTGGATACTCCACGTGACTTTGAGGTGGATTTGGAGCAGGATGAAGAAAGCAGTTCGTCCAGAATAAGCAGGCGTGTTCATGGCTCATTCAACAATGCGCGAAACGAAGCAGAAAAAAATCAAAATGAAACAGTGTCAATACGGACATTGTCAGTTGAAACTATAAAGCGTCGTGTTCAAGGAACCATGAATGCGGCCACTAGCTGCACAAGCGTCGGCAGGCAAGCCTGCACTGCTGCCACAGTGTCACTTCACGGTTTCAGGCACACAAAATCAGCAAAACCGAGGAGTCCGTAGGAAAATCGCACCAGTAACAACTTCACATTGTAACACCCGTCCTAAAAACAAGGACGAAACGAACTGGCGACAGTTCCTTAAACAAAATCAAGAAAATGAAAAAAAGAACAATGAAACAAGGGAAGTCTAAATGAAAGTGCTTACTTTCCTGGTTTTTGCATTTCTGTTTGGCGTGGGCGGGGGTCAGTGCAAACGTATGCAGGTTTGGCGTGGTCGGCTGTTCCGCGACACACTCTCGACGCGTTGGACCGTGGCGCGGCCGTATGACGCCGAGAAAGTGGCAGAGCGATACAAAATTGGCGGCGACACCGATGGCGCCAGTTGTCGTGGCCGTGCCTGCCGATGCGACGCGTAAGAGTCTACTTGTTCTCCTAATTGCCGTGTTTTTCGCGTCGCGTTGTATTCGAGTAGGACCAGCTTCTCGACACGTGCAAGACCTGGTTCGCCGAAGCCACAATTGTTGGTCTGAGCTTAGACCGTCCAGACTGGGGACGTCGAGACGGGACGACAGCGTACAGTCACGGCCGCTGGTACAGGCCATCTGGGCTGCGGCACGATGCAAGTAATTTACGGCTCCGATTCAAAAAAGGCGCGAACAAAATGAGACTCCTTACAATATGTCTCGTTGGATTCTGTTACAGTAGAGTTCGAAAACGAACTGCCAGTGGACGTGAACGCCATAATAAATATGCCACGGTCATACCACATCGGTGGCTAACTGGTATTGTCTCGCACGTTTATTAGCATTTACTCTATTCTATTCCACTTCAAATAGTTATTCTCTATAATTCTTCAATTTTGTTAGTGTTTCTCGGTTTCATTTCATAAAAAGCTACGAAAAACGAACCCCTTAGTTGAAGTAATCGTCGGCCTCGATGTTATACAGGGGTTGTAGGGTACTTTATTTAACACAGTCGAAGTTGACCCGTACTCTGTAACGATTCACAGTTTTATGACATCCTCGGCATGCACGGTAAACGCTGCAAAGCGTGTTAGTGTGTTTTACTTTACATCTCTTTCCTTCTCTATTATTTCCCTCCCCTTCTCCCGTGTGGGCTAGCAAACCGGGTGCAACCTGGTTTATCTCCCTGCAATTCCATTGCTTTTCTCTCTCTTTCCCTCTCTCTTACGGTGCTCGGCTCGGCTGCTGACAATAAAGCTGGTTTGATCCCGGCATCGGTGGTCTTATGTTGATTGAGGTGAAATGCTAAAAGCCCGTTTTCTACGCCAAGCCATTGCGCGTAAAACAATGCCTGATGGTGAAAATTTCCCGAATCCTTTATCGCGGCAAGCCTCACAATCATGTCGTAGTTTCGGCACAACTCCAGAAATTATTTATGTTTGTTGCCTTCATATCATCACCACCTACGAAAACCCCGCCACGATGGTCTAGTGATTGTGGAGCTTGGCTATAGACTGACCCGCGTGGCTCGGGATAGAATCCCAGCCGCAGCAACCGCACTTTCGATGAAGGCGCAAATGCTCGAGGCCACTTTACTTGGATTTAGATGCACGTTGAAGGTGAACTTAAAGGAAGATTTGGGCGAACGCTGAAGTGAAACAATTAACTGGTTTAGATTGATAAAGTATTTTTTGAGAGCTGTAATGTAGTTAATCTTACCATCATAAGTTCATTATTACAGGAGAAAATCAAGGTCAACGTAACATTTTTGAATTCTGCGCCGTAGTTTGCACGTGCAATGTCACGAATTTAAAAGCGTATTTGTTGTATTTCGCCGACATTGCTTCGACGAAATTTCTTGAAACATTGTATTATGCTAGCAGACAATGGGCTTTATTTTTCCTACGTAGCTCCTAAGTTAGGAGCTACGTAGGCTTTAATAAATGTCGTTAAATTTTATCACGTAATAGTGGTTGATTCAGGAATTTTAAGGTGGCATCACCACCCACATTCTCTTTTTGATTGTTTTCTCGCTAACCTAGCGTCTTTTCGCGGTAAGCATGCCAATTTTTGCGTTGTGTAAGAGCATACTGCTGATACAAGAAAAATCATTTTCCTCTTTTCTACGGCGTCTCTCCATAATCATATTGTGATTTTAAGACGTTCGACCCCATCACTTATTATTTGTCACCTTTGAAAATTGAGCCCCTTAGTTCAAGCAACCCTTTTCACTCACTGCTCATACATCCTGTGTCTGCTTCGAAGTGGCAGGCCTGTCACACTCAGATGGCCCGTACGTTTTCTTCGGAGTTCAACGTCGTTTGTACGAGATTTTGGCGCCCTAACTGTCGCTGGCTACTCCCATTGCCATGACTATTAAACTAAAGGCACGAAGATCTGTAGGTTTGTTTACTCTTACATTTGCGTCCAACGTGACGCCTTCAATTTAAAGGGTTACGCTCCGCATACGCTATCATGGATGCGAGAGGTGATACTCTCCTGCCAAGGTCTAAATCAGCTAACACTCAAGAAAACTGACAGTTCGGCAACTGCGCCTCGACTCAATTGGAAAG
Organism: Rhipicephalus annulatus; assembly: GCA_013436015.1. Lineage (NCBI taxonomy): Eukaryota > Metazoa > Arthropoda > Arachnida > Ixodida > Ixodidae > Rhipicephalus > Rhipicephalus annulatus. The sequence continues at coordinate 329,193 of WOVY01010110.1, read as the reverse complement.
AAATTGCATGCATCACGCGAATGTGGCTGCGTGTCGACTTCTCTACGTTGCTCATCTTGTGCGCGGTCGTGCTTGCTGTCGCTACGGTGCCATCTGCTACTGAAAGCCGGCGTTCGCTATGAGACGACCACCTATTAGCACTCGATACGTGACAACCGATTTCACAAAGCTCCCATTCACTTCAAACTCAACAACGGCCTCACACAGCGTATACATGCATCTCCACACAAATCGGAGAAAAAAATCTGTATTTAATTTACCTACCATCTCGCTTTGCGTTAATTCTGCCCTTTAGCTTACAAAGGAAACGCTTCGTTTACGCCATGTTTTCCTGACTTCCGTTGTAACTCGGCTTCATAGGTTAAATTAAAAATATTTTCTTGTTTATTACTCTCTCTCATACTTCTCGTTAGTTGGTCCAAATATTTTATACATGACATTACTCGAATGCCAGGCGGGCATACAGTTTACTTCATCTCGTTCACAAGCTCCTCAGTTACCGGTAATATCTCCAGTCGGCCGTTTAATAAGATATATAACTGTTATAACGTAAACATTACTGTACAACGCATGATTCATGTTCATTAAAGCACATCGCGTGCGTCAGGACGGAGCCTTTTTTATACCCAGCAAATAGTTTGGCACTATTTATCTTTTGCACACTCTACATAAGAGTTACCAGAGTGGCTGTACATTCAGGTACCACACTCGCATCGCAGCTGACGTTGTGTGACTGTCTGGGACTTAGTCTGGAGAACCTAGGAGAAGGTCTTCGTCCAGGGAGTCATCTCAATAATATTTTCCATAAAAAAGTACGATTAGATTTGGAAGGTACTTAAATTAAATAATGAAAATACTCGGGAAAAGTATTACATGCTGTGATTTGAGCTATTCGAAGCAACACGCAAATTACGGGGAATTGATTGATTGATATGTGGGGTTTAACGTCCCAAAACCACCATATGATTATGAGAGACGCCGTAGTGGAGGGCTCCGGAAATTTAGACCACCTGGGGTTTTTTAACGTGCACCCAAATCTGAGCACACGGGCCTACAACAAAATTACGGGGAATTCTGGGCTGAGCAGCTGATAACTAATATTTCGGCCACGTTCACTGCATTAACGTGCACTTTTAAGAGCACTCAGCTACAATAACAATGTGACCGCAATTACATGTTGTCGCACTAAGCAATTACCCATAATAATCACCTAACCACTATATGGCTGATGAGAAATAAAAAAAATACTCGCAACTTCGTAATTTTGAAACGATGGTTAGACAGCGCGCAATTGTCTCTCCTCATCTATTTTCCTGCATAACTTGTGACAAAAGGAGTGCGACACGTGAAGACAGAGTATGTATATATTACTTTGGCGTGACAGAAAACATACATAAGTGCACTGAATCTTGTCTTTCTTTTTATTACTCTTTTGTCTTTCTGTGTTTGCGTCGTATACGTATACTATCTTGAAAGAATAGATATCATGTCCTAAAAAATGGTTTACTACGATGTTTACAAGACTGAACGAGCAAACACATATTCTTGTGTGATGTACGTGATGCCGAAATATTCCAACAACCATTATCGGTCAGTAGCAGCTGTAGTATTCAGCTGGGCAAGTTCTCGTTGCAAACTTACTCGCAGTAGTTTATTGCGGTAAAAGAGCGTGTTACTAGACAAGCGAAAGCCGAGGATTGCGCAAGACATGTTCCTCGTCGTCCTCGTCTTTACTGTCCCTCGTATAGAGACGCTGTTTTCACACATGGAACTACAACCAACTCTCCCAACTGATCATCTTGATTCAGTATACTGCTCGTAGGGGTTCAGAGAGGTCAACGACCACTACGGCAGACCTGGGGGGATACACGGCTAGGCAGTTAACTTTTTTTTTTGTATCCTAACATATAGCTTTCTTTCTGACGCCCCGCCGCGGTGGTCTAGTGGCTAAGGTACTCGGCTGCTGACCCACAGGTCGTGGGATCGAATCCCGGCTGCGGCGGCTGCATTTCTGATGGAGGCAGAAATGTTGTAGGCCCGTGTGCTCGGATTTGGATGCAAGTTAAAGAACCCCATGTGGTCGAATTTTCCGGAGCCCTCCACTACGGCGTTTCTCATAATCATACGGTGGTTTTGGGACGTTAAACCCCACATATCAATCAATCAATCATCCTTTCTGACGGCGCCAAAGTCAAATCAAGAACTGACACAACCACAGCAAGCATGCACGGTCACAGTTGTTTATTCTAATTCGCATTAGCCGACACTCTGTAGCTCGAGAATCTCCGTTAAATAACGGTGCACGTGCGGGTGCCAAATCTCCGGGGCATTTCTCTGACGTAGTTCGTGAAGTAGGCCGCCAGCCTTCCCTCGGGCCTCGGAGCGTCACGGCCCCGCGTGCCGAGCAAATACTCGTCGAAGATGCGCCGGTCCAAGCGTCCGCGATGCGAGATCGGAGGCACGTGACTGACGTCGACGCCTCGACTTTGGAATCGAGCCAGCACCGCGTCGTAGTCGTAGTCGGGGTAGCTGAGGTTGTGCTCCATCAGGTCCGCGCCCAGCGCTTCTTCCAGCTCGGTCATGCGGATGGGCAACACGTAGTTGATGCCCTGGAGAGCAGAGCAGCGATAACGGCTTAGTATAGGTACATATGCACTCGCAGCTAAAGACGTGTACAGTATACGCCAAGGAAATGTAATATCGAACGCCGCAATGCCGAAACATGGTTTCCCATAGGAGGAAAACTGGATTGACTTCCTCGGCGTCACGTCCGGCTGTGAGGAGCACGAATATGCACAGAAACAAATCTCATTTTATTTAGAATATAATTAGTACAAGTTAATCAAGAAATCACTAACGTATAATTTGTTGAAATGACACTGGACTAGATAAGCGTTTGCGATGAGCAGCTATGAGTCGCTGTATACGAAATGTATTCGTCCGTGTACTGTGGGAAAAATTAGAAATGTGTGAGTGTACGTTCTTTAGCAACGTGAACTATTTAAGAGAACTGCAGATTACCATGTTATTCATTTTAGTTGATCCTATTCTTTATATGTTTTATTTGTTTACTCATTATTTATTTAGAAGTAACCATATTTTTTTTTCTTCCTTTAGTTAACTAACAGAAATAATGTAGCTGAGCTGATATAGACTTCAACCTCTCTACACTGAGGCAGTTGAAACAACCGATTGCGATCGAGAGCTCGCTATAAAGCAACATAAAGCTGGCACTACATGAGCTGCGCGTTTGAGTTTCACCTGCCTAAATTGAAATTTTCTGGCAACAAACTCAGAGTATATCGAAGGCTTCGAAACGGCTTACGAATTTCTCTCACGTGTTCCAAATCACACTGACTGCCTGGCGGCTGAACAGCTTCAAAGCAGTGGTAGTAGTGCGCCGAAATTACGACGCAACGGGACCGAGCAGGCTGCTATATTTTCCCGCGTATTTTCACGCTGTTAGAGGCCATCATTGTAACCGTGGGTCTTTGTTAAAAGAGGCTATATTAGTGAAGTGGAGGCACCTTCAGCAAGACGTATGAGGTGACAACGCTCCAAGCGGCGATGCAGAGCCCTGCGAGGGCCTGCACACCGAGCAGGTAGGCACCGCCACCCTTGAAGAGGCCGCTGCGGCCAGACGTTAGGCGTAGCAGTGAGTCGGCGTCCGCGAACAAGCCGATGGCTAGCAGGCCCCAGATGCCACCCACGCCATGCACGGCAACCGCCCCGACGGGGTCGTCGATGCGTAGTCCTTCCAGCGCTGCCGGCACCCAGCAGGCGAATAGAGCGCCCGTCACTCCTACCACGATGCTCTCATAGGCAGAGTAGAAACCCGAGCCGGCTGCATATCGCGTGAAAATTGCAGTCATGGCTTTAGCAAAGTACAGCATTGGGTGAATCAGATAATAGAGAGAGAGAAAAAGGCAGAGAGGTGAGCCTGGGTGATAGTATGCTTTAGCCTGCTACACACCATACAGCGGGGGAAGGGAACGGAGAAGAAAAAGAGTAATTTGTGACGATGGTGGATTGGCGGGTGAGGGTATACAGTCCCGTCAAGTTAGCGCAATGTTATATATATCCGTGCATCCGGTCCAGTAGCTCGTCGGAAGGATATGACCGCTCTTGCTACCACAGTTACACTGTTGGAATTGGGCCAAGGGCCCAACCCAACTTCATCAGTTAAAGGTCTGTTATAAAATCATACAGCAGAAGAAACAGATTGTAGTTGGAGCACGGCTTAATAGTATAATATCTCGGGTTTTGACGTCCCGAAACTACTATATGATTATGAGAGACGCTGCAATGGAGGGCTCCGGAAATTTCAACAATCTGGTGCATGTGCTGACATCCCACAGTACAAGGGCCTCTATCATTTCACCTCCATCGAAATGTGACCATCGGGGCCGGGATGAAACCCATCACCTTCGGTTGAGCAGCTGCCCACCCTAACCACTGCTCCTTCCGTTAAAGAATCTCAGGTGGTTAGAATTTCCGGAGCCCTCCACTACGGCGTCTCTCATAATCATATGGTGGTTTTGGGACGTTACACCCCACATATTCATCAATCAACCACTGCTCTACCGCAGCGGACTTGGAGCACAGGTTAACGAAAGAATGTATGGCACGAACTGAGAACAAAAGAACAGAAGAAAAATTGGGGCAGATACTGTTGCAAAGCAGGGGCATAACGAGAAACCTTTTTCGGGGGGAAGAGGGGTGTTCAATCATATTTTATGTATGTCCGTGCGTGCGTTTCTATGTGTGCGTGTAAATATACGCAAGCAGAATTTAAAAGTTTTAGGGGGAAAGGTTGAACTTCCCTCCCCCGTTGGCTGCGCCCATAGTGCGAGGACATATAGTATGGTGGAGTACAAAAGGAAAGAAAAAGAAACCCCGGTTCATGCATCAATGTATAACGGGCTATGGTTTGAGGACAGTGTTGGCCTTTCCTGCCTCCTTTTTCTCCTCCTCAACCCCATTTCCCTTTCTAGCCCAGCAAAGGGCATGCCCATAGAGTTTCCTAAATATACACTAAAGGGAACTCTGGCGCTACTGTCTATGGGAGCTGCAACGCATAGCTAGGGTGCCACCCTAGCATGGCGCTTCGGCAAGCATGGGAATTATGGATATGACATGGATTTGCCTAGTCTTGGTACTTTACGTTCGTTCTGGCTTCGCGTGGCTTGAAGCTGCTTTGTCGCGAAACAAGAGTCGGCAAATGTTCGGCAGTTACTCTTCACTACCTTAACCTTTTAGGATTACCAATTCATATCGGGTGATGAAGTGAAAAATGGTTTGTTCTTCCCTTCGAAACTCCTTCGAAACAATACCAAAACACAGCAATAAACGAAGCCACAAGTGCGGCAACCACCCGCAAGCACGAAGACTAGGCAAGTCCATGTCATACCTATAATTCTATAGGTCGCTAAATGATCGCAGCGCAGAGTCAACTCTAGTTAATTTTAGGAAACTCTATGGCAACGCTGGTCACGAGCGAAGTATACACGCGCAGTGACGTCACAGCTTTACTTCGCCTACACAGCTGCGCAAGCTTGGAAAGTACGAAGAAGATATATGCGAAGGCGCGGAGCGGAGTTACGTTATGGCTAAGTACAGCAATTAGACTGTAATTATTCAATTGCTCAATTAGACTCCGCGTGACTCCACGTGGCTGAGTCACGTGGAGTCGGCGCAGTCGAGGCACACCTGTGCGGAGCTCGGCGAAGCTCCACGAAGCCAAGGGCTGTTTTCCAGGTGATTGCTAGGCAACGCGCAGTGACTTCAGAGCTCGGCGCAGTTTCATGCACACATATTGAAGCCAAACCTGGAGGATCAAAGAGCTTCGCTATTAAATGAAGAAGAAGTACACTCATGATAGGGCGTCTTGGTGCCTCGTTTTAGTGTCGTGATAATTACGCCTACATGAGTGGTTCGGTTAAAACACAGTTTGGTGTACATCATCCCCGTCTCCACGGAATTTGAAGAAATCAAGCTTAAATCATGATATGCAATTGCTCACCTATAACTTTATTTCAATCACTGGTGGGACAGCGTTTCGCTTTCTCATTGCAGATTTTGCTTAATGCTGTCAATCCTTTACATTTTTTTTCAAACACACATGACCGCATCGACGAGTTCAGCGCTTGCATATATCCGGAAGGTATGCAACAAGGTCTGCTGGGCAGCCGCGGCGAATACTGAAGACTTTTTTGTTCTTTTATTAGCAAGCGCCAAGTAGTAGACCTGCTGAAACTGCTTTGTTACCTTTCCGGATATCTTGCATGCTTGTATTGCTACCCTATTAAAAGCATTGTATGCTTGTAACCAAAAAAAAGGAAAAGGAAACACGAAAGTTGGTAATTATTTAATTTCTGTAATTTCGTGTTCAGCCACAATTTACGCTACACTTCGAAGTTTAGCACATTTAGTCTTGTACTGTCGATTAACACGATGAAAACACAGAAGACGGACAGTACAAGCCTACTTTGTGCAAAAGTACGTATTTTCATTTTCTTGACACTTAAAGTTCCTTCGTAGGTGTAAATTATTACGGTGAGGACTATTCTGAAATGCTTGATACAGAAGTGAAACTATAGGACGTACTGAAATGAACCAACTCGCTAAAAATTAAGTATTTATCGAATGAAACTCAGTCGAAGCTTTTCGTTTCGCTCACTCCACGAGCGAGCGCAACGCCAATTAGTCATCTCGTGAGCGGCATGTCGGTCGTTGAGACAGAAATCAAAGTTCTTGCAAAAAAAAAATGAAGAAAAAAACACAATTCTCACCAGTGACGGCAACAAGGGCTGTCAAAATGGCGTTCACTATGTCGTCGACAAGAAACTTGCGCGTCATGAAGTACCTGTAAGAAAACACCAAGACGATTCTGAATTAAGCAAGGTAATCTTCAGGGGCGTGGCCAGGGGGTGCCACACCGGGCTCGTGCCCCATCCCCCACCCCCAAAATATTTTTCCATAGCATATAGAACAGAAAGTAACACACGCCCACATCGGCCTGTCCAGCCCCAATTCAGATCCAAGTGGCGTTTCTCAACCTACCCCCCCCCCCCCAAGTAACCTTTGTGCCTACGTCCCCTCGTAACCTTTATAGCCAGATAAATTTCTAGAATCTTCTTTCCAAAGTTGTAAAAGCTCTTTAGCAACTTCGAACGTCGACTCTACATGAAGGAAGAGCGCGAGCTCAATAAACTGTAACTCGTTTCTCAAATGTTGGAGCTTGGGCTAGTTGGTATGGCATGACGATAGTTATAGCGCGAGAACAAAACGATGACACAGAGACAAGAAGGACACGAAAGACACGAGCGCTCGTGTCTTTCGTGTCATTCTTGTCTCAGTGTCATCGTTTTGTTCTCGCGCTATAACTATCGTCGTTTCTCAAAGCTCAGGGAAGCGCGAAAGGTACTTTTCTTCACCTTTGTTTTTTCAAGGAGATTTACATGGAAGTTTATAAAAGGTGACTAGACATCTCTTATCTAACATTAACTTATGAGACTTGACCTTTGCGCTTCATGACGCGCAAACTTTTTTTTTCTTGGTTGTAGCACCTATAGAATTGAAGTAGCCGTGTTGATATAAACGTCAACTTTTCCACAGCAAACCACTTAAGGTAAAAACAGAACGGCATCGCAGAAAGGAAATACTTTAAAATATATAGTTGCGTGGGAGGGGGAAATAAGTAGGGCTGTTCAAGCTCTTCAGGCAGCTTGTTAATTTTTTTCTTTCTGAAAGATAGGATTCTTAAGGCCACCAACAAACTACACACCATCATAACACAGGTGTGCTCAGGAGCTGAGAAAAAATGAAACGCTCTGGTTACAATTATGCAGGTGTGGACGGAAGCTGGAGTTAAGAAAAGTGCTAAAAGCTAGCCATGAGGAAAAACAAACATTTCGAGAGCAGAAACTCTTCTGCGGCTTCTAACATGTCTCGCGATCATGAAGCACTTTATAAACACCGTACTTGCATTAACAATACTCATAGCAATCTCGCCAAAAGGTCAGGCGTGTTATTGCTACGCTTAAGGCTTTCGGCGGCCCCTACTCACAATAAACATGTTCATATGTTATAGCTACAAAAGTCAAGTTCGGGGACTCATTTTATCGCTGGGCTAGAAAATTGTTAGGAGTCTTCATTACGAAGAATTTAGTTAAAGCGGGAGAACTCGGTATCTAAGGAAGTACAAAAAGTAGGATTAAGAGCACAATATCAACAGCGGCTTCAACAGGAACACAGTCGTAACTAACCTTGCTGAAATCTCGGAGAATAATCTATTTATTCTCTAAATGCTCCCTGATATGGTAAGCTAGGCTTACTGTTCAATTTCAGTATCAAAAAGTGCAAAGCATACCATGTCATTATGTATACAGGCAGAAATATCTTTCGCATAATACCACACTCATGAAGACAAAGCTTGTACAATACGTACGAATAGAAGACTCCAACAATGCCTCCGCCCAGAGAAGCGTTTATCGTTGTCACTGCTGCCCTGAAATATACGGTAAAAAATATAGATACGTCTTTAATCTTCCTTTTTCAGAGTACAGAGGGTTTTGATTATAGCAGAGCCAATGCACGCCATTTTTTTGCATAATTAGGTGCAGATTGCAGCAGGAAGACGCAGCGTAAATGAAACAAAGGTCGAAGAACATACACCACGCACGAGTGCTGACTAACAACTCACTGTGGTTTGGGAGTTCTTCTTCTTTTGTCTCAGTCACGCTGTGCCTTCGTATTTATATGAACCAACCTTCCCTTCAGATCAGAGTCCTATTGCAGATTGCTTCTTTTTTTTAATAAAAGGTATGAGGTGAAATGAGATGTACGCCGGCAGATAAGCGCGGGAATACATACCTGGACGCGTACTTCCATTTGTTGTGCCTGACGCCAAACGAGCTGCCGCAGTTGAACACAAGCCACCCCCACCTGCGCACACGCATCGGGTGTATTGAGGAGTCCACAATGCATTTCAGATTGCTTTGGTAGCTTGGTCGGCAAGCTTCTATTGCTCACGGCTTATTCGGCGGTGGCTGCTGGCGTGCACACTAGTGTTGCAAGTGTATAGTGCACTCTTCTCCGGTCACCGCTCAACGTCGCTGCTCCAGTCGCCTCTCCTGTGATTCTAACGATGCTATGTGTTTATGGTGCACGCCGAGGGTTTTTTTTCTCTTACTTCACAATAAATAATGCGATTCCAACAGTGCTCACTACATTTTCGATGGCCCGTGCGCTTGCCTTTTCGAGACTATGTTCACTTCGTCCTGGTCACTTTGTAGGCACGGCAGCACAAGTTCCTACGAAGTTTTACAAGTTCCTACGATAAGTTTTACGCACAGGTACAGATATCCTCCCAAGCGCCCTCCCCTGCCTGCTCTCAACCTTGTTGAAGAACACCTGATAGCTCCGCGTCTGCCATAGGCATTTGACTCACGGCACTGGTCGGTATGGCATAAAGGGTCAGGGGGTTAAAGTTCCAATCGACGTGGCCAACATTGTGCATTGCCGGTCGCGGAACGTGCCCAACAACGCTGCATTCGACGGACACAAAATGTACCAGGTCGTTAACAAGACCGTTCCTACAGAAATGGTCTCGCCCAAAAACGTTCCATACACCTCTGAGCAAGCTCCTCTAACATATTTCACTTTATGGATATGGCGGTGGTTTTTTACTGCCATGGTTTTCGTGTTAATATGATTGATTGGGCGAGTTGGTGATACATGACTGTTTTGAAATGAGAGCGCACTACTTACACTTTCGACCTTCGTAGAATAGATTTAGCACTTTGGTGCTAAATCTATTCTACTGTGAAAACTTCCGTAAGAAGATGTAGCAGCTTCGCCTATAGGGTGAAGCAGTGACGGAAACGGATTAGGGAAATTTAAACAGCCGTCATTAGCAATTCTTGAATTTTGTTTATTTTTGTTTTTTCGAAAAAAAAACGCTGAGGAGGGCTCTTACGAATACTTCAATACATGCAAATGGGTGACAATCGAGACGAAAAACCTGTGAATCCTGAAATCTTCCTCAAATTGCACTGGTGCGCAAAGCGGCACCCTTGTTGCGCTGTTTCGTGCAATAATCGAAGTGCCTGGACACACCAGTGAACACCCGTGTTGTTTGTCGAAGATGACAATAGGTAGAGAAGGTGCGTGCTCACCAAAGCGTGAATGTTCCTAGCAGCACGTTAGTAGGGCGACTCATCTGCTGGACCCTGTCGTCCTTTGCATCGCCGAAACGACCACGTCTCGGACCCAGGAGCACTGCGGCTACCAGGGCGGACGCACCACCGAGCAGGTGGACGCAGCCAGAACCGGCGAAGTCTATGGCACCCATCTTCTTCAGGAAGCCGTGGTCCCCCCAAACCCAGCCGGCCGGGATGCAGTACACGATGGTGTTCAACAACGAGAACACGCAGTAGGCGTTGTAGTTAGCCCGCTCAGCCATCGCCCCGGACACGATAGTGGTGGCCGTGGTTGAAAATGACAGCTGGAAGATGAAGCTTGAAAACACGAGGCCCATATCGTCCGGCTCGGCGTCCACCATAAACCGACCGACGGCGCTGAAGTCGTTGTCGGGGCTACTGCCCGTACCATGCTGCAGGCCGAAACCGAATAGCCAGTAAGTGAGGCCACCCAGGATCACGTCGGCGGCGTTCTTCATGAGGATGTTGACCTCGTTCTTCTGCGACACGCAGCCGGACTCGAGAAGGCCGAAGCCTGCGCCGCGAAGTTTTGTGGCTGTCGTGCTCGGCGTAAACAAAAACAACGAGAATTAAATGTGTCTGTGGCATTCCGAACAGGGAGACAAAGTGACAGGCACGCCCACGCAGGCGAAAGTGTGAAGCCCGCTTGAGTAGAGGTAGCTTCTATAAAAGGGCCTGTGGGTACAATGGATGAGGTGGTGGTACAGACGGTTTCAAGATCGCAAGCATGGTACCCCGAAAAACTTCTGGTCACCTCATTTACCAGCTCCTGACGTCGAAACTGACAGCACGTTTTCTAGTTTTTCTCAAAAGTTAGGAAAATATATTTGTAGTTTTTCAGATAAAAGAAATGTGCGTAAGGTTCAAGCAAATATCTCACAATTTTTATGTGGTTTAAAAAATTCAATTGAAAATATTTTGCCAAATAAGTGAGAGAAACCGTAGTACATTATCGGGCTGTTTTATAAAGCTCTTTTTGCCCACCGATGCTTTTTAAGGCACTATGCGGTGCACTGCCACGAAACCGGATGTCACTAAGGGCCTGTGTTGTTAAATAGTGAAAGGGACTACACTAGTTCTGTGCGCTTTCGAGACGGCAGTTATATCTTGTTGTGGAACTGTTTCATTGTGAAAGGTCTGCAGGTGCGGTGTGCACCGGCAATAGTGTTATAAAGCTGAAGCTCTTTCTGAGTATTTACTGTTTTTTGATTAAAATATTTTAAATAAAAACTCGAAAACTCGACGTAGTAGAAATCAGCATTTTTCTCAACTGTCGCGACATGACAGTTTTGAAGCAGTATCACATTAATAGTACAAAGCGGGTTGAGGCTACGCTAGATTTCACAGCAACCAAATTAGGCTATGAATTCACAAAGCTTTATGTTCTCAAGCGCTTTTGGCTATTGGCTGAGGGCTTTTACTGTGCGAGTATAACGCTGTATTTCTGTTGTGAACATTGTGGTAACTTTGTAGATTGCCAACGGTCCTCGATTTGACGTGAACATATAGACCCACGCTAACCGTAAGTCGAGTCAATCGAAATACGAAAATGCTGCTTTATTAAAGCCTCATTGCGATATGAACCTTAAACGCGACATAGAAGACATTTATTCATTTCCCGACCTGGATATATATACTTCTTGTAAGTTCCTCATTATTGTTGTTTGCGCTGGCTTCAGCTGATTGCGATATGCATGTTCGTCAAGATTACTACAGCCTATGCAATGATTGGTCGGCGTAGGATGCCTTTGTAATTGGAATAGTAATTAAAAGCGGGTTTATTAACTCTCCTCTTCGTCCATCGCAATGCATTTATATGCATGATGTAAAGCGGACTTCTGTATTTTCGCGTTTTGAATGAAATAGAGAATGAAAGTCCCAAAGTGTGGGTTTCACGTTGGTTGGAGTCCGCTACCGTTCATTCGTTTTCGGTGGTCTGACAACGAAAGACACCTAGCTACACTTTGTGTCATGTCGTTTGCCATGAATAATTTATAAGCACTCAAACAAGCATTGGAGGCGTGAGTCAAGGACATTGTGTTATCATAGTCCTCTACGCTGGCAGAATGAATTCTCCACCTAACAATAAGCTACGTCCACCTTCCGTAATTCCGCAGAACTCATTTGCAGCGAATGCCATATTGATCTGTCAATAATAAAAACGGAGCACTAACTGAGCTGTCGTCAACTGAGCTGTCATCACGACAGTCAGGAGCAAACTAGTGTGTTGAACCGTGCTACGCATGTCATATGTGGCAGAACCAGATACCGTAACGATAAGGTCGTTATTAGGGTATTTATGCTGCTGTAATATTCAATTGCTTGTTCACCCTCTATTCCACCGTTTCTCATGCTCACAAAAGGCAGGCTTTGTTTTTTCTTATACATGCATTGTGCTCTGAGATATGATTTAGCGACATAGCACCTCCAACATTATCAGTCACGACGTGATCAGGCAAGGATAGCACTGAATTGAGTAAACATGAACATTGTTATAGGCTAAGTTTAGCCAATGTTGTATCATGTTCGAACAGTTTCGATCGGTGTCGGCGTCAGTTAGGAAACACAGATGAATTAGGGCTAACATTGATGACACGAAAAGAGAGGAGGTGTGTGCATCTTACCGGTTTGCATAGTAAATATCACTATGGCCGATGTCAACACCCATGTCGCATCGTCATACGTGAACTCTTCATACGGCTCGGCAGTCGGAGAAACTGTGGTGTCTATGTCATTGTCGGGTGCGGCGGGCATGCTGGTAGCTCTACCAACAAGGACACAGTGTTCCTCAGTGTCCTTAAAAGCGCACCTTTCTCTTTTGACTGGCATGCCCCTTAGCTGCCAGTTTGAGTGGCATCAAATGACGTTCGGAAAGCTTGTGGATCGAATCGGACCGATGAAAACTTGGGCCATGAATTTTTAACGCTGCGTTTTCGTGCTTGCGCAAAAGCGGGTTCTTGGCCGTGTCCGAATGGACCCACATAAAAATCGGTAATAGTTTTTCTCCGTTTCATTGCAACGGTAGCGTGAAGGAACGCATCATGTTTAACGTAAATATTGAGTGAGTGTCTCCGTCCAAGGTTGTTTTAATCTTTCTTCAGGAAGGAGCGGGGTCTGTGAAATGGACTTACCGGCAGTTCGATGTGACTATTATCAAACAGCAGGGACAAGGACTGCTTCCAACAGCGCAAAATCTTATGTAGGGCATACAGGACGGTGTTTAAACATCAGCAGTATAAGAGGACACAGATGCGTGACTGACATGCTGCCGTCTCCAGGTCATTTAGTGGCGCATTGCGTACCGTTGCAGTGCAAACCTACGTTTAACGATTCCAAGACCTTTGATCATTATAAGTGAAAAAAAATATGAGGAGTAATCAAGGAGGCATACTTAATACTAAACATGACTTGTCAAACGTCGTAAACTCTCATTTCAAGGTGCTGGGAAACCGAGCTTTTAATTTTGTAGACGCCCGTTTTGTCAATCCACATATGTTTTCTTGAGTCCCAGTTGAGCGCACTTAAATACGGTTTCTTTTTCATGTTTTATGGGTTTTTATTTGCCTGCCACCCTTATATATTTGTCGGTGTATATAGGTCATGCGTTGTAAGCAATAAACAGTTGCAAGTCTGCGCACTTACGTACCCTATCTTCTCGTTTGGTCCAGGTGTCTCAGTATAGTCCACCAAAAGAACGAAGAAAACAAACACACTCAGCGTTTTCATTGACTTTATTGTTTCTTGGTTTCATAGTTTAGCGTTGAACAATAAACAGACCCCTCAATCTGTTTCCCGTACTTCGTTCAAATAACCGGTTTGTTACACTACACTGAAGTTCGGATGAAGAGAACAGAAACGGAAGAAATGAGAGATACGTAAAAGTAAAGGCCATGCTGATAATCACTGCTATTCAGAGTACAGGATAGCATTGGTCAGCAGATAGATAGATAGATAGATAGATAGATAGATAGATAGATAGATAGATAGATAGATAGATAGATAGATAGATAGATAGATAGATAGATAGATAGATAGATAGATAGATAGATAGATAGATAGATAGATAGATAGATAGATAGATAGATAGATAGATAGATAGATAGATAGATAGATAGATAGATAGATAGATAGATAGATAGATAGATAGATAGATAGATAGATAGATAGATAGATAGATAGATAGATAGATAGATAGATAGATAGATAGATAGATAGATAGATAGATAGATAGATAGATAGAAGGAACAATCTGAGGCCGATTGATCACAAGAAACGCAGAAGCTGGCCAGTTAACCTACTCATGGATGTATCTGCTTGACTTGGCGCCTCCTGAGGAAACTCCAGAAGGACTTCGGTTCCTGCTGCTGAATGCCACGACCCCCGAGATGCTCGGCGAGGTAGCTGCGGCACAGGCGCAGGTCCCACGCCTCCCTGTCAAGCCGTTCTGCGGTGGGAGGCGGCAGTAGGTTGCTCGGCTCTAGCCCGTTGCGCCTCAGGAGCTGCGCGTAGTCAATGTCCGGATGCACGATGCCGTGCTCGACCAGATCGGCGCCGAGCACCTCCTGCTCCAGGCTCAAGCGGATGGGCACCAGCCTATTCACGACCTGCAAGTTGCACCGACCCCTAAGACACACGCACACAGGACGATCTATCTATCTATCTATCTATCTATCTATCTATCTATCTATCTATCTATCTATCTATCTATCTATCTATCTATCTATCTATCTATCTATCTATCTATCTATCTATCTATCTATCTATCTATCTATCTAAACTCACCACGAGCAGAATGTAAGTGGTTATGGCACTCCAGAGCACAATGGTGACGCATGTGAGCGCTTGTATAGCAAGCAGATACGCGCTGCCTCCCCTGAACAGGCCGCAGCGGCTGCACTGCTCATCTTGGTCGTCCTGATCATCTTCGTCGGAGAAGTCGTGCACGAACAGGCCGATGGCCAGCAGGCCCCAGGCGCCGCCGCAACCGTGTACGGATACGGCATCAACGGGGTCGTCCACGTGAAACTTGTTGAGAAGTGGAGTAACGCCGCTAGACAGCAGTGCGCCTAGCGATCCCACCAGAAGGCTGTCTAGTGCTCCCAGGTACGCCGAGCCACCTGCACGTCATCAATACGTGTCAGTTAACGATCTCTTTAGCCTCAGGCCACGCAGCCGCCACATAGGGCGGGAGGCCACCCGGCCTCTTAATTAGCGTGCCCACAAAATTTTACTGTTTGCCGGCGTAAACTATTCAACAGGGCATTATCATCAAATTTAAGTGCCGACCACGCTGCAACCGCGTCACGATGTTGCGTACACGATAACGTGCGTTTGACATGGGCTGGAATTATTAGTACATGAACAACGGCTTTATGCAAACGTGGTGTTCTTATGTACGAAACGCCGGTGCGGATGCGTAGCACACAGCACAGAAGCTCGTTGTTAAAGTACCCATGACGCCAAATTTTGAAGCTTGAGATGCTCGTGTATCCCCGCCGCGGTGGTCTAATGGCTAAGGTACTGAGCTGCTGACCCGCAGGTCGCGGGATCGAATCCCGGCTGCAGCGGCTGCATTTCCGATGGAGGCGGAAATGCTGGATGCCCGTGTGCTCAGACTTGGGTGCACGTTTAAGAACCCCAGGTGGTCGAAATTTCCGGAGCCCTCCACTACGGCGTCTCTCCTAATCATATGTGGTGGTTTTGGGACGTTAAACCCTACATATCAATCAATCGAGATGCTCGTGTTGTTTGATAGTCCTGCATGCAAGGGCACGTATGACCAATTATTAGTGATGACCATAGCCTATAAGATAATTTAATTTTGTCTTAACGTAAGGGTACATGCTTATCCGAGTATTCTGGTGCAATCAACATATTCTGTGGTTTGACGTAGACACTGAGCCATTACGTGACGTTGCAGAGGTGAAGCAAGTATTGTTGGCGTCAGAGAACATTGTTCGTCACCCCTCTCACTCTGTTGTCGGGCTGCTCTCAATGTTGTTTTGGCTGCTTACGCCAGGAATGATTTTCTTTTTTTTTTCTGAGGCGGACACGTTCAAGGCAATTACATCGTTTCTTTCTTCCCCATCCGTGGGTTTCCCTATTTGAAAACAGCGCGTTCTGCGTCACTGAAGCTTATACGCATGTAGCCTCAGGCTCTGCCCCGCTGTGGGGCGCTAGTTTTCTGTGGTATTTAGGCAGGCGTTTTGGACTGACGCAAATCGTTCTGATTTAACGACGCCAGCATAAATTACAAAATGGGTTGGACCATTTACGATTCAATTTTGAAATTACCACAAACAAAGCTACAAATCCCTGTAAAAAAAGTCGCCAGCAAAATTTTCGCTGTCAGGGGTCCTTTAAAGTGAAAACCTTCGATGACTCATCAAGGCAAAAATTGGCCGTTGGTGTCAACACAAGTGATGCGAAAATCAGTAGGTGACGACGTCACCACATTGCAGTTTGGCAAAATTTGTCACTTCACCATGACGTCAAAAAACGTGACGCTGCATAGTGCCGTCATCACATGACATCGTCGCTTGGTAAGACGTGAGCCAATCACGGAGGCTGCACAAAACCGGGATAGATGCAGGAATCTTGAAATGCCTCCAATCCTGGAGGATGTTGAAAACCACGTTATGTGCAGAAAACTCTCGGAGGTGGGCGGGAGGGAGCACATTGAGTGAGAAGAAAAAAAGGAGCTTTCATCTTCTAGTAATCTCAAACGAGTGCTTAAGAGACCCTGTCAGTTTCTCGCCACCAAGGATTAATTTTTTGAAGTGTTCATTAAAGGAAATTCAGTAGACCCCTTGTTATTCACTTAAAGTGTAGCTGTATCGTACGCCTTCCAAAAACTGCTATGCAAGAAGAAACGTTCTTTCGTTGCTAACATCTGCTCTTTGTCAACAGCTGCTGATATCTAGGAGGCTGATTTGATTCCCGGCCACGGCTGCAGCATTTCGAAATGGTATTTATGGAAGGTCGTTTAGTAACTCTAAAGAACCTGCACATAATGCTACTTATAATTTTTCTAGACGTTAAATTATGCTGATTCACGAGTCGATGTGCGAGAAGAGGCAGTATTGAATAATACGAGAGTCCCGTTACCTGTAACTGAAACGAGCCCAGTCAGAAGACCGGAGACTATGTTCATGATGAGAAACTTCCTATGTATGGCGTACCTGCAACAAGGATAGTTACAGCAAGTTATTGTCAGATAAGCACCATAGTGTAGTATAATAGTAGGGTATGTACCTTTCTTTTTTTAACTATACGCGCAGAATTGCATGGTAGGTTGCCTAAAGACGAAGCTTTGTAAGATTGCTATCCCATGCAGTTATACCAAATATGTCAGTTTGGATAATTTCCACAGTCAATGGAATGGTAATCGAAGTATTATGACACATCAGAGGGGAATAAGAAAACAACAAATTAAGTAAGCTGGAAACACTTTTTTGTCTGTTTTCATGAGAAAGTACGTACGTGAAATTATCAACTTACGATAGCAGTAGTCCAACAAGAGCTCCTCCTATAGAACCGTTGATGGTGCTCACTGCCGCCCTTCGATTAAAAGAAACAAATAAAAATCAACTGACAGAGTGTCACTGAAATTCCGGCTCAAGAGCTGCTTTCCGCGTCGTGAAACAGACATTTCCCCTTGCTATTTATTTACGGTGTGTCCCCCACAGCCTATCCGTTTACATGAACATCCTCTAAACAAACAAATTTTTCTTTCTTTCTTTTTTCTAAGTAGGTGGTTTGTTACGAAGCATGAGCAGTGTTTTCGAACGGAACACAACTTTATATAATGCTGCAGTCATCAGCTTCATTGACACTTCGTGCATGCTAAAGCAAATGGTACCTTCAATGAATATGCACATGAATGAATGAATGGATGAATGAATGAATGAATGAATGAATGAATGAATGAATGAATGAATGAATGAATGTCATGGTAGCATTCATGAGGCTCTCGGCCTTTGACATACAGGTACAGAACTTGATTGGGGGACGGCTGTGTTGTAGCAAAATGAATGGCCATTGCATTCGCTTGAATTGAAATATATCAGTGCGACTGAGGCAGTGTACGAATATAGCTTACTGCCGATGTGAAGACGCGGACATCTTCATGAGCTCTTCGGCAACACAGTGCAAGCCATATCCAGCCGAAAGCATTGAAGGGGCATTAGCTGCTGTCATTCATTTCTACCAACTCATCAAAGCTAAAAAACTTTTTTTTCAAAACACTCACCTCACTACGGTTTCCAGTAATAAAATCAAGTTTTGCTGCCTGCCTGCCTACCTACCTACCTACCTACCTACCTACCTACCTACCTACCTACCTACCTACCTACCTACCTACCTACCTACCTACCTACCTACCTACCTACCTACCTACCTACCTACCTACCTACCTACCTACCTACCTACCTACCTACTACCTACCTACCTACCTACCTACCTACCTACCTACCTACCTACCTACCTACCTACCTACCTACCTACCTACCTACCTACCTACCTACCTACCTACCTACCTACCTACCTACCTACCTACCTACCTACCTACCTACCTACTACCTACCTACCTACCTACCTACCTACCTACCTACCTACCTACCTACCTACCTACCTACTACCTACCTCCTACCTACCTACCTACCTACCTACCTACCTACCTACCTACCTACCTACCTACCTACCTACCTACCTACCTACCTACCTACCTACCTACCTACCTACCTACCTACCTACCTACCTACCTACCTACCTACCTACCTACCTACCTACCTACCTACCTACCTACCTACCTACCTACCTACCTACCTACCTACCTACCTACCTACCTACCTACCTACCTACCTACCTACCTACCTACCTACCTACCTACCTACCTACCTACCTACCTACCTACCTACCTACCTACCTACCTACCTACCTACCTACCTACCTACCTACCTACCTACCTACCTACCTACCTACCTACCCTACCTACACCTACCTACCTACCTACCTACCTACCTACCTACCTACCTACCTACCTACCTACCTACCTACCTACCTACCTACCTACCTACCTACCTACCTACCTACCTACCTACCTACCTACCTACCTACCTACCTACCTACCTACCTACCTACCTACCTACCTACCTACCTACCTACCTACCTACCTACCTACCTACCTACCTATCTATCTATCTATCTATCTATCTATCTATATATCTATCTATCTATCTATCTATCTATCTATCTGTCTATCTATCTATCTGTTTTTTTTTGCTATTCAGCATTACTTGACTAGCAGCTCCACTATTCCAATTTGATAATGTAACCACACCATACAAAGAAAAAAAGCAGACATTAGGAGTTTACTACCCTACATTGAAGGAGAGAACGACGAGAAAAAGAAAAAAACGACGAAAGAGGTCCATACAGAGCCGAGGAAGCAAGTAGAGCTCAACTTAACAAACATGCTCGCATACCTTGATGCGTACTTCCACTTGTTGTTTGTGACGCCGACTGTGCTGCCAGCGTTGAAAACCAACCATCCCCACCTAAGTAAAATAAATAAAGACCCGTGTTTAGTGCTCTGTAAATGCGAAAGTTCATAGAGTATATGTCGATGTGTACGACGTTGGGATACATCGCAATCGCTATCTAAAAAGAGACAATGTGATGGAGGGAAGCATGAACATTGTCATTCATACGGGCCTACTTGCACTTAAAAAATTAACAAAGGGTCGGATAAATGATAAAGGGAGATATACACAATAAGCGCGAGTGAAGGTGCAAGTTCGCTGAATTCTTAAATAGTGGGAGCGCAAAAAGACGAAGTGCACGACACGAGTGCTTAAAGGGGCCCTGAAACACTTTTTCAAGTAACCATGGAATGAATTCACTGGAAGAGCTTAGTGACTCCCGAATTCAACGCCGCAGAAATTAAAAAAAAGTGGTTATAAGGGGGAATGGAAAAGAAAAGTGAGCCCCGTAACTGTCTGCATCAGGGTGCGACACCTCAACAATAGCTCACAAGGGATGGGGGTGAGGAGGGATTAAAAGGATAGGATCAAAGGTATATATATAAAGAGAGATGCGCTGAGACAACGAGCGAGGACATATGAGGAATAGGAGAGATAGGCAAGTTGTAAACACGGTCACGGGAGTCCGAGGACGGGGCACCACTTGCGAGAGCTCTTGTCGGCGTCAGGAGATGGCGTAGGGCAAGTCCAGTAGTACAGAGCTACGCTGTCGTCGGAGATGGGCATCAGGAGATGACGTAGGGCCAGCCCAGTCGGCCAGAGCTACGCTGACGTCGGAGATCGCGAGGGCACAACCGGTCGGCACGGAATCTAGCGAGCGAGAATCCGCCCAGTGCTTGTGGAGTTACAAAGGTTTGTCGCCTACTTCAATTGCACTCTCTTCTCGTCCCGACGAAAGCGCTAGAATCTAAGCAAGGAGGGATGGCATGGCCACAGAAAAACGTCACGCATGGTTCGCGACCTTGAGCCCTTTTTTTCTTTTTTTTTCTTTTAATGCGCGAATTTATCAGTGTGACTGCGCGCGCACGCGTGGACAAGTAGCGGCCTCCTGCAGCGATATCTGTAACGAATGAGCGCACCATGTTCATATCAGCCAATGGCTGATAGATGAGTTTACTACGTGGGATTTTCGGGAATATTGCGTGATTTGTCGAGACAAGAAAAATAAATTTATTGTGAATTACAGGCCGCGTGCTGTGCTCTAATATTTGGCTCGCGTGTTGTCGGGAGCCTCTACCACCAATCGGCAGCGTTTTCTGACCATGCTCAAAAAGCGTTGCAGGGCCCCTTTCAGACTTTCTTATATATAAGGACAAAGACACACTCTTGTTGACGCCCTTCGGCTCTTCTGGGTTTTTTTTTAAGAATGAATCAATTATTCAGTACTAATTATCTCACTTTTAGGTTTTTCTTCACCGAAGTGTTCAGTTGTAAGCTCAGGATATGATTCAGTGATCATTTTCGAGCAATGAAAGGCCAACAAAAATTTATAAGACTTTGGAACTGCATATTTTCTTTTTATGAAACGAACAGAAAATATTACTGGTGGTCTAATAATCAGCTGTGATAAGATACGGCAGCGCTCATCGGAACAAAGACGATATTCATACAAGAGGCGAACAAGGACAGTTGAAGCACAGCACTTGTGTTTAGTTATATAGTTTATTGTTTCGTTTGTGATGCACATACAGAGGAGAGTTTATGCGGAAAGAGGTCCTAAACCTAGAAGGTACGTCGGAACCTTTCGTTATTTATTAGCTTTTTAAGGCCTCGCTGTGAGTGTTGTCTTTGTTTCGATGTGCGCTGGCATAATTGATTCCTGGTTTTCTCAATATGACTGAATCTCGCTTTCTGTTAGAACTTTGGACAAATGAAGAAAATTGTGGTAGACGGCAAAGCGATGTAGCGCCATGATCATCATCATCATCATCATCATCAGCCTGACTACGTCCACCGCAGGACAAAGGCCTCTCCCATGTTTCGCCAGTTAACCCGGTCCTGTGCTTGCTGCTGCCAATTTATACCCGCAAACTTCAAAAAGTACTTCAAAAAGACGTTGTAACGAAGCTTGCCATAGTGTGAAAACCCCCTGCAGCACGCTGGTTGGGTTTCCAAGTTCGGGAGGTGGACCGCTTCCGTAGCGTCCCACCCTGGGTCCCAGGTAGGCGGCGGCCACCAGGGCCGACGTGCCGCCAAGCAGGTGCACACACCCGGCACCCGCGAAATCTAGCGCTCCCAGCTGCCTCAGGAACCCTCCGCTGGCCCACAGCCAGCCGGCCGGTATGCAGAAGACGAGCGTGTCGAAGAACGAGAAGATGCAGTAGGCCGTGAAGTTCGTCCTCTCGGCCATCGCCCCGGACACGATGGTCGTGGCCGTGGTGGCGAACGACAGCTGGAACAGGAAGCAGGCGAACGTGCGGCCCATGTCCTGCATCTCGGCGTCCACCAGGAAGAAGCCGAAGCCATTGAAGAGCGCACTGCCGCCGCCCGAGCTGAACTGCAGCCCGTAGCCGAAGCACCAGTAACCGAGGCCGCCCACGACCACGTCGGCCACGTTCTTCATGAGGATGTTGACCTCGTTCTTGCGGGAGACGCAGCCTGACTCGAGCAGACCAAAGCCTGCTCGTATGAAAAATGGTAGCCCCGTTTGCAGTGTCAGGGCATAATGTATGCGGCGTTATAGTGAACGTGGAGGAACACTACATGGTCGAAATATCTAGAACCCTCTGCCTCGTAATCAAAGCATGTTTTGGCATGCAGTACCCCGGATAATATTGCTATATGAACATTGAGAGTTGTAGATATCGCTGGTGACGACAATGCAGACTGTGTCGGCAACATCCGTAACCTTAGCCAGCATGGATATAGTTTTTAGCGAAACGTTTTTCGTGCGTTATCTGTAATTTCGCGTAGCTTCCATATATTCTGCCATGCCATTCCTGCGAATAATTCTGTGTCAACTGTAAGCGCTGAGGCTTCGCGATACAGGAAAAAAATAATAAAATAAAAACAATGTTCCGGTGCCTTACCTGTCTGCATAGTGAAAACCACTATCGACGACGTAAGCGTCCATGTGGCATCGTCGGCCGTGAACTTTGCGCTGCAGCCTTCCAATGCTTGCCTTCTCTTAACACCCATATGCCCTATTACTGCTTCTGTATGTCGCCTGACTCTCAAGCAGGGAAAGTCCTGCGTAGAAATTCTCGCACAGAGTACCACTGCTGGCAATGTATTTTACGCCTTTGAATGACTAAGCTTCCACACAAGGCGAGCGGCGCAAGGCTTCGACCAGAAGATGGCGTTGCGGTTTTTTTGCGTGTGCCGCAAAAATCGACGCGTTCACAGCGGAAATTGTGACATACGTCACATACCTTGGCGTCCACAAAAGTGGGAAGGCTATTGTGGGAGCGCTCATGCTATCTGCAAAAAGCTCTGCACGATCTATAGAACAGAACAACGATGAAATCATGAAAATGTATTGCGTCCAATGCAGTAGTTCCTCCTACCTGCTTTTTTTTTCGCTTTTTTTTGTTTCGAAGCTTCCAAGTTCGACTGTCGTGCTAATCGATATGATCGCATTGTACACCGAGCGTTCGCGGAAAGCGGGAATAAATGGCGTCACATGGCGCACGGGCTCACCACGGGGCTCACACGCAGCTCTGAAGAGAAAACAAGATGATTGATTGATATGTGAGGTTTAACGTCCCAACACCACCATATGATTATGAGAGACGCCGTAGTGGAGGGCTCCGGAAATTCCGACCACCTGGGGTCCTTTAACGTGCGCCCAAATCTGAGCACACGGGCCTACAACATTTCCGCCTCCATCGGAAACACAGCCGCCGCAGCCGGGATTCGATCCAGTGACCTGCGGGTCAGCAGCCGAGTACCTTAGCCACTAGACCACCGCGGCGGGGCTGAAGAGAAAACAAGATAGTGCCAAGCAGTGGTTTGTGGACTCGTATGTTAAACGTATTTTTCCTGTGTAATGTCTCCGAAACAATGTCAGTCATAGGCGGAAACAGTGGAATTGGGGGGAGAGGAGGTTTCACCTTCTCCCCCGGGAGATTTAAGTTCTGCATCTGTACATTATGCATGCAACACACCGAAGCGCTGCTTGAACGTACATGAAGCCGTACGAACCTACAAGAAGAGTATATAAATAGCTCCCTTCCACTCCTCCCCCCCTTCCCGCGAAAAAGTTTTCTGCCCACGCCTTTCCTACCGCGTTGACGCCGTCCATTGACCGACATTTCAGTTTTTCCCATTAGACGTCGAAATGCATCATAAGAAAGAAAAAAAGAAAGAAAGAAAGAAAGAAAGAGAGAAAGAAAGAGAGAAAGAAAGAAAGAAAGAAAGAAAGAAAGAAAGAAAGGAAGAAAGAAAGAAAGATCCTCTGAGATTCACAATTTGCTCAGCTCAATATGGAACCAGGAATATAAATATATGCTGGTCGCGTAAATATGGAACAGGGAGCAACATATCTGCTGCGTACGCTCAGTTCCACTAAAAAAGGGCGACGCTTTATTCTAGGGTAAAATATAAGCCATAATCCGGTGATCTTGTCTCAACGACTCTTTTACAGCGAAAGCTGTTACGAGATCACAACTCGGGTCACGCGAAGTTATCCACCCTCATCGCACGAAATTAGAATATAAACTTATCATCATTGAAACAGTGGGACTCGAACTCGGTTCCACTGGGTGCCAGCCCAGTATTCTACCACTGAGCTATACCGTCACCCCCGGAAAAAGATTTTCCGGGGGTGACGGCTATACTATACGCCGTTTTTTTTCTTACATAATATTTAATACAAATGCGGCTTACGTATATAAATTGTGTACAACATGCATAGGGTCAAGTAGACAATTGTAAAATGGATTGATTGATTAATTTGTGGGGTTTAAAGTACGAAAAAGACGATATGATTATGAGAGGCGCCATAGTGAAAGGCTCCGGAAACTTTGGCCACCTGGGGTTCTTTAACGGGCACCCAAATCCGAGCACATGGGCCTACAACAATTCTGCCTCCATCGGAAATGCAGCCGCCGCAGCCGGGATTCGATCCCGCGACCTGCGGGTCAGCAGCCGAGTACCTTAGCCGCTAGACCACCGCGGCGGAGCCATTGTACAATGGACGTTACAAGGTAAATCTCATATACCACCATGTCTAAAGGGGTATTTGAGTAGCACACTTCATAAACTCAGCCTACTAGTCCGGCTGAAATTGCAGTTGGTCATAAAAGTCCCTTAGCCGCACAGTCATTTGCACAAAGTGGCTTCATGAAGACAAAATTGATTCCACGTGCCTGTCCACCATGAGAGTTTTCCACAAACTATACGTGCCCATCAACAACAGCATGTCAACTGGCATGTCGTTGCATTCGGGTGGTGCAAGATAACGGATGCTATGAGAATTAAAATTCAGACGCTTTTTTTAAAAATCTCTGCAGCACATACCAGAAAAATATGGCGTCCTTACAAATAATAAAGCAATGTTAGATTGTTTCTGGAACTTCACAGAGGCGGCAGTTAAGTGAGTATACAAATATTCCTATGGTGTTTAACCACGTTTTCACAGGTATTGTTTCTGTATGCCGGTTCTTGTGACTTGTTGGCAAACTTGCCTTAGGCAGGCTTGATGTTGGGAAAGCAATCGCGTTATACGGCATATAAATCGTTTCGAAATAGCGAAAGAACAATCAATCGTCGTACAATGCGAATATCGCAATGGGGGGGGGGGGGGGCGTCCAATGCTCGAACCTATTACGAAAGCTCGTTCTTGTTCCCCTATTAACTGTGGCGCATATCAATTTCAGCCATAATTCCTCATCGTCGTCAGCCACTGCATGAACAAATGGCACAAAACTCCTTGCCAGTGTTTAGCGGATACTACGCTTCTCAGAAGAATGACGAAAAATAGCATGGCGAATGCCAGCCTACTACAAAACAAAAAAATATTTATTATTAATGCCCTAGTGGGTACCATGCAAGTGTGCTTGTAGCAGTTACCCAATGAGTGTTTTTAAAAGGCTCTGAAAGGCTGCTCTTTTAGCATCCGCTGTAACTGTGCTGCACCTTCCACGCAGGCCTGGTGTTTTTTAATGCACAGCAGATATCTCTAAAAGAAGCGAATTAGGTAGAGATGGGGAAAAAAATAACGGGCTATGACCTTGCTCACACTGCAGCCATGTGTCTACGTAATAGTTTTGTATGTGGAAGTCACATACCCTATCCACTGCTATCACTCGTGGTTAGTTTCTATACAATGCAACGACTCGGTTACATTAATAACATGCTCGATATTTTTTCTTTCGGGCCACTGCTTCGCTCAGGAAACCAAATGCACGTCTTATCGATGTTCTTCTAACTCATGCTTTTTCATAAGGTTGAGCCGGTCACGATGTTTCGTCATGTTCCCTAAATTACGTTCCGCACCACGACTCCCACGCCCTCACAAGCAACGTTAATAGATCCTAGAGGATCTAGTAACCGTTGTAACGTTGTAAGCCGTTACTCACAACCGTGTCCCGAGTAGAGGAAACCCAAGTCTCATTTCACAAAAGCTGCTTATGCTGGAGTTATTTGTGAGACAAATCTTTCCAACCAAACCCTTTGCTGAAGGCATGTCGATGGCCGTATACTCTATAGCTGGATAGTCGCAGCGAGCACTCCCAAGATACTGCGTGAATTGAACCCGTGTGCCAGCATATTTCCAGTATACGCCCGTTTGTATTTCAGTTTTTGTAAGCTCGGAAGTATCATATTCGACATGTTACGGTGATTGATGTGTGGTGTTTAACGTCCCAAAGCCACCATCTGATCATGAGAGACGCCGTAGTGCAGGGCTCCGGAAATTTCGACCACCTGGGATTCTTTAACGTGCACCCAAATCTGAGCACACGGGCCTACAACATTCCCGCCTCCATCGGAAATGCAGCCGTCGCAGCTGGGGTTCGATCCCGCGACCTGCGGGTCAGCAGCCGAGTACCTAGCCACTAGACTACCGCGTCGGGACATGTTACGGTGTGAAATGTTTGTTTTTATTATTCTCTTAGAATGTCCACCTTGATCTTGAGTGCTTTCAGCTTGCGACCAGCGCGGTAGTGTTCTTGCAGAGCGCGGAGAAAAGGCGAGTTGTAGTCGTGCTCGATGTCGTGGTCCACGAGGTCAGGACCCAGGATCTCTTGCTCGGCCGTCATGCGCAGTCCGATCGTGTACTTGATCAGCTGCGCAAAACAAAGAGAGCGAGAGAAAACAAAAATAAAAGCGAGTTGCACTCCAAATAAAAGGTACGGGAGATGCTGAGTATTAATTAGTCCATGTTTCGGTCGTGTTTTTCATCAAGTTTAACCTACTCTCTCTTGTTATTTTGTGTTCTTTTCGTGTGATTGTGTGATACTTCATACCCTTTCCCGTTATTATCTTGTGATTATACATATATGATTTGCTTCGCCGCATTTCGATAAGAGCGAAATGGTAGGTGACCGTGTACTATGCGATGTCAGTGCATAGCAAAGAACACGATAGTCAGAATTTGCGGAACCATCTACTATGTCGCGCCTGATAGGTATATCATAGCTTTGGCTCGTAAAACCCGAGATTATGATGATATTATTATTATTATTATTATTATTAGTAGTAGTAGTAGTAGTAGTAGTAGTAGTAGTAGTAGTAGTAGTAGTAGTAGTAGTGGTAGTAGTAGTAGTAGTAGTATTGCGATTTGCATCGTAGTTATTGTTTTTTGGTTGTGTAGAGCCCTTTCTAGTGTTTTCCTACTTTTTGCTGCTCACCGTGCATCTAACAACGCTGGTTTTTCGTTGTCGCTTCACTGGCTCACACTGACAAATTGGCCCTTCCACGAAACTGGCGTTCACGGCCAAACGAGCGCTGAAGTTCCAAACGTGCGGCTTGCTTGGCTTATCAAATGGGGGACCTTCAAGACGCCAAATGGAGATACTGGGCAATGGCAGGTGGTCTCTTAAACAGCTTTGCGGTTGAAAATCTTTATGTACAAAATAGCCAAGGAAAGGTTTCTTTACTCCGGGGTGCCTTGAGCTCGGGTCGCGCCCTGGGCCCTCGCGAACAGCTTTATCCCGCAATTCTTGACTACGCACGTAGTCAGGAACTGTGAGTTTTGTCGCACTTTGTGTATTTGAGTTGACTGTCAATTGTGCTACTATTCAAGGTTTAGCTACGCACATACATTGGCCAGCAAAAGCAAAGTTAAATATGTAATGAAATGAATAAATATTGTTTATTAGCAGCGCGATCAGAATAGGGCTAACTGGAGATCATTTGCAGATGGTTTTGTCCTACAGCGTAATAAAACACGCTGACATTGATGAAAATGATGATGACTGACTTCATCCGTGTTCTGTGAAAATGAAAAAAAAAATTATCGCTAATGTAAGAGCAGTCCAACAAACAAGGACTATCGAAGAAGATACACATAGTCCCTATTGCTACTTCTTGTCCGTTGCGCTGCCTTTTCAAGTTTCTACCTAGAAACGATGGAAACCTCGGTACAAGTAGCAAAGTGTGTGTGCAACAAAACAACGTTATCGTAAAAAACAACCTGTTCTACATATTCATAAAAGAACGGATCTCCCCGTGACACCCACAAGTAACTACTGTGCATGTTATGATTCGTATTCGAGTTGAGCGAATATCTCACGAGCAGCAGCAGTGTCGAGGCCCCGATAGCCCAGGCGATGATGCAAGCGGCGGCCGCCGCTTGCACGGCGAGCAAGCTGGCGTCTCCTCCGGCGGCGAACAGCCCTGAGCGGCCGTGCGTGTAGTCCATGAGCGTGTCGCGTTCGGGGAACAGGCCGATTGCGAGGAGCCCCCAGAGGCCGCACACGCCGTGAGCCGCGAACGTCTCGGTCGGGTCGTCCACGTGCAGCCGGTCCAGCAGCGGTATGGCGGCCAGCACCAGCAGAGCCGCCACGGCGCCCACCACCAACGCGGCCCAGGGTCGAAAGATGGGGGCGCCACCTGCGCAGAAGACGCGCACGGAGTGACCGTAAACACTGCCATGTTCTGAGTCTGAAATCCGGGAGAACAGACTTTCGGGGCTATAGTCGGTTTGACGCATTCAGTTAAACGCTGGAAGCACGGGGACAGTGGAAGATGACAGTGCGTGCGCGACTCGCAAGTGAACTCAATTCGAGTTTGCTTATTTAGCACCTACAGTGATACCAGAGTCCTTCAATTTTGCATTGGAAGGACTCTGGTATCACTCTGGTAAAGCATTGAAGGACTCTGGTAATACACAGAGGCGTGAACAGGGTTCTCCAATAGGAGCCGGGAGGGTCAAAGCTCTACCGCAGTGACCATCTCTGTATACCGAAGAAAAAAAAGCTTCGCAAAAGACACAGCAGTGAAAATTAAACGATGGCGTGCTTCTCGCGATTATTGGCTGTTGGTACCCGGCTAACCGAGGAGAGAGAGAGAAGTAAACGTTTATTTAGAAAACAGTGGTCCGAGTGAGGCCCGGTGTCACCCGTAAGGTGGGAGGGTTCCCCAGTCCAGGAACCCTCCGGCTTCGACTGCCCTCATGGCCCTGGCGATGAGTTGTCACTGGTCTTTCAGGTCCTCGAGGACGAGCTTGGCCTCCCACGTTTCCATTAGGTGGTCGTCGTTTATTCTTGGGGCTTGGTCCCGCTCCAGTTGCACGTCGTGGTTTGCATGGCACTGGCATTCCAGGAGCAAGTGTGCCAGGGTGTCTGGTACGCTGCAGAGCGGGCACATGTAGCCATGTGTCGTTGGGTAGAGGTGGTGCATTAATATGCCATGTATGTAAGTATTGATTTGTAGGCGTCTGAAAATTACACTCTCTTCTTTGGTTAGTCTTGGATGGGGTGGAGGGTACACCCGTCGCTCCAGTTTGTAGTGTTGAAGTAGCGACGAGTAGGTGTTTTCTACTACCTCTTGCTAACCCATGATAAAGGTGGAAAGTAAAAAAAAAGAAGTTATCACATTGCAACATAAGGGGTATCTGGCCACCATTATTACTAAAATCTTTCATGGAGATAACTCGACACTCTGAACAATGACTGAACACAGTGCGAGGGTCCGATCGAATAGTAGTGCATGTGAACGCCTACGGTTCTCAGTACATGTTGTAAAGGGGAGACAGCTTGACAAGTCCCACGTCTCCATGTTAACTGGGGGAACAAGACGTCAACAGCAAAATACATCTCAGGACAATGTAAACAAACCATACGCATGCCACAGAATAAAACGAATAATAATAATAAAGGTGTTTACAAAAAGAGAGAAATAATACTACCCACTTTTACTCAGCAAAGCATTTTAAAATATGGGAATTAGAAGATGTGCGCACATTTTCATAAACAACTTGAACATTATTCAGAGTACTCGGCAAGCAATAACTTAATGCTTAAAGAGATCATAGTTATTACGAGGCCGTTTGCTATGGTTACACGGTCGACCCGCCTTACCGAGACATCATGTGCACGAGCTGTCGTTTTTTACCAGCATTGTCAAGCGAGAAACTGCGGCGCCGTGGAGTCTCTTGAGCTGGGCAGACGACAGCGAGACATCGCGGATTGATTGATTGATTGATTGATTGATTGATTGATTGATTGATTGATTGATCGATCGATCGAACGACCAACCGAACGACTGACAAGGTGATTACAAGTGGATCGAATGTTACCTGAGATAGCCACAAGTGATCCCATAACAGTGTTCATGAGCCACGACACATCATGCTGTCCTTTCTTCAGGATGAAACTGAAAAAATGAAAACGTAATCGTGAAGAGACGCAACCAGTACTGATTATAGATGTGTTGACTAATAATCGTGACAACTGCATAAGTGGTAAACAATATGCAACGAAATACCGTCCTCGTAAAAACAGTTCGCATAAGTTACGTCATGCAATCTATCTCGTGCGATCAAGACTGAAGTTTTCGTAATGAGCTAGATACACGTTGAAACTTTGAAAGCACCAAGAGAAAAATACCAACTAATAGTATCAACTTCGATGGGACCAACCTCATTGCCATTCCAACGAAGCCGCCGGTCATTGACGCCAAGATAGTCGTTACTGAAGCTCTGGAAAATATGGAAACTTATGTAGCTGGACATTTACAGTGAAGCAGTGCGCATTTTACATGCATAAAGTTGAACAAACTAGAAAAGAAAAAGAAATACTCGTCCATGCCGGCACTTACCTGATGTATTGACAAGATATAAGGCTAGCGGAGCAGGAGAAAGCGTGGATTCTCAATATATGATCACAACTAGCGATCTTTGAAGGAGCTGCTATGTGAGACATCTTTTTTAATGCATTTATTGTGGTAAGCTTAACTTCTAGCGCAGATGCCCCCATCGAACAGCTGGTTCAGTTTTTTACTAGTCAAAAATCAGCTGATGAGAATGTATGTTGACTTTACATATGTTTTAGGGGTGAAGAACCTTAATACCGCGCAATATCCCTCCGTCCACAAACCGCCACCCACCATCTACAGCAGATGAAGAAATCAAAACATCTACGAACAATAAAAATGTTATCAAAAGACTGTTAACCACAAGAAACAAAACAAAAAGCCACATCAAAAAACACCGACATTTAGCCACCGATCTATAAAAGCACATGACAAAACAAAAAAAATTGACAAAAACAAATTGCAAGAACAAAATAAAAGGTTTGTTAACCAGAACAAAATAGAAGGCCACGATCTGATGCACAGTGCTTCGCGCCATCATCAGCACTCACTTCGGATATATGCGTAGATTTTTATCAATAATATAACAGAAGGGGTGCTAGAGTCATGCGTAGCTCTTCCCATATTTACCTCGCAGAGTATTTCCACTTGTTCCTCACAATTCCCATAGTACTTCCAGCGCTAAATCCAAGCCACCCCCACCTGTGTTACCGAGCAAAGAAACAAAACGATGTTAAAGATCGTTGCAAAGGGTGCAGACGTTCACCTATCTTTCATTCTTTAAATGTCTTACTTAAGCGGGCAAACACGCACAGAATTCACGGTAACTATGTACAATGCTGAAACTCTACTTTAATCTTCCTCATGGTAACGATGGTTTATTTAAAGAGAAAACAAATTTTTGATGGTTCCAGCTTTTCGATTCTTTCGCCGAAAACCTCACACCTCTATTTTACTGTCGTGTCATAAACAAAAGTATAGACTTTTAATTTTAGCCAGACCATCGATGCTCAGTAACCATTGACCCTTTACGACGTACCTAATTTCCTCAAGTTATGCACCATCTATCTCAGCAGCATGCCCCGGTAGAAAAACGATTCCCACATGCTACTTTTTTTTTACCTTGCGTTCCTTACACACGTTTACACACCCGGATGGTGTCACCATTAGTCGACAGCAGTGAGCCTA
Source organism: Rhipicephalus annulatus (assembly GCA_013436015.1). Lineage (NCBI taxonomy): Eukaryota > Metazoa > Arthropoda > Arachnida > Ixodida > Ixodidae > Rhipicephalus > Rhipicephalus annulatus. The sequence goes on along the minus strand of WOVY01010110.1, from coordinate 297,041 downwards.
AACAAGAGCAACATTCGCTCACCCACCACGGTGACCTGGTGGTCATATGGCGCTCGACTGCTGACCGGTAGGGTCATGGGGTCAAATTCAGGTCACAGCAGCTTTATTTTGATGGAGGAAAAAATGCTTGGGGCCCAGGCGCTTGAATTCAGGTGGTCGTTTAAAAACATCGGGTAGTTTAAATTTCCGGAAACCCTCCACTGCGCCGTCTCTCAAAATGATATCGTGGTATTGGGACGTTAAACCTCAACAGTTAGCGTTATTAGCCACAATCGCTACGGCGGTGCGTATACCAGAGCATGAAAAGCCCCAGCAGCGCGTTGGTGGGGTTGCCCAGGGGAAGCGGCGCCGTTCCACAGTCGTAGCGTCCAAGCCTCGGTCCGAGTACGACGGCAGCGACGAGACCCACGCAGCCGCCCAGGAGGTGCACGACTCCCGACCCGCCGATGTCGACAGCCCCCATGAGTGCCAGGAAGCCACCCTTGTTCCAGAGCCAGCCGGCCGGCACGCAGTACACCACCGTGGCCAGCGCCGAGAACAGGCAGTACGAAGTGAACTTGGTGCGCTCGGCCATGGAGCCCGACACGAGAGCCGTCGACGTGGTGGCGTACGCTAGCTGCTCCACAAAAGAAAAGAACGCAACCAGACCAAGGCGTCAGTGAAGGGAGGCAAGTGACCTTGCTTTCTGAAGCATTCCCCCAAGAAACCTCACCCTCTCACTCAGACCACTTGACCCAGGCCACATGCATAGCTGAAGGAGCGGCTGCATTTCGTTTGAAAGATGTTGTAGAATACCGGAATGAACCTTGTACAAGCAAACGTCCAAATTTCGATCACGACAATGAATTATTTATTTTGCGTGCCTCAATCTCAATGCACAATTACACAGGCTTGACTCACTCCAACCCACTCACCATGCTGTTTGGAAACCTATAGGCCTCTGCAATAGAACCATGTGACGTCTATGCGCGCCATATGATCCGCAGCTTTCATCGTGCTTCTAGAGATAAGCAAGCAATAGGCGGTAAAGAAAGCACAATTTTTTCTATAATGCCGGCTGTGCATACCGTAAAAGGGAAACCCAGATAGCGTCATTATGGACCGCCTGTATATATATGCACTTAGCTGGCATATCTGGCGGAGCATTTATCGAATTCATTTCATTCCTATAAGGGACTGATTCAGTATAAATCAAAGTTAACAAAAAAAAAGATCGTAGACAAATGCACACAGAAAAAAAGAGCAACTGGGTGATGACGTAGTGGCGCACTCCAAATTACTTCAAAGACTGGGCTGGTTGTACATGCCTGATTCGAAATGCAATAGCTAGTCATTGGACGATGACGTAGATATAAGAGTGTGAAGTGCAAGTGCCACCGCCATCATTCTTGTTTAAAATTGATGGCGAACTACAAGCGCACGAAAGCTCTCTATTTTTCTCTCTCTCACACACACAGCAAGAATTAAAGCTGGCTGGCCAACGTACCTGAAAGACGAACCGTGAATACCGTTGCCCCATGTGAATTTCATCAGCACTCGTGAAGAACTTGCCGAAGCTGAAGTAGGGGTTGTTCATTGGGTCGAAGCCGATGCCGTAGCCGACAGCCCAGAAAACAAGTCCACCGAACAGCACTGTAGTGGCGTTCTTCACGAGGATGTTCACCTCGTTCTTGCGGGAAACGAAACCGGATTCGAGCAATCCATAACCTGCACGACATTGGTCACCGTACGCTCGAGAAGGTTCGCGCGGCGGACAGGGCGCAAACGCCATGCCGTTCCTCCGTCACGTGTCTTGTCCTTTCTGTGAACTATAGTTGTTAAGATGGAATATCAGCATGCTCGAGCTCACGTCCTTTCACCGTATTTGCACTGTGTAAAGAAGACAGGTTACCTTACTACAGTGTGCGTTTTCTTCTTTCTTTTAACTGCAACTTAAGAAAGTTTGCCCTTCCTGTGGATTCCGACCTTACATCACAATGTACACAGTGAACTACTGTCTTACCAGTGAACAGTATAGTGAACACCCTTAATTGTAATCGTTGTTTTAAACCGAAACCTTTACTGGTTTAGTCGAGCAAGTTTCACTGTCTATCTCCGCGTGGCCTTGAGGCGAAGTACTAATATCCCGTCACAAGCCGCGTTAAATGTAGTTGTAGCGTTGCCGTTGTGCACAAGCCCGCAGCGAATGAGTTCGCCGGCCTCTCCGAATGTCCTTCCTCAGCGTAGGAGATTAAAACGCAAGGAGTGCGCATATCTGCTAGCAGAGGAGTAAGCGAGCGCGAGCGTCTCTTGGTTTAGGAGCGTGGCGTTACTCGCTTCTATGGCTTCTGAAACTGACTGAACGACGGCAGTGAGTGCACGCAGTACGGAACTTTCGTCTAGCTGTACCATTCGGTTGGTAACCTCTTCTCCGGCTTAGAGTGTGAACAAGAATAACCACACAAACAAGCTTTAGCTCACATAACCTGATCTATCCGAGCGAAGCTGTGGGCGTTTCCTTACGATCTTTCTATTTACTTATGCAATTTCTATCGTGCAACTTGACAGCGCGTCTCCTTTCAATCCCTAACTCACCTAAGGACCATACCGTAGTCGTTCGTCCAATTACTTTTAGCTCCTGTAAAGAGTGCACCGCCGCAATATCAGACTTGCTGTGGCGAAGCCAATGCCAACAAAACACATCGTGCAATAAATTAAACAAGGAATATTGTTGTAAGAGAAATATCATATTGTGATCTTGCTAAACAGGAAAATTTTTGGAGAGAAATTAAAAACCGCCATGACAGTATGGTGGTTATGATACTAAAATGCTGACCCGCAGGTCGCGGAATCAAATCCCGGTCGCGGCGGTCGCATTTTCGATGGAGACTCAAGAGCTCCAGGCCCATTTACTTATATTTAGGTGCACATTAAACAATTCCAAGTAGTATAGATATCCGTAGTCCTCCACTACGGCGTCCCTCGTAATCATACCATTGTTTTTGGACGTTAATTCTATCAATTATTACTATTCAGATAAATTAAAAAAGCATAATTGAAGCATAAGAAATATTCAGACAGAATGGTAACGCAAGACATATCTGTGGTACACGATTGTATGTAACCAACGCACTTCTTCTGCTGAACGGATTGGGCTCCCAGATTTTTTCCTATGACGGTTTTAACATTCAAAAATTTCAGAGAATGCCGAGCAGATGACATAACGGCACATCGCAGGTGTCATAATAACACGTCATCTATAGTGTTTACTTTTGTTTTATAACAGGCCTGCTCCATCATTAGTGAGTTATCCATGACGACGGCTTCGATGGCACAGTTTCTTTCGTAATGAGCAACAAATGCATAGCAACTATGCTCACTGTTCATAAAGTAACTATAGTTCTCGTCAGCTAAGGGTACTTCTCTCTCCGATATCTTCTCCCCTGATTCTTGGGAGGGGAGGAGGAGGGGGTGCGTGCTTTATCATAGGTTTTTTTTTCTCCTTTTTTTCAGCGCCCTATACATCCCTCCATTCCTCCGTACTTTAGGCACCCTAATCTCAACTATTCATTCTAGATAGTTACACGCTTATGAGAACGTAGGCGGCGAAACCCAACTCCTGCTTGTATTACTGGGACCTAAGCAGCTTGCGTACGCAAGCGGGATGCGAGCCCCTCGCAATCCCAATAGCCTACAACTCTCTAACATGTCGCTTTCTTGAAGCCCTTATATACTCACCGGACTGCATCGTGAAAATTAGGAAAGAACTCGTCAGAATCCAGACGACGTCATTGGCGTCTTCCTTGTTGTCAAAGCTAGTCTCGTTTCGAGCCATGTTACCTTCGCAAAAGCCACCGCTTCCAGTTGCGACGCGCAAACCACGAGCTGCTTTTGCGCACCGGTTTGTGGGCGTCATAGCGAAGATAGAGGTCACATGTTCTTCCTTAGAAATTGATTTCAAATAAGCAGCGCGGAAAGCGATCGCGGGAAACTCTCTCTCTGTCGAAATGCGACCGGGTCAGCCTATAAAGGCTGCCCTTTGTGGACGGCTTAAGCAAGCAGCCAACCACGCGCCGGGTTCCCGCATCGACCCGCCTAATGGTCTTGCTCAAGCTGTTAGCAACAATCCGGACGCGGAATTATTAAACGGTGGTGTTGCCACGTACCGTAACGTAGTGGTAAGCGCGCTAGCGGTTGGGATGTTGTGCGCATAAGATTTAGCACGTCCGCGATCACATTCCCGGTTGTCCTTCCAAGAAAGAAGGCTTAAATTATAGCGCTCCCCTTCCCACTTCACCTCTGATGTTTCTCGGAAAAAATTAAAACGAGAGGGTAAACTTCAAGCAGAAAGTCTTTTGGATACCTTTTCCAAAATTTCAAGCAGCAGCGAATATAGATCAGTGCATTGACTGCCATGCTTTATTAGGCCGAAAGCCTTTATCACACGGTGACCTTGAAGATGCAACGAGCGGTACAAAAGCTGCGGATGCGCTCGGTCGGCGAAATGTGAGGAGCGGAGCTTCATTGAGTGTGACGTCATCATGACGCCACAGAATGCCAAAATTTGTGGCGTTATTATGGCTTAGAAGTGTGGCGGTTTCGGCTAGTTGGTATGACATGACGGTAGTTATAGCGCGAGAACAGAACGACGACAAAGAGACGCTCGTCTCCTTCTTGTCCCTTTAGCGTCGTTCTGTTCTCGCGCTCTAACTACCGTTATTATGACATTTGACGACGTCACCACATAACATTGTCACTTGCTGAAACGTGCGCTGATTCTGAAGGCACCGCCACGCCAAGAGAAGTGCAAATGAGAAGCCAGCCAGACGCACGTCCTATTTGCTATCCTACGCTGGGAAAGACTGGAGGAGCTTCAGTGAAGGGAGCAGCGGTTCAACACAATCTACTCAGAAAAAAAAGAAAAGAAAGAAGATTCAATGAATGGTCAATGAAGGGCGAAGAAAACATTCAAGAAAGAGTTCAATGAAGGGGACAAGAAAGCCAGGTGAAAGGATGCCGCCTCGATGCGTCTTGCAGGACATAAGAACCTTGGCAACTTTTTAAATAAAAGTATTGTCATGGGGTAGTGACGCGGACGAAGGGAGCATACTGTATGCCTAAGATTAAACTGTTTATTTGTCCGAACTTGTGGCCGGCGAACTGAAAACCAGATTACAGGGATACACACTGGCGCTGGTAGCGGCGAACAAAGCGTCGGCTGTCGATCAACTGACAAGCGGTGATGGGGATTTTAAAAGAGTGAAAAAAAGAGAAAAGTGAGCCCCGTAACTGTCTGCATCATAGCGCGACACCTCACGAGTGACTCACGAGGGATGGGGCTAAGGAGGGATTAAAAGAGATATGGAGGAAAAAAAGGGATGGAGATAGAGATTGGGGCACGGACAGAGAGATCCACATGTAGAAATAAGGAGGAGATAGGAAAGATGGGCACGGTCGCAAGAGTCCAACGACGGGGCACCACTCAGGGAGAGCTCTTGTCGGCGTCAGGAGATGGCGTAGGGCGAGTCAGTCGAGTCGGCCAGAGCTGCGCTGTCATCGGCGATCGCGGGGACACAACCGGTCGGCACGAAATCCAGCGAGCGAGTCGAAGCGGTGATGTGCGTCGGATTTTATACGCGTGCCGTCCAATATTCCAGCGTTATCGCTTGCGGCTACGTAAGTTTCAAAAGAATCTGTAATGGCCACGTTATGCGCGTAATCGCATCGGAAGGTTCCAAGATTATCTCGGTGGCTCTTCGTCAGTCGACAGGGTTTGCCCAAGGTAGCACTTGCCCGTGTGAGGGGCGATAAGATAACTTGGAAAAGGAGTGTGGCAGTATCAGTGTGCCTGTGGCACGCGCCCCTTGTTCCAGACCAGAACTGAGATGCTCTTGTTGAAATCGAGAGAGAAAAAGAAATGGAGACAGAAAAGTCGTCCTAGTCCGCGGGGCGTCACCGTTGGAGTCGAGACGGTATTCCGGTATCGCTATTACAGTCATTTGTGTGGACCTGTTTACGCGCTTGATGTGCGATACTTGCTGTGGCCATTAGTGTAGGGCAACGGTCGGCAACCTGCAGCCAGCGGAGCAGTATTATCTAACCTTCGGCACAACGTTTCCTTGCTGTCTGAAGGCCAACACAGCAGTTTCACCACAAATGAGTTCTTGCTTGCAACTGTTTGTAAATTGCAACCTCGTCACATGTGTACGAAAGTAAATGTCATTTATATATTGTAAGGCCAATATTTTATGTTTTTTCTATTTTTTCCTCAATTCACATACTTTCCCTTTGTCTCCAAAGCATTTCCCACCTTCCATCGCTTTGCCATGTCGGCTTCAAGCAACTGATGCCGACGTGTAGAATGCCGACGTGTAGTGTCTGTACAGAAAGTTCTGCCAGTGGAGCAGTCTACTTCTAAATGAAGGAAAGGCGAGAGTGGCAGGTTGGAAAGAAAAAAAAAAGTGAGAGTTAAGATTGACAGCACGGACATTGCAACAATGCAATACTCGCCCGCAAATTAGGTCTTCTATATGTACACTGTCACGGGATCAGAGTTACACGAGGATTCGCTGAGGATTACCGCAAGGCCCGGAGCAGAGAAAGAATTGTTTCAAAGAATATGGCGTTCCCGCCGCTCGCAATATCACTGCTTCCTAGCGTTGTTAATCGTGCCAGAATTATCAACACGATGCGCGCATTTATTTGAAATGTTAAAAAAGTTATTCAAGCCAGTTCAGGGGCCCTTTAAATATAACATGCCAAGAATTACATGGCGCATTTGACACAGATACGTCTAACCATTGAAACGTCATCTAGCCTGTCTGAGGGCCATTATTCTCATTTACACAATCATTATAATCCACTGTGTACCCATCCAATGACTCTTACCTTTGGTTTGGCTTATTGAAGTTAGTGCCCTCTCCAAAGTGCCAGAACAGTTAATGATATTAGTATGTTGACATAATTTCTCAATATCAGAATCACAGCTTCTCCTAAATGTGTCACTTAGGACACGCATGAACAATAATCTGTCACCGTAACTTAATGTTAGCTTTTTCTTAGAAGTCACAACATTGTGTGCAAGCTGCCATCAAAGATTCCACAGTTTTCAGCGGCATCAAGCAAACTGGAAGAACGCTTGACCTTTCATGCACTTTATTTTCAAATGCTTTACAGCAAGCGAAAGCATAACCCAGATGGCCAAACACCTTAAAGTGCACCAATAAGAATGCACACCAACTTACGTGCTTTGGTAGAGTCACAAATTCATGTCTGTATAAGACAAAGCTTGGCTGACACTTTCACAAAATTTCAGGCACGTTTATAAAAGATTAAGTGTGAGAAAACTCGCAAGGTAAATCACAGACCAAGAATCGGATAAATATTCCAAGTACATGTAAAAGGATTGCGAGAAATAATATTATGACAGTCACTGTTGAGAAACAATGCATTTTAACAGCTCACAGAAATACTCTACAATATCTAACAAGTTATCAAAATGCACACGTTTTGGTAAAAGCCTATACAGCAAGACACAAATGTGCATGCTGTATTTATGACTGTGTAGCACTTCCTGGGACATTCTTGCCACTTGAAAGTGCAGAACAATTTCCTTCTTGAAATACATGTTGCAATATTTCATTTATATATGTCTGACTGCAAAAGCTTTCTGAGCACCAGAACCGAATTTCAGCACTTATAGCTTTACATCACAGCATCAAAAGTTTCAGCACATACTTCCTCATGCGACAATCACAAGAAATCTGTAAATGATGGGAACGTAGTACAACATTATTGCCTCAACTTTGTGCCCAAAAGTCTTTCACGATCAGCAGCAAAAAAAAATCTAAGCAACAAGCTACCATAGATAGATAATACTGCCCTGTCTCTATAATCAAGAAAGGACCCCGTAACCTAACAAGCAGCAGGGCTCAAGAGAAGAACATGTATGGATACTATCAGATTTCCCACTATTGAGTGAGTGCATAGCAAGAATTCATAATTCAATCACTACACTAACTTTTTTGGAATACGTGCTACAGGTACACACAGTTACATTAGTTATGCCCCTATTTGGAGGCAAATGCACAAACATCAAATTGGCTTGTTAGTGGCCAGTGGGAATGCAGTCCCGAACACTTGTGCACAATTTCAAGTGTGGGATGTAGCAGAGTTAATTCATTGCTATTAGCAGATAACAAACCTCACCCTTCAGAACAGTGTTAGTTAAACAAAAATTGACATCTATTTCTTTCCTCAGAAAACATAAGTTTATGCCTACACCCAGTGGCGTAACTAGGGGGGGGCAAGGGGGTACAAGTGCCCCGGGCGCCACTAGGGAGGGGGCGCCAAGCCGAGTCCTCGGGTTGGCGCCCCCTGGAAAGGTTGTCAATGTTTTTTTCCGTAAAACCGCCTGGAAGGGGGGAGGGGCGAGGTTGTAATGTACGACTGGAAGTGGGGATGGTGGTGAAGGAAAGGGTTGCCGCAATGGCTTTTGCATCGGGAAAAGGATCCTCTATTTTCATTTTGCTGCGCTACCTCCGTGCCTTCCCATGACCCTCGGCTAAGCTTTGTTTTGTGCTCCGCAGCACTGGGTTAGATGAGTTTCAGCGAACCCCACCAGCCTCCCAAACCACTTACTGAAAGCTTCCCTGAAACCAACCACGTACGTAAACAAAATAAAATAAAAAAGTTCGAATGCACCTTTTTTGAGTAAGAACAGAAAACTCCAACGAAATAGCCGATCGTCCAACGACTAATCGTCCACGCAGCGGCGGAAGGAAGGGCGAATATAATCCGTGACCTCGGCACCAAAGGCTAAACAAAGGCGTTTATTCGCAGAGTTCTCTGGAGGAAAGACGGAGAAAGCGTGACACGACGGCGACGTTTGTTGATTCCCTGCATCGCGGGCGCCAGCAAAGCAATAGAAGGGCGGGGGTCAACGTTTCCCACATGCCATCCACCGCCATGGGCAGGTTCATCCTTTGGCCCAAAGAACACGCACCTGCGAAAAAAGCGCAGAGCGTAGTGTACCCGACAGCATGTGCCGACTGCCCCGCTTCGTACGTTGGAGAAACCAAGAACTTCCCTGAAAGAATGCGGCCGCACAAGGATGACCTCCATCAATGGAACAGCGAACGGAGCGAAACGGCAGAACACTCCGACCAGTTTAACCCCCATACCAGACCCGAGGGCGCGGTGTCTAGCTGGTTGCTTTGTTTTGTACTCACCCTGCATTCCTTGGGATGCACAAATAGCGCGAAAGCTTAGGTACGAGAAACTTGGGCCTGGGAAGCGCCCGTGCCGTCAAGCTTTTTGCAGTGTGGACTGGAAGAGAACAATGACGGGTAAGGGACTTCCGGAAGTTTGAATAAAAAAAGAAAAATACTATACAAAAACGCGGGCGTAGCTCATCGAAATCAGAACTGGTGGCCCTTGGCCTCCGAAATGGCCCGCCGCGCGCCAGTAGGCAATCGCGGAAGCCTACATTAGCGCTTTTAATGGGGGGGGGGGGGGGATAATGAGGGGCGCGGAAATATATTTGCCCTGGGCGCCGTCCTATCTAGTTACGCCACTGCCTACACCATTGAAACCTTATATCTAGATGATGTAGTAATGAAAAAATAAAATCTCCTCCAGGTTTTATTTTCTCATTACTCGAGTCAAGCAAAGCGTCAAGTCAATAGAAAGCAAGGACACCCTTGAATGAATGCCAAACGCCCGATCCAGTGCCTACATATATGAGCTAACCAGTGAATGGTTGTGCAGCGTGAGCAGTGGGTTTTTACTAGCAGACGCTGCCTGCGTCGGCCTTGCGAGGGGAAAGAGTTGGGGGGGGGAGTGACAGTTGGCACGAGACACGGGACGTGAACATGCACAGTGGGAGTGTCTAACCCACCGCCGAAACAAGGTTTTCGAGTAAGTGACTATAAAATGCTCCGCATTAAAAAAAAATTTTTTTGCTCACCCGCGCGACGAGGAAAGGGAGTGCTACAAAATAAGCGTTCTATTGGCCGATGGCACTCCCATTCCACACGTAGACAAAATTAGAATTCTGGGGTTACACCTGCAGGCAAACGGCCATAATGGTGAGACGGTGCGAAGACTACGTCGTTCGGTAGACGACACGATCCGACTCCTACGTCGTATCACGAACAGACGTACTGGTATGCGCGAACACTGCGCGATCCGTCTAGTGCAGGCGTACGCAATAAGCCGTATAACATACGTTGCCCCCTACCTCAAATTGCTAGGCTCAGAAAAAAACAAAATCGAATGTATAATACGAAAGGCTTTCAAGAGAGCAATTGGAGTTCCACTGAATGCGAGCACTGAAAAGTTACTAGAACTTGGACTGCACAACTCACTCGACGAGTTAATTGAGGCCCATGTCGTTTCGCAAAACGAACGCTTGTCGGGGTCTAAGACGGGTCGACACATCCTCGAGTCACTTGGCATCCGGTACCACACTCAGCAGGGAGAAAAAGCGGATGTTCCTGCCTCGGTTCGCGACCGCCTAATTGTTCCGCCGCTTCCTAAGAATATGCACCCGACGCACCACGTCGGGCGCCGTAACCAGCGAGCTAGAGACCTTCAAAAGAAGTACGGCACTAGCGACGAAGTTGTGTACGTAGATCACGGTAGATGCCGCGAGATATGGGGACGGGAGACACGCACACGCCGCTGCGGTCGTTGACCGTGCGGGCAAATGCCTCGCGAGCGCCACGGTGACCACGGGACATACGGAGGCGGCCGAAGAAGCCGCGATAGCCCTAGCAATCGCCACGGTGCCGAACGCTACGATCGTAATCAGCGACTCGCAGGCAGCAATCCGCGGCTTCGCGCGCGGCCGCGTCTCGCGGGAAGCGGCCCGCATCCTTAAGATGTGCGGTGATGGTGACTCAGCGTCGCGATCGCCACAACAAAATTTAACAGTCTTCCTCCTTTGGACCCCGGCACACACCGATGTCCCGCTTCCGGGCAACGAGGCGGCCCACGCCGCGGCTCGAGGTCTCACTCGCCGAGCCGTGGCACATTCCGTGGCCGCCGCCTCCGCTCCCGAGAACGGGGCTTCTGATCTGCCGGATCGAGACACTTCGACAGACACGCAGCGACAACACAGACCACAACGGTCGTGGGGTGATCGTCTCATCACGTTCCGAGATATTACGCAACACTACAGACTGGAAAGGCGAAAGTTCCCGCCACCGCATGACAAATTAAACAGACACGATGCCGTAAGCTATCGCTTACTACAAACCCACTCTTACCCCAGCCCGGTCGTCTTACGCCACTGCTACCCGCACTTACACATTACCGATCTATGTAAAGCATGCGGGCACAGAGCAACGCTGCGCCACATGCTCTGGGAATGCGCCGGTAACAATGGTCGAGAAACGGCCGCCGTTCGCGATGCGCCTATGGCGGCTGCCAATACCAGGCAACAGGAAGCCTCGAGCTCACTCGTTCCCGCCGCCGTCCCGTCTGCGGGAGCCGCGGGGGACCTTCTCCGTCGGCGGCGCCGCCGCTGGGAGGCGGCGCTCAGAAGCTCGGAGCTCAACGACCAGCTCTGGGCTGTCCGGCAGGCCGAAGATGCCGCCCGAGTTCAGGGACTCAGCGCCGCCATCTGAGGCCACCAAGACCAAGCTGCCGGCCAAGCTCTAATAAAGTTTCCTCTCTCTCTCTTTGCTCACCACCTAGCTGCATTCCCACCCCCCCAAAACGACATGTGAACTTGCGATGTCATTCAGCGGCAACATGATTATTTCCGGCATGTAGTTTCGAAGTGAACTCCAAATAGGGTCTTCTGCACGAAACATATTCTTCTTTAGCGACATTATCTTCAAAATGTGAGGGGAAGACTATCGTGGAAAGGTGAAAGGTAGAGAGCATATAGTAAAGGAGAAAGTTCGAATAAGTGAGAAGCATTTAAAATTATGACTATTTGATTATAATTGATTACGAATATTTGATACTTTTTTATGAAAACAAAAAAATAACTAACGGTATTTTACGTTACAGTTGCCGTGTGAAAAAGTAACAGTGTTACAGTTACAAGTTCTTCTAATTTAAAAGTAACTAGTTACAGTTAGAAGTTACTGAAAAAAGTACCTAGTTACCGATAACATGTTACTAGTAGCTAGTTACTGCCCAAGACTGCGTGAACATGTAATATGTGCTGTAAGACAGTACAGTTCTTTTGAAAGCAATGATGAAGTCTCACAGCAGCCGTCTTGTTCATCTTTTGCTCTTGACTGCACGCTGCCTTGGAACTTTTCAATCTTTCCCCACATGATTTTCTAAATAAATGGTACCATACATAGACATGCACATGATGGGGGCAGAAGGAAGGAGGGGGCATTCTCTCCCTCTAGTAATCTGAAGGGGAGGTGTACCAATGCTGCCCCACATATTTAATCAGTTGGGTCTTTCATGCCATTTTTTTTAATGCCCACGGTCATGGTTACATATGCTTTTTCACAATAATAATGATTGATGATTCTTGATGGTGCATTACAAGCACAGGTTACATATTAGGTTGACTTCCTACCTTTGGCCCCGGAGGAAAAGTGAGGCATACAGCAGGTTATTGTGAGTAACACAGCATCCCTCCATTTTTATTTTGCATCCATGGCGAAGATTTTTTTATTTGGACTCTAAAAACCGAGACTTGCCCTCCCCCTTTCCTCCTTCACGATTGAAAGCTCTACGCATGGCCTATGGTACTGTATGTCATAACGAGGAAAAGTAACAGCCTCACTTACTGCAAACTTAGTCAACTACTGAGCAAGTAAGTTTGTATTTTTATGCTGATCAATTAACAAAGAAAATCCCAATGAAAATGTGAAGCAAGGCCACTAGAAAATGGTTCAGTGTTAACAAACTTCAATAACAGTGCATCTGCAACTGTCTTATTGCTATTTCGAGGCCACATGTTATTGTCTGTTTCCTTCATGACATCCTATAACACAACTGTAACATATTTTGATGGACGTTACACAAAATCTAACAATTTCGTTCAGCTACAGGAGGCTTATCACATGCCCAATGTAGACTGTAGGGCAGCTACTTCAACCAGTAAAGTCCATAACAAGTGTTCTGTGCATAGATTAACGATAGCTATCATGAAGCACAACTTTAAAACACTGATGCCATACAATGTAATGTCACAAAATCCTTTAAAATATATTTCATGTACAGTACACTCTCAGTAAACGGAACCTAAAGGGACCGGGAAGATATGTTCCATTTAACAGGAGTTTTGTTTACCGAGATGTGAACATAGATACAGAATACAAGCCCAAAACCAAGTGTTGCAGAGGCAATAGTTCTGTTTAAGCAGTCGTTCTGTTTAACAGATTTCTGTTAACTGAAAGTCTACTGTAGTTCCGTGTTACAGAACACACTATTCATCATGACTTGTAAACATCTGCACAGCTAGGGAATCAAATGGCTAGCATTCAATACAGAATGTATGGTCAGAAAAATAATGACACATTACCGAACAAAACTAGTTTCACCTGAGCATTGAATGCTACAACTGCCATTACATTTAGGCTCCTAAAAGCATCAGTGGCTTCTCTTCGCTGAGATTTCAGAGCACTTCAATGGAAAGCGTCCTCGAGCTACAGGTTACACAATGACAAAGCTTTCCTGTGATGACCTGATAACATTTCTGAGTAACAGTAACTTACAATGAGTAAATGTTCATCACACAGAAAATGGCACTTGACGAGTGATGGTGACATACTTCAGCTGAAAACGTCAGCAGATGTCCACGTCCATGTAAGACAATAAAACTTCATGGGAATCAGAAAATAAGCAAGCTACAAGTCTCCTAACATGTGCACTCAATAGGAAACAAAAAGCATGACAAAAAATACGCATTTCAAACCTATCCATAGGACACACACAATCCAGTACGTATATTATGGCATGACTATTTACGATCGTCTTATTGTCAGTGCTTCAACCGGTTTTACTTCAAGTGTAATATCTTGTATAACTTAAGAAAAGACATATCTAGTTTAAGGTAATATATTTAAAAACACATATGTATATATGAATAAAAATATCCTGATAACGATTCTCCCCATATGCCGACACGAAAGCTAATACAAATTTTCATCTTAGCTTACACCATCAGTAGAAATCAATATATGAAAACAAATGCTATAGCCAAGCAAAAAGAGCCCAACAAAACACCTTGAACACACACTCCACGAATGCGAAACAGCTGGTCGATAAGTATGTTGTAACCTGAGAAGCCCTTGTTCAAGCCTGATTCATGCTTACGACACACAACAATAATCAGAACGATTTCCAGACTGTTAGCTTCATTTACTTCCATTCCACATTACATCAACAGCATTGCTAAGCTCACATGAGCTTTTAAGAAAAACGAAGCATGACCTACATTTGTAAAGAAAAAGTTGACCAACCAGTCATACGTTTCTGGCCTGTTTTGTAGATTCAGTGGAATAGAACATTGTAGCTTTATGCAATAATAGCTACAATACATTTAAAAATCAACTCCTGATGTATATTTTTTCCAACTCGCGTGAAAAAGACACAGAATAGAAAGAATGACTTTATTTAGATTAACAAACTGCACTCTGAGAAATCTAATGTCTAAAGTTGAACCCTCATACGGTAAGTTCATTATTAGCAAAAAAACTCAAGATTGAAGTTTCATTTTAAAATATTGCACCAAAATCTTCATACATAACGTCGAAAATTTCAAAATGCATTTTCCATATTTTCGTGACATTGGCTTGATGAAATTTTCTGTTCTCAGGATTGTGGAATTGTACTTTACGAACACGCAAAATATCGTTGCCTTCTTTAGTGTCCCTTCAAATATGATAACTGAGTTCGTTAATGTTTTCTGCTTTTTGCTCGACGACAAATGCATGCAGTCAGTGCAATAATAAACATACTATATTACCAAACCAACAAGCAGACTTCTGGCATTCGTAAGCAAAGTTGGCACTCAAGCTGCCGTTTCCTGAGCTTTTCTGATATTTTATGGCAAGCAGATTTCCAGCTTTACGAAGCAATCTTTCAAACAGGGACTCCATTTACAAAACCACAAAAGTGTTACCCTGCATCATAAACATTCAATAATGACACAAAAAATACAGTCGAGCATAAGCCTTGCTATATACGATTGCCCCTCTAGCAGCTATAGGTTTGAAGGGGGATTGGAAATATCTTTGTACTAGCAATAGCTGAACTGAATATGTCATGACATCTACATTCAAAGCATCACAGTATATCAAACCTCATTAAAACATAATACATTTGACAAAAAAACTAGCTTTACTATATGGCAAATATTCACTATAGACATATGATTCTATGCAGATATTGGTGATAAATGTTTCAGATTTACTTAGTTACATACACGGCATTTATAATGACATTTGACTCTACTATTATCAGTGTAAACTGTTAAACATCAACAATACACTTACAGGAAAAAAATTTAGATATATTATTTTCCCGTAGACTCCAAACATCAAAGCATGTTGCTTGCCACTCTAATCTGAATCGCAGGTTCCTCAATCTCTGCAAGGAATGAAATGCTTGAATACTCTGATGCATGGGTAATTGATTCAGTACGTTGCTTTAGTTAAAGTTGCAGAGTTGAAAAATTATGCAGCGAGAGAGACATAAAATAATCACCTTGTCATCAAAGTGATAATTCACAATCGAGTTATTCTGTGGACTCTGCAATTAGACAGTTCAATTAAACTACCCCGCGGCACGTTTTGGTGCACATATGAAGCACATAGGTGCAAGAGAAAGATCTGGAAAAAGCATCCTCGGTTTCTCCACAACTTCAATAAACTAGCAGCTTCTACCAGGTTAAAAATAGACGTGATCTTCACTGCACAGCTTTTGTATAACACCCCATCAAGTGCACCTAAGATGACACTGACATTTCTGCTCCCTGCCAAAAAATGCAGTGGATAAATCGCGTTGCTGCGTTTGTTACAGTCGACATTACTACTGCTTGTCACAAAGGTCAACTATGCGTTTAGTGCTTCTAGATACCCCTCAACAGCTTGCTTTGCGTGGTAGATGCACTCGTTGGCAGATGGGCCTCGATATGATGCTCCGAGCAGGGTCAAAGGCATGTTGTGGCTGCTGATATACTCGCAAATATTCGACATGCGCTGAAGGTGGCCGACCAGGTACTGCGGGACACATTCCTGTAACGACATAGGCTGGTTAAAATTTTGCTCGTTCCTAAAACTGGAACATTACGCAAGAAAAGATGCACACAGGACATCCTGTCGTAAGCAAAAACGGTGCCATAGGTCAACTCTGGTGATCTTTAGGTTATCAGATCTCAATAAAATTCACTTGGTACTCTGCGCACTTCCGTCATTCATGAAAAATTACATGTTCAGGAGACGCAAAGACTGCTTACAAACAAATTTTGTTGATCACCTTGAAATGCCCCGTTGGGTTCCCACAACTATTCCCCACATTGTGTGTGAGACTTCAGACTGGGCAAAGCGATGAAATTTACTGAAGTGCCGTTACAGGTGTTCAGAAACGCAGCGAACCACTGCAGTGTTGAGAGGACAATTGCGCATGTTTGTCTAATTAGTTATTATTAATTATTATAATCATAATTTATGAATTTCGAATACCTTCTACCGAAAACAAGGAAACCGTAAGTGGACATGGAGGAGCCCTTATGGCGAAACTAAGAACGAAATAGACTTTATAATGAGTGCACACCCAGGCATCGTGCAGGATGTGGAAGTGATTGGCAAGGTACGATGCAGTGACTATAGAATGGTACGGTCTTGAATTCGCCTAGACTTGAAGAAGGAACGACAGAAACTGATACGCAAGAAGCCAATCAATGAGCTAGCACTGAGAGGGAAAGTACAGGAATTCAGAGTCTCGCTTCAGAACAGGTACTCGGCTCTTAGTGAAGAAACCAACCTTAGCGTGGATACAATGAATGTTAATCAGACGAGTATTATAACGGAGTGTGCAGTGGAAGTTGGAGGCAGGGTACTTAGACAAGACACTGGCAAGCTTTCCCAGGAAACGAAGAATCTCATTAAGAAGCGTCAAATCGTGAAAGTCTCAAGTACAGCAGACAAAATAGAGCTGGCAGAGCTTTCAAAGTTGATTAATAGGCGTAAGGTATGCGATGTGAGAAGGTTTAACATGGAGAGAATTGAACACGCTTTGAAAAAACGGAGGAAGCGTCAATGCAGTGAAGAGGAAACTTGGGATAGGCAAAAATCAGATGTATGCACTAAGGGACAAAGAAGGCAAAATAACTACCAATATGGATAGGATAGTTAAAATAGCGGAGGATTTTTACAGAGATCTGTACAGTAGCCGGGATAACAACGACTTTAATACTATAAGAACTAGTAGTAACCCAGATGACACCCCACCAGTAATGATAGAAGAAGCCAGAAAAGCTTTGGAGAGCATGCAAAGAGGCAAAGCTGCTGGTGAGGATCAGGTAACATGAGATCTGCTGAAAGATGGAGGACAGATAGTGTTGTAAAAACTAGTCACCCTGTTTACGAGATGTCTCCTGACGAGAAGAGTAATGATTGATTGATTTGTGGGGTTTAACGTCCCAAAACCACCATTTGATTATGAGAGACGCCGTAGTGGAGGGCTCCGGAAATTTTGACCACCTGGGGTTCTTTAACGTGCACCCAAATCTGAGCACACGGGCTTACAACAATTCCGCCTCTATCGGAAATGCAGCCGCCACAGCCAGGATTTGATCCCGCGACCTGTGGGTCAGCAGCCGAGTACCTTAGCCACTAGACCACCGTGGCGGGGCGACGGGAAGAGTACCAGAGCCTTGGAAGAACGCTAACATCATCTTAATACATAAGAAAGGAGATGACAAGGACTTGAAGAATTACACGCCGATCAGCTTGCTCTCTGTAATATACAAACTATTTACAAAGGTAATTGCTAACAGAGTAAAGAAAACATTAGAATTCAATCAACCAAAGGAACAAGCAGGATTTCGAACAGGCTACTCAACAATCGACCACATTCATACTATCAATCAGGTAATAGAGAAATGCTCAGAATATAACCAACCACTATACATAGCCTTCATAGATTACGAGAAGGCATTTGATTCAGTAGAAATATCAGCCGTCATGCAGACACTGCGGAATCAGGGCGTCGATGAAGTATATATAAACATCCTGGAAGAAATCTACAGAGGATCAACTGCTACCATAGTGCTTCATAACGAAAGCAATAGAATACCAATCAAGAAGGGTGTACGGCAGGGGGACACACTTTCCCCAATGCTATTTACCGCGTGCTTACAGGAGGTTTTCAGAAGCCTAGAATGGGAACAATTAGGGATAAGAGTTAATGGAGAGTACCTTAGTAACCTGCGCTTTGCTGATGACATTGCATTGCTGAGTAACTCGGGGGATGAATTGCAACTCATGATTACAAGGAGAGCAGAAAAGTGGGTCTTAAAATTAATCTGCAGAAAACGAAAGTACCGTAATTACTCGAATCTAACACACACCTTTTTTCCGGTTAAGCGAGTTCATAAATCGCATGCGCGTTAGAATCGAGTACGAAAAAAAAATTGAATACGGTCGTTCTATTGCCATCGGCATTCTAAAATGGCCGCCCCCTACGTGCGTCGGCATGGCGCGTCGGCCATTTCTGCCTATGTGTTTCCCATGTGCGGCACTTCGTATGTGTGCTGAGGAGTTCGTCATCTTGGTGTGCATTAGCATCGACGGCATGGAAGGGCCGACTCCAAAAACTCGACGAGTGCACCACGGTGCCGCTTTTAAAAGAAAAGTCATCGCGCGTGCCAAAACGGACGTAAATCGGGCTGCATCGCGGTCGTTCGGAGTTCCCGAAACGTGCGTGCGGGACTGGCGGAAACAAAAGCAGAAGATTGTCAACAGCAAAGCTTCACTCAAAGGCTTCAGTGGACCACAGCAAGGTCGGTTTCCACAAATTAAAGAGCTGCTTGGTGAGTATGTGCTTGAGCAGCGAGCGGCGTGGCGACCCGTGACGACAGAACTGTTCCAAGTGCGGGCTATGCAATTAGCCTTAGAAAAAGGTTTAATGCGGAGCCAGTTTAAAGCGAGCAGGTGCTGGCTAACTAACTTTATGAAGAGGAAAGGCTTTTCCCTCCAAAGGGGAACGGGCATATGCGAAAAGTTTTGCGGAGAAGTACGATGAAAAGCTTCACAGTTTTCAGAGGTTCGTCCTAAACTTGCGGCACAACAACGGCTACCTGCTTGGGCAAATCGGGAATGCCGATCAGACGCCTCTTTACTTCGACATGCCTGGCACCACAACTGTCGAGAAAAAGGGGGCGAAGCAAGTTCGCGTGCTGACATCGGTCCACGGTAAAACTACAGTGACGGCAATGCTCTGTTACACGTCAGATGGGCACAAGCTTCGCCGTACCTCATATTTAAATGGAAGACGCTCCCGAAAGGAGTTGTTTTTTCGAGTGGTGTGATCGTGCGGGCCAGCAAGAAAAATGGGTGCGCGTTGCAATCGATGTCTTACATTTTTTTTCTTCGTCGTGGAAATCAGGTACTTGTTACAATCGAGGGCGCCGTAGATTCGAGTAAATACGGTAATGTACAACAACCTCAGAAAAGGGCAGCGCTTTGAGATAGGTAATAGTGAACTTCAATTAGTAAAAGACTGTCTACTTAGGGCAGGTAATAACCGCGGAGCCAAACCACGAGATTGAAGTAACTAGAAGAATAAGAATGGGGTGGAGCACATTTGGCAAGCACTCTCAAATTATGACAGGTAGATTGCCACTATCTCTCAAGAGGAAAGTATATAACCGCTGTATCTTAGCGGTACTTAGCTACGGAGCAGAAACCTGGAGAATTACAAAGAGGGTTCAGCTTAAGTTGAGGACGACGCAGCGAGCAATGGAAAGAAAAATGGTAGGTGTAATCTTAAGAGACAAGAAGAGAGCAGAGTGGATTAGGGAACAAACGCAGGTTAAGGATATCATAGCTGAAATCAAGAAGAGGAAATGGACATGGGCCAGGCATGTAGCGGGTAGACATGATTGATATGTGGGGTTTAACGTCCCAAAACCACTATATGATTATGAGAGACGCGGTAGCGGGTAGACAGGATAACCGCTTGTCATTATGGGTAACTGACTGGATTCCCACAGAAGGCAAGCGGGTTAGGGGGAGACAGAAGGTTAGGTGGGCAGATGAGATTAAGAAGTTTGCGGGTATAAATTGGCAGCAGCAAGCACAGGACCGGGTTAACTGGTGGAACATGGGAGAGGCCTTTGTCCTGCAGTGGACGTAGTCAGGCTGATGATGATGATTACCATAAATAATAATAATAATAAGAAGAAGAAGAAGAAGAAGAAGATCTGATTATATACAGTAAAATCTTGGTGCAAGAAATCTCAAAGTACCACTAAAAATCATTCATTATTTTGAAAAGGTATTGTTGTGAAAGTATTAAAAACTTGCACAAAGATCATAAATGCAAACACGTAAGTCACCTACCTATGCTGTGTATATGTTCGCGACCACATTATGCACTGATAAACGCGAAAAAACCAACACGAAATAATACAGAATCAGTGCACATTTATTTGAGGAAGAGGTTAGTGCATGCTACACACCCCCCCCGGTGCATAGTTAAGCCACATTTCCGGCAGGTATGCATTAAAGGGACACTAAAGTCAAATAGCAATTTATTTCAGAGTGAACGCTCAATGTAGGACATCTGAAACAACAATATTATCAACAGCAGTGCCCTACTTACCGAGAAATTAAGGTAAATGCACGAGAACACATGCACCATGAGTAGGACATTTGCAAAATGATCCCGATGACATCGTACTTGCCGTCTATGATCAATCACTAGTAATCGAACTAGCTGCACTAAATCAAGAACTTTCCGTGCATCAAGAAACACAATGAAATTCTTTTTGTTCACTTATGTTTAATTCAGGAAAAAAGAACGGCCGGACATTACTATGGCAAATGGCGCGAGTGGTTCAAAAGTTCAACTTTCGCCTGGTTTAAGTGGACAGGTCGTGCCATCTAGCGGGGCACATTTGAACCAAGCATGCCTCGCAGCTCGAACGCCATGGCTAAGAATTGTTCAATGGCCGTTGTTGCTGCTGTGGCTACTGCTACTTTCGCTCTGCTGCTACTAGTGTCAGCGGCCACGCAGTAAAGCCGGGAAATGTTGTACATGGCAACAGTGACATGACTCAGACTGCTTCCTGAGGCAGGTAATTTGAAGTGAGCTAACCCGATGTGGATCACTAAATTGTGATTTTATTTTAAAATAACCAATTCCATGGCACAAAAGTAGCCCTACCAGGTTTATGGACCGCTAATTCAGCAATCAACATCGACTTAATATTTTCCTTGAGTGTCCCTTTAACAAGGTTTAACTGTACATGGAAATACTGATTATAATGATTTTTTTCATAAACTCACTGAGTTTATTATAAGGAGGAATTACTGAATATATAACTCAAACCTCATCATAAGTAAGTTGCACCTTACATGAAAATAAGTTTGTTATATCTAGATAGGCATTATAAATAGGCTTGTGCAAAAAGGCAATTTTAGGTTTGAAGCGAATAGCACTTTTGGTTGAACAATTTCGAATCAAATTAAAATAGTACATATCACATATAATTTATTGTATACGTATATTGCCACGTTCCATTTCCCAAGTTTTTGTTATCCTCCCAAAACACCACACGATTCTCAGCGCAAACCGCGCCTGCAGTTTACGAGAAGGTTCTGGACTGTAGTAGATCATTTCGATAAGATCACGCCCACTGTGCGAACGGTACAGATTGTTCTGGAACCTACGCCACCACCAGCGATAACGCTAGAACATTCGACGGCAAGAGTATAAATGCCGATGCACTTCGCCGCTTGTCAGTTGTTGATCGAAGGCCGATGCTCCGTTCGCCGCTATCAGTCCGAGACTGCTATCTGTGCGAGACTGCTGCTGTAATTGGACTTTCCGTTTACCGGGCACAGGTTCGCCCAAATAAACAGTTAAATCCCAACACGAAGTCTCCTGTCTTCGGCCACATCACGACCCTGTGACATCTGGTGGAGGTGCTGCTTCGTTCATGTACCGGACGCCCCCGTCAAGCCGTGAACCCAGCCCACGTCGCGGAGAAGACACTGACGCCAACCAGGAGCAGCGAACAAGCCGCCGACAGCAAGGGCTAAAACAGGAGTACGGGCTTCTACAAGACAAGGCGCGGAAGACCAAGGCCATGACCGCGACTGCAGCGACAATGACAACCGCAGCGTCCCAGCCCACGATGGTCATGCATCAACCCAGGGAACCATCAATTTTCCATGGGTCATCGTTCGAAGACCCGGAGTCCTGGCTAGAAACATACGACCGTGTGGCCGCCCTCAACCACTGGGACCAAGACGAAAAGCTGCGTCGTGTGTTCTTCTATTTGGAAGACACCGCAAGGACCTGGCTCGAAAATCGGGAGTCCACGCTCCAAACGTGGGATGTTTTCTGCGGCCCAATCCAGCAAACGTTCGCGAGCGTCGCTCGCAAAGAGAGGGCCGCTGCTTTATTAGAGACCCGGGTTCAGCTACCAAATGAAAATGTCGCCATTTTCACAGAAGAAATGACCCGACTATTCCGTCACGCTGACCCAGACATGCCAGAGGAGAAAAAAGTTCGTTTCCTCATGCGAGGGGTCAAACAGGAGCTCTTCGCGGGACTGATGAGAAACCCACCGAAAAAACGTCCAAGAATTTGTAGCCGAAGCGACCACTATCGAAAAGACCCTGGACATGCGCACCAGACAGTATAATCGTCGCCTGATTGCAGACTGCACTGCTGCTCAAGCCAGTAACTCTGGAGACCTGCGTGAAACGATCCGAGCGATCCTGCGGGAAAAGCTGCGCAAGCTGTTGCTTTTGGTGCAGCCTCAAGTGAATTCAATCGCCGACATTGTGCGAGAAGAAGTTTGGCAATCGCTTCAAATTCCCCACGCACCGCTGCCCGAGCCGGAAGCTATGAGCTACACCGCTGCACTGCACCACAACGCTCCTTGCCGTCCATGCCAAAACGCCGCCCCATCGCACTTCCGTCAACAAACGAAACCGCCGCCATCACCCCCACCGACGTCATACCGTTCGCCAACGGCCCAGCGCAGTGCACCGAGGAAGACTGACGTCTGGCGCACCCCTGACCATCGCCCGCTCTGCTACCACTGCGGCGAGGCCGGACACACACACCGCCGTTGCCAGTACCGACAGATGGGACTGCGTGGCTTCGCCGTCAATGCACCGCGTCCACAGTCAGGAGAACGACCACGTGACATCGCCGACTACCTGACAGATACTCGGTGGACACCACGAAGCCCTTCGTGTTTGCCGTCGCCCAGCCACCGCACGTCACCGCACCACCGGCAGTACTCTGGCCCAACGCGGGGCCGGTCTCCTAGCCCGTATCCGGAAAACTAAGGGCAGCAACCGGTAGAGGTGCGGTTGCTGTGCGACGAACTACCGAAGATCCTCCTCCGACGACGACGTCGCGACGGAGCTTTCCGAACACAACGCCAACCAGACAAAGCCCTGACGGCGAAAGCTCACTTATTGAAGGTGGCCTGACGACGCAACATGGAAGCAGCGGAACAAGTCGACGCAGCCCTGACCCGACGCCACGTCCTAACTGTAATGCGAGACGGCGAACTAGCGACATCGACGTTCTTATCGACAGCCACAGTGTGACCGCTCTCGTCGATACTGGAGCCGACTATTCTGTCATCAGTGAGTCGTTCGCCGCGAAGTTAAAGAAAGTTAGGACAGCTTGGAAAGGCCCTGAAATCCGCACAGCCAGAGGTCATCTCGTAACGCCTGCAAGAATCTGCACAGCGAGAGTCACCATTAACGGCCGTATTTATCCTACAGACTTCGTAGTCCTACACCGTTGCTCGAGAGATGTCATCCTTGGCATGGACTTCTTATGCCTCCACAGTGCTGTCATCAACCTAAAAACGAAGTCGATAACGTTATCCACAGAAGAAGCACTACCGCCGCGCATGCCGTCAGGACACCATGCCTTGAATGTGCTGGAAGAACAAGTCACCATTCCGCCTCGCTCAAGCGTCATTATTTCAGTCGGCGCTCCTAAATCACCTGACTTGGAAGGCGTCGTTGAAGGCAGTCAGCATCTGTTGGTCACCCAAAATATTTGCGTCGCAAGAGGAATTGCAGAGCTGCGGGGAGGCAAAGCAACGGTTATGCTCACGAATTTCAGCAATGAGTACAAACATGTGAACAAAGGAACAACGGTCGCATACATCGAAGAAATTGTCGAAGCCACCAGTGCTTTCGCCCTCGCCGATTCTGCGGAACCTGCTCAGAGGAACCAAGCCCCTCCCATAGCTTTGGACGTCAATCCCAGACTTCCGAACGATAAGCAAGAACAGCTCAAGGCCCTGCTCCTGCAATACGAAGATTGCTTTTTGTCGTCATCGAAAATTCGGCAGACCCCAATCCCGAAACATCGCATCATAACCGAATAAAATGCCAGACCACTCCGTCAGAGTCCGTACAGGGTTTCGACGCGAGAACGTGAGGCCATGAAGAGACAAGTTGATGAAATGCTGCGGGATGACATTATCCAGCCGTCCAAGAGTTCATGGGCATCACCCGTGGTGTTAGTGAAGAAAAAGAATGGGACCCTACGTTTCTGCGTCGATTATCGCCGCCTGAACAAAATCACAAGAAAGGACGTGTATCCTCTCCCACGAATAGACGACGCACTTGATCGGCTCCATAACGCCAAGTACTTTTCGTCAATGGACCTCAAGACTGGCTATTGGCGAATCGAAGTCGACGAAAGAGACCGAGAGAAGACGGCGTTTATAACACCGGACGGCCTCTTCGAGTTTAAGGTGATGCCCTTCGGCCTTTGCTCAGCGCCTGCAACTTTTCAACGCGTTATAAATACAGTACTGGCAGGATTGAAGTGGCAGACTTGCCTTGTGTACTTGGACGACGTCGTCGGGTTTTCCTCGAGTTTCGATGAACATCTTCGGCGCCTTGAAGCTGTACTTCAAGCCATCAAGACTTCCGGACTCACACTGAAGCCAGAAAAGTGCAGATTTGCGTATGTGGAGCTCTTGTTTCTCGGGCACGTTATCAGCAAGTCTGAAGTTCGTCCCGATCCACGGAAAACAGCCGCCATCGCGGACTTCCCACTGCCCACTGACAAGAAAGCCGTGCGCCGATTTCTGGGTCTGTGCCCTATTATAGGCGGTTCGTGAAAAACTTCGCCCGCATCGCCGATCCTCTCACTAACCTTACCAAGGCCGACGTGGAGTTCAAGTGGGAAACGCTACAGGAACAAGCTTTCCAGGAGCTTAAACATCGCCTCCAGATGCCTCCGTTATTTGCCCATCGCCGAGACAGAAATACATACTGACGCAAGCAGCGTAGGTCTTGGCGCCATTCTTGTGCAGAGGGCTGACGGACTTGAAAGGGTTATTAGTTACGCCAGCCGATCGCTATCCAAAGCAGACGCAAATTATTCCACAACAGAAAAGGAGTGCCTCGCCATCCTCTAAGCTATGTCGAAATTTCGCCCCTATCTCTACGGCAGGCCCTTCAAAGTTGTGAGCGACCACCACGCCTTGTGTTGGCTAGCCACCTTGAAGGACCCTTCAGGTCGCCTCGCACGATGGAGCCTGAGACTTCAAGAATATGACATTACTGTCATTTACAAGTCCGGCAAAAAAACACTCCGACGCCGACTGTCTCTCTCGTGCGCCAGTCGACCAACCGCTACCCGATGACCCGGATGACGACTACTTCTTGGGAACGATAACTACCGACAACTTCGCTGAACGACAGCGGGCCGACCCGGAACTTAAGGCCCTAATAGAATACCTCGAAGGCAGGACCGCCGAAGTCCCGAAGGTGTTCAAGCGCGCACTTGCGTCGTTCTTTCTACAAAACGGTCTTCTACAAAAGAAAAAATTTTCACCGTTTCGAGCTAAATACCTCCTTGTGGTGCCTTCAGCTCTGCGACCAGAACTGCTGCAGGCCCTGCACGACGATCCGACGGCAGGGCACCTCGGTGTTTCTCGCACGCTCACGAGGATACAAGAAAGGTACTACTGGCCACGTCTTACCACCGACGTCACTCGTTATGTGAGGACATGCCGGGACTGTCAGCGACGCAAGACGCCGCCGACAAGGCCAGCGGGACCTCTGCAGCCAATTGATCCACCTTGCCGATCTTTCCAGCAGATTGGTATGGACCTACTGGGGCCGCTCCCGACGTCGGCTTTCGGAAACAAGTGGATCGTGGTAGCTACCGACTACCTCAAGCGCTACGCCGAGACAAAAGCCCTGCCAAAAGGCAGTGCATCCGAGGTAGCTAAGTTCTTCGTCGAAAATATCGTCCTACGTCACGGCGCCCCAAAGGTCCTTATCACCGACAGAGGAACGGCATTCACTGCCGACCTAACTTAAGCGATCTTGGCATACAGCCAAGCAAACAACCGCCGGACGACAGCGTACCACCCACAGACCAACGGCCTCACCTAGCGGCTTAACAAGACGATCGCCGACATGCTGTCAATGTACGTCGATGTCGAACACAAGACGTGGGACGCCATTCTTCCGTATGTCACCTCCGCATACAACACGGCGGTGCAGGAGACGATGCAGATATCTCCATACAAATTGGTCTATGGAAGAAGTCCGGCAACGACGCTCGATGCCATGTTACCCAACGTCACCGACGAAGAAAACCTCGATGTGAGCGAGTACTTTCAACGCGCCGAAGAAGCCCGACAACTTGCGCGTCTCCGTATCAAGAATCAACAGACGACCAACAGCCACCGTTACAACCTTCGACGGCGCTTCGTGGAATACCAGCCCGGTGAACGTGTTTGAGTCTGGACGCCGATACGCCGACGTGTACTAAGTGAAAAGCTTCTGCGACGGTACTTCGGACCGTACAGGGTGATTCGACGTCCCGGCCCACTTGATTACGAGGTTGTCCCCGACGGCATAACAAACTCTCAATGACGCCGATCGCGACCTGAAGTCGTCCATGTCGCGCGCCTCAAGCCGTTTCATGCGCGTTAACAAACTGAAACAGTGCTTTTTTTTTATTATTGTTGTATCGTAATTTATTCATTGTACTTTCTTGCAATATTATTGTACCTTCATCTTTAGTTTAAGCATCGGGACGATGCCTTTTTTCAGAGGGGGGCAATGCCACGTTCCATTTCCCAAGTTTTTGTTATCGTCCCAAAACACCACACGATTCTCAGCGCAAACCGCGCCTGCAGTTTACGAGAAGGTTTCGGACTGTAGTAGATCATTTCGATAAGATCACGCCCACTGTGCGAACCGTACAGATTGTTCTGGAACCTACGCCACCGCCAGCGATAACGCTAGAACATTCGACGGCAAGAGTATAAATGCCGACGCGCTTCGCCGCTTGTCAGTTGTTGATCGAAGGCCGACGCTCCGTTCGCCGCTATCAGTCCGAGACTGCTATCTGTGCGAGACTGCTGCTGTAATTGGACTTTCCGTTTACCGGGCACAGGTTCACCCAAATAAACAGTTAAATCCCAACACAAAGTCTCCTGTCTTCGGACACGGCACGACCCCGTGACAATATTGTAAGCAAAAATGAACACATTTATCATGACCCAACTAACCACCACAACATTTTTTTTTAATTTGAAACGAGGCCTCTGTAAATGCAATTCTTTTTGGTTCAAAGGAAGTGGAAACAACTTTGAATAGTAGCAGAATTTGACTTTCAGTAGAATGCACGTGATAACCTTTAAAATACATTACATTTTAAAGCTTCCAATACTTAAAGCAGATAAACCACTATTTTTAAACTTTTTATAATAAATGATGAATCGGTATGAGGGTTCATTCAACCTTGAAATGGAGCATCGCAGCAGTGCGAATTTACCCTGAATAAGTGTTTTCATGGCAAAACACTTTTTAAATGTAATGGAACCACATTTACGACTAGTTACATGCGGATTAAGTAGGCACTTTCACAACGTAACACTCCTGCACTACAGCGAAACCACCTTTACAAAAATTGCATAAGGATTAACATACAACTATTCGTTCATTTTGAATACTTCCAAATTTTCAATAATTTAAATTTGAATCGAAGCAAACTCGAATATTGTATTATTTGATCGAATATTTGAAGCATTCGAATACTTGTGCAAGCCTAGTTATAAAGGAATATTTCTAACACTATATCTATTGCAGGACTATTTTTTATTTACTTTGTTATAACCAATATTTTGTTATATCTGGGTTCGTTATATTGATGCATATTTCCAGATTATGGCTAATTAAAAGACATACCACGTCTCAATGTTTCTTTTTTATGTGACTTCTACATCTGTAGTGCTTTGATGTTTTGCCATGGATATGTGCTGTTCACAGAAGTTGTGTGTTTAAAAAGACAGACTGTTGTGAAAGCATCCTGTTAACAGTTTGTCGTTACAACAGCCCAGTTTTCACCCAACTTGTTTATACACACCTTGAGCAGGTTCACGTGGTGTTTGACAGGTGGGTCATCAATGTGAAGGTATGTCCTAGCAGCATCCTTAGCAGCTTTTAATATGGCATCAGGCTCAGCACTATCCACATCACCAAAAGCTTGCTTAAACCAGCGGCCACCCATTACGATCTGAAAGACAAAATTGAGATGTACATGTATTTCATTCACTCATTCATTTTTGAATTTATTTATTTATTTATATATTAATACTGTCAATGCTCGCTTGAGGGTAAACAGGGAGGGAGTACAATAGTAAGTACAAACAGAAAACCAAAACAACTGGCACTCATATAGCAATGCACACAAAAAACCAAAATTGGCAGTAGTTCAATTGAGCCATGACCAAAATAAGCATCAATTTCTCAGTCAAAAGATTGTACATCGGTACTATTAACAACATCATGGGGTAAACGATTCCATTGTTCTATAGCATCCGGAAAAAATGACCATCGAAAAGATGTTAGTGTGAGCTTTGAAAGGTTTAATGGGGGCATCATGATTCAATCTGGCGCTACGTTTTCCGGGAAGGCGTATGTACTCGTCTTTAGGTATTTTTAATATACCTTGCATTATACGATATAAGGTTTTAAGTTTTTGTTTTTGTCTTCAAATTTCCAGTGGTTCTAAATTGCATGAATTGAGCATGTCAGTTAATGAATCCCGCCTTCCATATCTAGAGCACACAAACCGTGCTGCACGCCTCTGAATACGTTCTAACTTGGTAACTAAGTGTTTTTCGTGAGGGCTCCAAACTACGGAGGCGTACTCCAGTCTAGGTCTAATATATGTTTGGTATGCAAGCAGCTTAACGTGTTTCGGTGTTTTATGCAACTTCGCTCGAAGATAACAGTTTTTTAAGTGACTCAGGACAAACTGATTCAATATGACGGTGCCAAGTTAAGTTGTTCGTAATTGTCACCCCTAAGTATTTAAAATATGTTGTTTCACAGAGGGTGTTGCTTCCGATGCTGTACTGAAATGTGAGAACATTTTTTTTATTGGTAATGTGTGCATAAGTAGTTTGGTTTAGGTTAATTTGCATATCCCATTTGCGACACCACAATTCCAAATCTTCAAGGCACTTGTTCAACTCAAGCTGATTATTAGTACAGCTTACAGGCATATAAATCAAACAATCATCAGCATAAAGTTTCATCCTAACAGGTCTTCATCTTAATGATCTTCATCTTAATGAATAGCTCTAACCCCTTGTAAAAGTATGATGCAAAAAACTCAGCACTAGCACTATCTCTATCCTTGTATTTTGAAACTTCTAGTACTTTTAAATAGGGGATAATCAAAATGTCCAGTGCCATCCGTTGACCATCCTGTACGCTCAATCCGCAATGTTTTGTTGGGCACGAAAACGAAACCATTCACATATCGCAGACTTTCAGGTGTTAGTTGCTGATAATTTATTTTCGTTTTGCGATGACTTCACAATGCTTCGTGCAGTGGTCAGGCATCGAGGGAGCACTGACAATTCCGGGGGCAAGGTAGCACTAATTTTAATCGAATTGATCAGTTACCTGAATGAAGAAAAAGAATGTACCAACACAAACATTTTTCGTCAATAAGATCGTCACTGTGTCTGGTTCGGAAATGATCAGTGTGCGCAGACACTTCCTTGAACCTCAGCTCTTGATTGTCTGAGCAATTTAGTTGCTTGTCTGCAACATAAGCAAGACTTACAGAACATTGTATTACAATATATGCATATTAAAACAGGTGGTGGACATCGTACATGCACAGGAAAGAGTGACTGATCAATATCAGCTTGTCAGAGTTGCAGATAAGTTAAAGTAAGTATCAACATATATACAGTAGACTTTCAGTAAATACAAATCTGTTAAATGGAACTGCTGTTTAAATGGAACAGCTGCCTCGAGTGTGTTTGCTTTCGTGCTTGTATTCTGCACCCCTATTCATCTCAGTAAACGAAACTCCTGTTGATTGAAACATACCGTATTTACTCGATTTTACCGCGCCCTCCATTGTAATGCGCACCCGGTTTCCACGACGAAAAAAAAAAGTAAGACATCGATTGTAACGCGCACCCATTTTTCTCGTTGGCCCACACGATTACACCACTCAGGAAAAAGACTCCTTTCAGGAGCGTCTTCCGTTTAATTATGAGGTACGGGAGAAGCTTGTGCGTATCTGACGTGCAACCGAGCATTGCCGTCACTCTAGTTTTACCGTGGCCCAATGTCAGCACGCGAACTTGCTTCGCCCCCTTCTTCTCGACGGTTGTGGTGCCAGGCATGTAAAAGTAAAGAGGCGTCTGATTGGCATTCCCGATTTGCCCAAGCAGGGAGCTGCTGTTGTGCCACAAGTTTAGGACGAATCTCTGAAAATTGAAGCTTTTCTTCGTACTCCTCCGGCAACATTTGGCATATGCCCGTTCGCCTTCAGAGGGAAAAGCCTTTCCTCTTCATAAAGTTAGTTAGCCAGCACCTGCTCGAATTAAACTGGCTCTGCATTAGCCCTTTTTCTAAGACTAACTGCACAGCCTGCACTTGGAGCAGTTCTGTCGTCACGGGCCGCTGTGCCACTCACTGCTCAAGCACATACTCGCCGAGCAGCTCTTCAATTTGCGGAAACCGACCCTGCTGTTGTGTGCTGAAGCCTTTGCGTGAATCTTTGCTGTCGACAATATTCTGCTTTTGTTTCCGCCAGTCCCGCACGCACGTTTCGGGAATTTCGAACGACCGCGATGCAACTCGATTTACATCCGTTTCGGCACTTGCGATGACTTTTGATTTAAAAGCGGCATTGTGGTGCACTCGTCGAGTTTTTGGAGTAGGCCCTTCCATGCCGTCGATGCTAATACACACCAAGATGACGAACTCCTCAGCGCACGTATGAAGTGCCGCACATGGGAAACACATAGGCAGAAATGGCCAACGCGCCATGCCGACGCACGTAGGGGGCGGCCATTTTGGAATGCCAATGGCAATAAAATGACGGTATTCATTTTTTTTTTTTTCTTTCTCGATTCTATTGCACATACGATTTATGAACTCGCTTAACCGGAAAAAAGGTACGCGCTAGATTCGAGTAATTACGGTACTTTTCTGGGCCTAACAGGTTTCATTTATTAAGAGTCTGCTACATAAACATGTGTAGGCAATGCCACAGATGCTGCTGCACACGTCTGCGCGCTATATCAGTCGAGACCCAATAACAAAGATCCACACAACCGTCGGTTTGCAAACTTCACAAAGCAGTGCATGCCAAAGTAAATTGTCCACACAGCGTGTGTGCTTTTCGCTTTTGTTCTTCTTTTGCTACCTTCAGTCAGCATGCGCTGCCAGCATGAAGCGAGTAGTGGACCTGTACTATAGATGGAGCTGTTTGTCCGGCAGATTATCGTACTCATCCTTCAGCTGATCACGGACGCTTGTATGCTGTTTGCAATAGCGCGAGGTGTGTGATAATGCCTGTGTCTGTAGAATGCGATAGCAAAGGGCACAGTATTTTAAAAAGGTATGTCAATCAGGGCAATGGTATGTCAATGGTAAAATCCACATGATAGATTATGACCACAAAGCATGGTAAATAACCAGTGTGCTTTGAAAGAGCATTATTCGGGCCACCCTCTCTGCATACAGTCAAAATTACACGATCAGTACTTTTTGAAATTTGTGATGCACCGCTCATGAACATGTTCATGCCTCATTTAATTCACAAAACAATGAAAAATGCTATTGTAAAAGTTGTAGAGATCTGTAGCCAAAAAAATGAGTCAAGGAATGCAGCACAGTGTTGCACAGGTCGCGCAGAAACAATGTGGTTTCGATATCTGATGCATGTTTAAAACTCCAGTGGCAAATACAATGGAGATGTATTGCTGGGGAAGGTTACCTGAGGAATTTGAGTCACATCTCCTCTGCAATGAACACGTTTCATGAACGCCTACCTCAGATTGGAAGCGCATGCCACTAGAGAACAGCACTTCGGCTTTTCAAAGCAATGCATATGGTGCAGCTGCTGTATGAATTAGTTTTGAAATGTGCAGGTCTCTGATATTGCATTCTTATCGATTTTTGGCAGCACAGTGAGGTTCACTGACCGTTCAGCACTGGGTGACAGCAAAAGGGGCCATATTTTCTCAGTTCGAAAGTTCCACCAACCACAGCAGCTCAGCCCCTTTGTGAGTGGAAAGAAAGCTTGAGATATTCATAATGCTTGATGCTCTGGCAGCACTGCGCGAGTAATGGTGCTGTCATCTCGTCAATATCGTCAAATCATGTCAATATCGTAACTACAGTACACCACAGTGGTTGATAATGCCTTTTGTAGTAAACCACTAATTAAAGATGTGACTGCTAGCTTGCAGGAATGTCTGAGAGTGTCCTAGTAAATGCATTCAGTATAGCCACACTATATTCACAATGTAGGCACCGATGCGTGTCTGGTTATGCATGTCTGGTTATGGCTATGTGAGAGCAATCTGGTTTGTTGGATGACTCTCATGAACCTTCTCTCTTACATCAAGCACATAATGTCTAAACTGATGCAGCCAGATGTGACATGAAGCCAAATAAGGCAAAAAAGAATGAACTCCAGCACTTTTCTCTGACCATTTTTAGACATTTTCTTAACAGTAAATGTAATGCAACCGATATCTTTTAGAATGAATAATAGTGTTGTATCAGTGAAAAATTACACAATACCACATCACCCCAACTCTTCTTTTTTGACAGAAGTTCTAAAATAAATTATTTATTAAGTGCAACATGCCTTCCCTTCTTGTAAAATGTGCCAATAACTAACAAACTATATACAGCTTTCAAATAAGGCACATTCATGAATGTGATTTGTGTTACTTGTTAGATCACTGATGAAATTTTTGTGAGCATCAAAGGAAAAATTTCTTCTAAATAGAAATGGCTGCTGAAGATTCCCAGCAGGTACGATGTGTACTAATGCTTGCAAAGGAAAGTAATGAGCACACCAGTACATATAGAGACAGTGTGCAGGGCACAAAAGCTAATCAGTCTCTCACAGTGATGCGTGTCTTTGTGTCGTACTGTCCATCGTGCTCAGGAAAACAACAGGAGTCAAAGTTGATGTTGAGCAAGTGTGGGACCTCAAAGGAAGGGACCATGACCCCTGAGCACTGAAAAAAAAAATCCACATGTTAATTAATTACATCTAAATACAGACGCAATGCTGCTGACAACCTTTCATTACTGCATATTCAAAAATTCTTCCTTGCTGCCCTGCAAGTGCACTGCGACATACAGACATTACATTTTCCACTCACTTCCAGATCTTGCCATCAATCTACACTACACTTTGACACAACTACATCCAGCAGTATCTTTCGAAAATGCTGAGCTGAAAGTTATGACACATCTGTTTAGAAATGTTCAAACTCAAAAAGTGTCAGTAGCTTTTTATTGCAGTAACAAGCCAAGTTCGACGTAGTTTAGGCCAGCATTTGAGGCGCTACGCTCACTGCCAGTGCTCTAAAACTTCAGTCACACTGAATCAGACAGTGCTATATGACTCGGGACAAGCTCTGACATAATGTTTTTAATCCACGTCCCAGTACATCTTTAATTTGAAATAAATGGCAAGTACTGAAGCCATAAAAGAAGCGACAGGATGCAAGTTGTTGCCGCTTCAAGTAGCCACTGCAGAGCACATTATTTTACCAACAGTAAAAATGCCATACAGTGGCTACTCGTATTTGCAGCCAGTAAAACATAGTTAATTATGCATCTAATGCAAAATAAGTCACAAGCAGGTACTGGCAGTCACTCCTTTTACAGGGCCGTGAAATACCAAATGTGCCCTTCTTGTAGTGTGGGAGTGGTGGCTTTGTGAAATCAGTGCATGTGAAAAATTCTAGTCATATCCGACCGTAAGCGTAGTGTAGCCATTCCTCTGCTCAGCTGCTAGTCACAAAGTAAATATTTTAAGCACATGACATCTCACCTATTAGTGGTCATCACGATTTTGATCTGCTGCTACAGTTCATCCCAGAACATTTCATAAAACTTTAAGTATTGTTTGCAGAAGCCTACTTCATGTTTAATATTCACAAATATAAGAAGCCAGATTTGGATTCTGCCCCGCCACGGTGGTCTAGTGGCTAAAGTACTTGGTTGCTGACCCGCAGGTCGCGGGATAGAATCCCGGCTGTGGCGGCTGCATTTTCGATGAAGGCAGAAATGTTGTAGGCCCGTGTGCTCAGATTTGGGTGCACGTTAAAGAACCCCAGGTGGTCGAAATTTCCAAAGCCCTCCACTACGGCGTCTCTCATAATCAAATGGTGGTTTTGGGACGTTGAACACCACATATCAATCAATCAATAAATAAATAAATCAGATTTTGAATTCACATAATTACTCATTTCTTCAATAACACTAGATTCCTCACTGTACAAGATGATAATATTTATACATAAGAGGTATGAATAGAAAAAGGGAACCCAATGTGTGTGCATAAGATAAATGGGGATGACAGCGCCTTTATTTTTTGTTGGGTGCTGTGATGCAAAATGAAGACTTGCCTTGTAGGGAAGTACCTGACCCTTGAACTCCAAGTTGACAGATGCCAAGTGGACAGATGGTATAGACAGCAGAGATTGAGCGAGCTCCGGCCAATCGTGAATCAGCAATTGAGACAGTTCTGCATGTTCAAACCACGCATGCGTACGCTCTAGCCAGCTCATACAGAAAACGATTACGGACAGTAAAACGATTGATGCAACACCCAGTACTGTGCACAAATGCTTATTCATCACAGATGTGATTACAGTACATTTATCCTAATATGAATACAATAGAAAAGCTCATCTTTACCTAACTTTAACACACTGGGCTACATAAGTATTAGAACACTCTGTATAAATATTATAATGAAAAAAAAAAACATGACACAAAACAGAGTTTAGAATATAAAAAACATAATGCAATCTTACTTCGTGCTGGAATGCAGCTGAAGATGTAGTCTACAGGCTTTGCCAATTCTGCAAATGATACCTGAAACACAGCAAGTGAATCACATACACAGAATTAGCCACATATTATGTGTGCTCTGTCTGATAGGCGGCTCAGATATGAAGTGCAAATATACACATGCATTGTCAAAAAAGTGTCATAGAGGTCACAAAGTAGCTTGCGGATTGAGAATGAATGAACAAAGCCTGCCTATATTTCTGCACAATATAGTCAAATCTAGTCTCATAGCCACAAAAACTAAATCTAGCCCAAATTGTTTTATAACTGATCCAATATAGAGATAGCATAATTTTTTTTGCTTCACCTTAACTGGCACTCTTCACTAGATATTTACAATTAGACCACATGAAATATTATGCAAAAGAAATAAACCTGGGTCTTCTCTATAACATGAAAATCGAAAAGTGCCTCAAGTCCTACACATGATTTTGTGCACACGTTCTGCATGCTACGCATAGTGAATATGAGTACAAAATGGCTGCCTCCTCTCACAAGTTTCATTTTGAGTTTTTGTGTAGACGGTGAACTTTGTGACAAAAGAGGGAAGAAAAATGCTTGAAAAGGTTTTCCCGTGGCTTATTGAAAGCTTTGTAAACAATGGAAAGAGTATGGCAGAAAATGCCTATAACTCAGTCTCTAGAGTGGTGACAAGTGTTACGAAACTAAGAAGATACATAAACTAAACAGCAACTACTGCACCACGAGTGCAGCTGGACGAAGACTGCACCTAACAGTGCTAAATTATGAAACAGCAGTGCTGCTTTCTTTTATTTGATATCCATACTGCTCATTATCGGCCCCATATCAGTGCAGCTACTTGCTTGTCTGAGTTGGTAGTGAGTTGTTAGCTAGTAGCCTACCAAAACAATGATTGCTTCTTAAAGGGGCACTAAAGAGTAACAATGACTTGGTTTAAATGATAAACTGCACTCTGAGAAAGCTGATGCCATAAGTTTCACTGTCATAAGTTTATTATTAGCAGAGAAAATTACTGTTGAAGCTTCATTCTTAGATTTCGAGCCCAAATCTCTGCGCGTGACACAAGAAATTACAAAAAATTGTCCCCTGCATCTTCCCACAAGGAGAAACTCGAGCAAATGCGTCCCAGCGTGGTGGAGTATCGTGTGAATGTTGCGTAATTGGGTTTGGTATGGGAATGCTTAATTCTTATTTCGTCTTTATTATTCTCATTCACTAAATGAAGGAGAAGCGTTGCCTTCAACGTCAAGCCAAAACCAAACAAAGACGCCCTTGACTAAATTTTG
This sequence comes from Rhipicephalus annulatus, assembly GCA_013436015.1. Taxonomy (NCBI): domain Eukaryota; kingdom Metazoa; phylum Arthropoda; class Arachnida; order Ixodida; family Ixodidae; genus Rhipicephalus; species Rhipicephalus annulatus. The sequence continues at coordinate 260,209 of WOVY01010110.1, read as the reverse complement.
AACGCGCGATCCAGTGCCTACATATATGGGGTGGCTAGGGAACGGCTGTGCAGCGCAAGCAGTCAATTTTTCACTAGCAGACGCTGCCTGTGTCGACCCTGCAAGGCGAGAGAGGGGGAGGGGAGCGACAGTTTTGCGGGTGTCTTCCTGGGCCGGCATGAGGTGTGAGCATGCGCAGTGAGGGTGTGGACGACGCCATCGCCAACACTGATGCCCGACATCGTGCAACCAAGAAATGCTTCGCATTTATAATGTATTTTTCAGCTTTTTGTGACATTGGTATAATGAAATTTTTCGAAACTTCGTATGCTAGGTTTAGGACACCCACAGATGACAACGTACTTCAGTTTTATCGAGTAGAAGCTATGCAGGATCCCGTAGATGCTTTCAAAATTTACTACGTCACAGCTTTTGGTGCCGGGAATCTCACGGTGGCATCTCGACCCGCATTTTCTTTTCACACGTTTTTTCATGCACACCAAGCTAAGTGTCGTAGTAAGAGTGGTCTTTTTGGAATTATGAAAGTGTACTTCACCATAATACGCGAAAAATGTTTTCTGCTGTTTAGTGTCCCTTTAAGGTCCTATAAGTGATGTTTTTTAAACAAATTGTCGTTATGAGGGTCATTCATGCTACAGTAACACCGTTGACACACTTCGAAAGTGAATGATCACTTGGTGTCCTTTTTTAGCGTTAGCAAATATACCACTAACAAGCTAAAAAACAAATTTTTTTTTGGCTGCTTGTCACCAATGTTGAATTTCCATCTTTTCTGGGGAGCGTGCAACTCGCCGCTTTTATCGTAAGTAGTGGTATTAAATCTGCTTCTTGCTTTTCAAACAAGACTCAGTCAGCAGTTTACCATTTATGCGTTATATATCATGTCTATGTCTCTTGTTTTTTCATATTTACCTAGTGGACTAAAAAAGACCTGCCTGCAACAATGCAAGAGAGATGAAGCTTATGCTAACCAGCTTGCTTTTGCTATTCGAGGCTAAACTGCACGCTCACCAGAATCTTTCCATCTGAACTCGGCTTCAGCGACACATTGGCCTCATTGACGTACACGTGTACGTTCGGAGCTGCGTCCAGCTTTTCCGCAAGGGTGTCGCACAGCTGCTGCAGGCCACGGCGCAGGCTCCACACGGACCAATCTAGGGAGTGGGCGGCCAAGCTGTCTGCACCACCCTCCTCACTTCTGAGCATGTTGACGGTATGCTTGGCTTGATTGACCTGTTCGAGGGCAAACAAACTTTTTGTGACTATGGATGCACATGTGAGAACAATCAAGTCATTTTTTCATTGGAGTTTCACAAAGAGTTTCACAAAGACTTGTTTTTATTACTCGCTGCTGTATTTTGACATGATTGAACTGTTGCTAGACTAATTTCAAACCTAAATCGGGCATCTGCTGTGGGAAAACCACGCTTCGGCGTTTAAAGGCACCAAATGAAGGAGACGCAAACGCCAGCATCCATGGTAAAAGAGCGTGTTCTATTTCCTTGCTGGTCTCATCTTCTTCCTCGTCGTTCTCCGTCTCTTGGTGCGCGCGCTATTCGCGCGGGAGGTTCAAACAATTTCCAACATCCTCCGCGCCCGAAAGTTCAATCGCCCAGCTCCAACGGGCATAAAAGTTGTACTGGCCTCGTAACTTCCGTACCTCCTGCCAAGACAATCTTGCAGGCTCTAACGTGATTATCACTTGATAAGTACACGTCCGTAACTCTACCAACTTTCCAAAAAGTTATGGGCACCTTGTCTTCCTTAATGACGACTACATCGTTAACCTTAAGCTGGTTGCAAGGCTGTACTCGCCTAATGTGTGCACTCCTCAAGCACAAGAGGTAGTCTTTATACCAACGCTTCCAAAAATCAGCCACTATTTGCTGCCTGTACTTCCAATGCTTTAAAGTATCGGAGCGAGTTCCCGACGTTTCAGCAGTATTATCACTAGGCAGTGTAGTAGACTTCCTACCGGTTAGAAAGTGCGAAGGTGTAAGTACAGCTGGATCGGTAGCGTCAGCGGAGAGGTACGTTAATGGCCTAGAATTCACTACATTTTCTACTTCGGCAAGAATGGTCACAAGCTGCTCGAAATCAAAGCAACCTTTCCCTAGAATTTTCCGTAGGCAGCTTTTAACAGTGCGAATCATCCTCTCCCAAAATCCACCCCACCAAGGACCACGTTCTGCAATGAATTTCCAGGTAATGTGGTTAGTAGAGCAAAAGTCCTGTACTTGGAAGTCCCTCAAAGCTCTGTACATCACTTTTAAGTCGCGACTGGCAGCATGAAAAGCTAGAGCATTGTCGGAATAAATAACACTAGGCAAGCCGCGTCGCGACACAAACCGACGGAAAGCCATTAAAAATGACCCCGCCGTCATATCGGAGCACAACTCCAAATGGATCGCCCGAACGACGGCACACGTAAAAATAACGATATAGGCCTTCACGGGACTGGTTCCTTTCACAAAAACTGGACCAGCAAAGTCAACACCCACAACTTGAAAAGGGTGTGATCTCTTAACCCTGTCGGTCGGCAGTGGTGCGGTAGGGGCTGTTGCAGGTTGGAGCTTGTATCTAGCACACACTTTGCACCTAGAGAGCACTTTTTTCACACACTGGCGGCCCTTAATCACCCAAAAACACTCGCGTAGCTCTGAAAGGGTATCGTTTACACCACTGTGCAGCAGGCGCCGGTGCGTGCGGTCGATGATGAGGTATGTGCAGCGGTGGTCAGCTGGTAGTAGAATCGGGCACCTCACGTATTCTGATGTTTTTACGTTGTCAAGCCGGGTCTTGATTCTTAAAATCCCATCATTGTCCAGGAATGGATGCAGATCACGAATTCGGGATGCCTTAGATAGTGGTTGGTTTTTTAACAATGAGGCGAGTTCTATACTAAAGGCTTCCGCTTGCGCATTCTTCATCCATGTAAACTCGCCTTCTTTTATCTCAGGGGCAGTGAGTGGGCCCATCAGACGACGACTGGTGTGCACTCGACAATTGTGAATAAATCTTCGAATCCAAGCTGTGATTCTAACAACTCGTATCCAGCTGCTGTACTTGTCGAGCTCGAAAGGTGGCTCTGCTTGCGAGCATTGACAAGCCAAAATTGTTGTGTCTTCGTCGTTTGATCTACATATTTCATCCGTTGACTCATGAGGACCAGCTTCACTTGCCGGCCACGTTTCTTGGGTACCAGATAGCCAGTCAGGCCCATGCCACCATAAATCGCTAGTACAAAGGTGATGCGCTGATATCCCTCTTGTAACTAAATCGGCTGGGTTTGTCTTTCCAGAGCAATGTCTCCAGCGACTCGGGTCTGTGAGCCCTTGGATCTCAATTACCCTGTTACAAACGAAGGGCTTCCACTTGGTGGCTGTAGACTTGATCCAACTCAAGCAAACGTGGGAGTCGGTCCAGCAGAAGTATTCTATATTTGTGTGTGGCAAAGTATCCACGAGTAGCTTAAGAAGTCGAGCTCCAAGAACTGCAGCGACGAGTTCCAGGCGTGGTAAAGTGAGACCCTTGATTGGAGCGACCCGAGACTTAGCGAGCAGCTGCTGGAGTCGAACCGCTCCAGTACTGTCTTCCACTCGTATGTATGCCACCACTCCGTAGGCACACTGGCTAGCGTCCGTGAATATATGCAGCTGGTGAGTGCTTTTATCAGGGCTGATGTTGTCTAGTTGATACCTCTTGGTTCTAAAGTCTTTGAGGTCTTGAAGTTCGACAGTCCACTTGTCCCACTCGATCTTCAATGTCTCGGGGAGAACGCTTTCCCAGTCGAGTCCTTGCATCCATATCTTCTGAAAAAGTATTTTAACTCGAATGGTGAACGGTGCTAGCAGTCCCAAGGGGTCGAAAATTCGTGATGAAGCCTGAAGCACAGTTCGCTTGGTACAAAGTCCCGCTTTTAAGACTTTCGTCACAGAGTCAAATTTCACCGAAATGGTGTCGTCGGTGTAGTTCCAGGATAGCCCAAGAACCTTAGATTGTGTGACCTGCTCAGCTGACGTCTCTCCTGCTTGCTTGAGCTTCTCTCTTAACAGGTCGCAGTTTGTTGACCACTTCTGCATTTTCATTCCGGCCAGCTCCATTATGGCCTTCGTCTCTTCGTAGAGTTGTAGCGCTTCTTTTGTCGTTGAAGCTCCGAAAACTAGGTCATCGACGTAGAAGCTTGCCTTCAGTTTTGCGGCCGTTACTTGGTAAATTTGTTCAACGTGATCGAAATGGTATTTCAACGTTGCAGATAATAGGAAAGGGCTTGCGGAGGTGCCGAATGGAACTCTGGTCATTCGCATTTCTTGTATTTTTGGCAGTGGTCTGCCTGACATTGGTAGCCCTTCAAACCACAAGAAACGAAGAGCATCTCTGTCTTCTTCTCGAATGCTGATTTGTAGAAACGCCTTCTGCACGTCTGCTATAATTCCGATGGCGAAAAGGCGAAACCGAATCAAAACCTTGAAAAGGTCGGCATTCAGATTAGGACCTTTTTCGAGTTGTTCGTTGAGAGAACAAGCTCCTGATGCATGCGATGATGCGTCGAAGACTACGCGAAGTCTCGTCGTCGTAGATGTTTCGCGGATTACCTCTCGATGCGGCATGTAGTATAGGTGCTGTGTACAATAAGGGGCATCTTCAACTTTTTCAGCATGACCGTCCACCTCATACTGCCTGATAGCCTTATCGTAGGCTCTCATGGCTTCGTCGTTTGGTGACAGCCGCTTGACGAGTCCATGGAGCCTCGAAAGGGCTACTTTGCGATTGTTGGCCATGTCGACGAGAGGTGATTTCCATGGCAACGCAACCTCATAGCGTCCTTTCCGAAGCTTGGTAGTGTTGTTGAATTCTTCCAAAATATCTGCGTTGCACTGAGACGTCGGCGTGTCGGCAATTCCGATAGCATCGAGGTCCCAAAATCTTTGTAATGGGAAGGCGATCTGGTCGTCTTCGTGGGAACCTGTTCGAAGAACACATACTTGGGTGCTTGCTTTGTTACTCGTGCTTCCACCACCAGATAAGGGGCCTTGGAGAGTCCAGCCCATCTTTGTGTTAATGGCGAGTAAGGCAGGGTTTTCTTCATCCCACCTCACTTCACTCGTGTTGGGCATCAACTTCCAAAGCTGGTCCGATCCAATGAGGACACTCACACCTGGCTCACAATCTACACTCGGGTAAACGACTGCGTCAGCCAGATGTTTCCCCTCCGCTGCGATGGCTTGAAGAAGACGACTCTGCCTTGGTGCTTCAATCATCTCCTCGCAAATAAAGGGCACCACTATGGCCTCAATGTCAATGGTTAGGTCGTCGTGCTGACTGCGGAGCGTGATCTTGACCATTTTGAATCGTCGGGTTGGGTCGCTCGCTCTACCAAACGCACTGATGGCGAGTTCGGTCTCGGCAACAGCAGGTAGACTTAGCTTGGAAGCGACGCTCTCAGTGACGAACGTTCGCTGGCTTCCATTGTCGAGAACACCGCGTATATAGCAACAATGAGATGAAGTCGTTACCCAAGCTCGAAAAGTCTGGAGAAGAACATCATTGATGAGTCGGGGAACTGAAGCTCTCTGAGTGGAAACTTGCACCGTAGCATTCGGTTTCTTCTGAGCATTAGTCACTGATGGTGTTTCAGAGCTACTAGCATTGCACATCGAGGAGGCGTGTCTGCGCTTGCATGCTTGGCAGTGCACTCTCCGCCGGCAATTGCGGACCAGATGTCCTTTTGACGTGCACCGGAAGCATCGACCGTCTGTTACAAGTTTGTTGCGCTTCTCGGCCAGAGTCATGTCACTCGTGCAGTCCTCTGTCTTGTGATCGGTAGCAGCGCAGAAAAAACAGGACGAGGGGGAAGATAGTGTCTTGTTTTGAAGAACGGATGCTGTAGGAGTCGCGGACTGCTTCTTGAATGATCTATTTAATACAGGTACGCTGTTGTTCGATGTCGTTGGCAAATTGTTCACTAAAGAACTCTTTTCTCGACATTCAACTTCGATGCGGAGAAATTTCATCAGCTGCTCAAGTTCCTGATCAGATGAAGCCTGGCTCGTTTCCGTCGTGTTCTCCATACTTTCTTTTTTGAAGTATTCTACGACAATGTCAGCTGGTATGACTTTGAGCAGAACTTCATTCAGCATAGCCGCGTAGGATGACTCCGTGATTCCAAGACTACGCAGTCCCCTCCTGTTTAGTTGAACTGTGTCGAAAAGCTTGCGCAGAGCAGTGACATCACTCGCTAATTTCACTGGTTTGAGCGTGCGCAAATTTCCTAAGTACTTCTGCTCAATGACTTTCTTGTTGCCAAACCGACGTTTCAAAATTTCCAGCGCGTCATCGTAACAAGAATCTGTCACCTGAATACCGGCGACGGCCTGAGCTGCAGGTCCATCTAGAAGTGAGGCCAAGTAGTGAAACCGGTCTGTGTTGGACAGCCTTGGGTTCTCGTGCACGGAGTGCCGGAACATATCCCAAAAGGGTTGCCACTTGATCACGTTTCCATCGAAACGAAGAAGCTCCAGCTTGGGAAGTCGTGCGCCGAACTCACGTTGTGGAAGTCGTTCATGCTCGCTCGGTGCACCCTCACAGGTCCTTGCGCCCATGGCTGGAGTTGTAGACGACGCCGGCGTAGCAGAAGTCTTCAGAACTTCAATGTGGTGCTCGAGCAACGCCAGAGTACTGTTAGCGGCGTCATCGTATTGCATGACCACCTCATAGTCGTCTGCCGCCAGGTCGTCAGTGATCAGGGTTTCAACCTCGTTGTTCAAGGCTTTAAGTTCCACGTTGCTGGCGCGTAGGCGGCCGTGCAGCATTCGAAGTCCAGAAAGCTCGAACTCATTGGACTGGAGCACCTGGTTGACCTCGTTGATGATTCTCGTGTTCATCGATCGCCGCGAGGCCCGCTTGCTCTTCGCTCGCTCCATGTCGGTCTAGCTCGCAGCGCAGCTCACCCACACCAGGAATGAAAGGCTCGGGTCGTTGTAGGCTTGATTCCCGGGTCGTCGGCACCAAAAATCGATGTGGGAAAACCACGCTTCGGCGTTTAAAGGCACCAAATGAAGGAGACGCAAACGCCAGCATCCATGGTAAAAGAGCGTGTTCTATTTCCTTGCTGGTCTCATCTTCTTCCTCGTCGTTCTCCGTCTCTTGGTGCGCGCGCTATTCGCGCGGGAGGTTCAAACAATTTCCAACATCTGCCTCTGCTCCGAGCTTTTCCAGTGCAATTAGGTATACCTGACTTGTCCTACAACATTCCCCTTTTGATACAGACAAAAAAGAATGTTGATGAGACGAGATTGAAAGATGCTATGAACTAAATGCATTCAATCATTTCTGTGCAACAGAACAGTTACTAAATCTTTGTCTTGAGCACATCTTATATGTGATTGCCTGTTCATGCTTCCGTTGATATTTGCTGAACAATGACAGTAGGAATTCTCACCTGCTGCATCTGGGCCTTTAACAATGAGCCATGCAACATGGCACCCTCAAAAGCATTGGGCAGGAGTGACCGGAAGCTGATTTCCTTTGAGCAGCCGCCACACATGCTGCGCGTCACGGGATCCATAATGTAGTCGGCAACCTGCATATGAATGGTTTCCGAGACGTGATGCAAAAAAAAATTGAAGTGTGCTGGTTAAGGACATGCAAGTAGCATGGTGAACACCAAAATTATTTAAAAGGTCTCATTTAAAAGTCTCAAAGATGCCTCAATAAATAGGAGAAAAACAAGCACATTTGTGTGTCACAAAGCAAACACCACTATTTAAAGCTGGGTTTATGGTTGAAGCCTGGTTGCACCAAACGCCTCGCCATGCCCCAAAATGCCTGATAAGTCTACTGCGAGGCACTGAAACTATTTCGGCTGTGGTGATCTTGAGCGGGATAAAAACAACATGAATTCATCTTTTCGGATAATTTCGTGGTCCCTAGATAGTCCATCAAATCCGACATTAACCCTATTGCAACAGCAACCTTTTGCACAGTTTAAGTTGGCTCAGATCGCGTCGTACACAGGGTTCACAGCCACGTCGCTTTCAATAGAAGAACTGCGAGTAGTTAGTTTTGTTTCTGAAAGTCAGAAAACACCCTTTGGCACAGGTTTGGCGCAGCCTCGCCAAACTTTGTGGAAATGTAGCAGGATGTAGCCGCCAGGGCACTTTGGTGCAGTTTGGCGCAATTGGTACAGCGGTAGCATCACTGCCAATGCCCATGCAGTGCAGCTTGATTGCACACTCTACGGAAGTATATGCTTAGCCATGCTAGGGTTTGTGCAACAGTATCATTTTAAAGACTCCTCAAAAGGTCTGGCGATTTTGAGCTGAAAAGTGCAATGCTAGCATTGTGCACACATAGCATTGTGCACACATGACTGTGTCTGCCAAGAGTTACACCACAATGTGTCACGTATAAAAGTGAGATTTCAAATTAAACCGTCATCAGCGTTTCGCCTCGCATGCTCTGTGCTCCAGAACGAGGCAAGTGCATTAATTTGACAGTGAGTGCGTTACACAGGTAAAGGTGCTGCGCTGCACACAAAAGAGAAATTCAAGGTGGTCGCCTCCCCTTTAGTGTGGCAGGCGAAGAGGGCACCAAGGCACCCTAGTGCAACCCAAATTCTAGAGAAAAGAAAGAGGCTACGTCACGCCACGTATTGTGACATATGTGCAATGTGATAACTTTGGCTCTGGCATTGGATGATGCAGCGAAGGAGTCCAGCTGTTCAAGGCTAGACAGGGCAAGTGCAAAGGATGTGAAGCTCGCTTCCTCGCATCATGATTGTATGCCACTCCAAAATATTTTTCAGTTCTGCTAATAATGAACCAATTTGAAAAATTCTCACAACAGAATGTTCGGTGTTGGCCACGTAACAACTTCCATAATGGTAATAATTCCACAGTATTTTTATGAGGTTCGCTGTAATGGAAATTCTGAAAATCTTGACTGTCTGGTGTTCTTTATTGTGCAGCTAAATCTCAGCACACAGGCCTCCAGCACTTCGGCTTCGTCGAAATGGAGCTGCCACAACAAAGATTTGATCTTGCTACCTTTCGATCTGCAGCCAAACGCCATAGCCACTCGACCACCATCGAGAGGCGCAACAACTTTCAAAGCATACCTCTAATTTGCTATGTGGCCTGGTGAGGGGCTATGTGGGTGCTTACTTCTTTGTTAAAGCGCTTCCGCATGAAGTCATGAATACTTTCATCACTGCCTATACTAGGACGGCCAGCGACAAAGAAGTCCTTGAATAGAGGCAGAAGCAGGGGCGTCCGGAACATCGGACCAGGCCACAGAATCTCCTTGAAAGAACTGGGCAGTGGAGTCAGGCGTCCTTTGTTCAGCACCATCTGCTCCCGCCCTGAAAGCACAAGGAAGAGGTGGCATTACCATGAATTAGGCATATAATGAAGAATTACATGACTGATGAAGCAAGAAGATAAAGGACCCCTGAAAAACTAATTAGAATGACAAACGAATTCATGAACTGTGTAATACAACTTTACACCTTAAAGGGCCAGTAAACACGCTTCGACTTCTTTTTTATTTTCATCTCGCAAACAAGCTCGCCAATTAGTACAGCAGACTGCAACAATCACATTTTCCGAATATTAAACCACTGCGCACCACGCAGACCCTCCATTTAAAAAAACAAGTCCCACGCCTCTTTTTTTCTGACCCTTGTACACACAGTGATGCAAGCTTGACCATGGGCAACTTGACGCATTACCGAGCTCGTCGATTGGACCTTTGCTCTACTAAACAGCACCTTCGCCCTGCAATGCGATGATGCAGTTTCGGCACGCAGTTCGCGTTTTCATTTTTCCGTGCTGCCCTCTGCCGTTCTGTAAAGCCCAAGACTACCAGGAGAAGCGGTATTGCCGCGTCTGACTACTTTACCGCCGGGGGAAGGGTGCTCCTCAAACTGTGCTTCCTCCCTGCGCATCTATGACACGCGCTCATGTTGGGGATGGCCTGCTTGGTCGTTGGCTGTGTGCTAATGGCGTGTCGCTGCTGGCATCGCGGCAACAGCAGTATGCATGTAGACAACATATGTTCAGCTGCCTTTCGGAAACTTGGTTTTCTAAGACATAAACTGCGTACCTGTCCTGCCAATGTAAAGCTTCTTAGTTATTATTCTTTTATACGACCTAAACTGGAATACGCCAGCATTGTATGGGACCCTTACACTAAGCTTAATATTAACAAACTTGAGCGGGTTCAAAGGAAAGCTGTTCGGTTTATATATTCAAAATACTTACCGTCGGATTCACCTTCCGCGCTGATGTCTGCAAACGACATTCAAACCCTTGAATCCCGCAGACGCGAACAACGGCTGGATTTCCTTCAATTATTACTTAATCAAAAACTCGCAATCGATTCATCGCCTTACTTATCTTTTCTGTCAACAAGGAACACACGACATCATCATCCCGATTTGCTAACCCCATTTTTTGCGAGAACCGATGCCTTTATGTATTCTTTTTTTCCTCGAACAGTGTCGGATTGGAACAAGTTATGCGAATCTCATTTATTGTAACATATGTGTAACGTATTGTATAGTATGAGGTATGCAATGTATTGTCGTTGTTTGGCGTAAGTTACTACTTGTGTTGTGAAACATAGTGTAATGTAGTGTTGTAGAACCGGGTATGTTGTTGCTTTGCATATTGAAGTTTATTGTATTGTATAGAGCGAAGCGTGATGATGTTACATAACGAAGTGTATTGTAGCGTGTAAAACAAAGTGTGTTTTTCGTATGATGTACGTCATTACGCCTGTGGTATACGTGACGTGCCCTTCCTGCTTGGACCACTTAGTGTCCGCAGTATGTATTAAATAAATAAAAATAAATAAAAAAATCTGGCATCGTGACATTGCTGAAGTGAGTAAAATCATGAGGACAGATTACGCCTTCCCTTTCCTGTGATGGGAAAGGGTGGAGAGGCCACATGAAAATTTGAAACCAGCTGAAACATATGTTCTGACCCCTGTGACTTCCTTATTATAGCATGTATTTGCAAAATTCTTGCAGCAGCATATTCACATAGCAAACGAGCACTTTACCAGCACTATGTGTACATATCTATGAACAAACAGATACTAAATGCTGACTAACCTGCAGTTGAAGATATAGGCACTGCCAGAACATGGTCAGCCAATCCTAGATCCTGGGCCTGAAAGCATTTTGTTTATTAAGTATATTTACTAAGGTTACCTCACAAGGACTTAATTATAGATGTAAAAGACCACACGTTTCTGGCCAAAGCAGTCTTGATGGTTACTTTCTGAATGCGTGTACAATGTATACAACCATGACAACAACAGAAAGAAAGTGTCATAATGTAGTGGCTATCTCAATATACTTGAGGTTAATGCAGACGATGCAAAGCAATGTCAGCATCTATGAAACGTTTCTCATTGCTTGTTAATTATGTGTGATAAGTTAACTTGTAACAAAGCATGCATATAAGCAGCGCATGCGTGGAAACCTACCAGCTGTAAAGCATTTCGTCCAGAGTTGCCGCCAGCACGCATAGAACTGGGCCCGTGTTCGTAAACTGTCCCGTCAGGTAGTGCAGTAGATCGAATCCAACCACCAAGCCGCCCGCTCCTTTCTATCAGCAAGACCTGGAGAAGCCGCAATTTGTCATTGCATAATTAACTGCATCAAGAAATCTATGGCAGTATCATAAGCAGAAACAAAGTATCTACTACTTCTTTTATGAAAAGAAAGGCTCTAACAGCAAGAATGACAAAACGAGAAGGTGAAAGCTGAATGACGTTACAAAACATTAGACAAGGAAAACATAAATTGTAAGCCTTGGAATAAGACTAACTTATACTGATAACTTTGCATTTATACTCAGTAAGTCAGGGCACACTACCATATTACAATAACTTTGCTGCTTCTTTCATTGTTGCACACATTTGCCAAAGGTTAAGGTAGCTACATTTCTTAATTGGCTGTTGCAAACTTTTAAGGTCTGTTTCAAATACACTGGGGGACATCATTCAGCATGTTAAAACTTTATTTCCCTGCATATAAATGTTAAAAAGATTCAATGCTCTCTCAGGCACACACAGGACTGCATACCCAAGTTTAGGAAACAATATGGCTTTACTGTTTCTGAATGCCCATTCGGTACTAGTATATCAGGTGCGACAACCATTCACCAGTTTTTTAGGCTTTTATATGAGCAATCTTGAGAAACGTACTCACGGGGTTCAGCTTAGCCTTTTCTTAGACAGTGAGCATTCACAGATTGGAAAGGATCATGCAGCACTTCAAGTAAGACAAATCACAGATGGATCAATTTTATGAGAGGTGCAAAAATGCAGCAATAGGTACAATGTAGCAATTCCTTTCCTTGCGATGAACCTATCCTTGCAGTTCCACAGGACTTATTCAAGGATCTTTTAAGACCAGTGAGCAAATTGGCTGCATGATGAACAACCAATCCAAATGAATGAAGGATGCATGAATAGCCGAGATATATGTAAGTGGTGTAATTTACCACACACTACAGCGAGAGGAAATACAATTGTCAGGATATTCAGACAAAACCTATTAATTTTTACTGCCGCTGATCGTCAGAGCACACACTACGCCTGTTTTGGTCACACCTGACGTACTTTCTACGTGAAAACCTCGCTTTCTTCAGTAGTTTATTGCAGATTCATCATATTCACTAACTGGTGCTTTGGTAGCTTTGTAGGTAATGCTCGCACACTGTTTATAATACCTGTTATGCAACTTTTTTTCACGTCAGTAAGCATGGGTGTGCGTACGTGAGAACTTTAGTTACTTGGTGCTGTTAAATTCAGTTCTCTCCCCGGTTTTATACAGGTGCAGCTTTTGATCGCAACCGAGCCCGATCCGGATGGAATCCCTAGGCTCCACTTGGAGCTCCTTTCCGCAGCTTGCGCTAACGAAACAATTAATCGAAATCGATTAACTCGATCCCGATTGAACGTGCGTCGCGTGACAACAGTATTGTGCAAAGTGGAGAAGGGTGAGTAATTCACAGATGGCACGAACATATATGTCTCACTTTTTTCACGGCTTCCTTCCCAAGAGTGGAAAGGTAGTACGCCGTGGCGAGGCCACTGATTCCACCGCCCAGAACACAGACAGTCGCCATTTCGTGAGCTTTCCTGCAAGTGAAGCGTCATGTAAATTCAATTCACGCGTCCATTATCCCTCTTCCCGCTAATGTCACATCCACAGCCAATCGACGAGCAATTGCGTAATCTAACTGCGAATCGGGGAATGAGAACGTGAGTGTCTTTTCATTTACTTTCTTTTTTTTATCTTTCAGTCGTTATCGGTGACAGGTGAATCGGCGGCGACCAGAGTCACTTCAATGACAGCTTCAGTACGCTTGTTGGCACGATTATATGCTTTCCGTCGATCAAGAGCGCAGCAAGCGCGCAGGTAAAAACACACAAACTAGGGCACCTCGTGACTAACACATGGGGCAACGAATACGCACGTGCTCAAAGTGCATTCACACCCACAAGATTGTCACACGTGCGCCGACGTGCGTTCAGCCATGCCGCCTCACATATAGTTTTTTGTTTCGTTTTTTAAACAAAAACAATGCAGCTACATTTTTGCGTAATCTAACTATTTTTGGCCTTGTATTTAGGTGCACTTATTGGTTTAATAAGAAAAAAAGAAAATTTATAGCTTTAATTGCGTGGGAGCCAACTGTAGTGCCCATATTAGGTTAAAATTGTTTTCGAAAGAGCAAGCCTACGCTGCAGGTAGCGGCCGCCCGCTCGAAGGGCGCTCGCGCATGCGCAAATCTCTCGTTTTGTTCCCGGCAGCGTGTTTCTTTGACGCGCCTACCACCGGTTCATTCATATTCAGTAAAGGGCTCACCGAACCCTTACTTACAAACGCAGGAAGATGATGCAGGCACCTATCATTCTGCTCAAAGAGGGCACAGAGAATTCCCAGGGGAAGCCACAGGTAATCAGTAACATCAATGCCTGTCAAGCGATTGCCGACGCCGTTAGGACTACGCTCGGTCCTCGTGGGATGGACAAGCTCATTGTGGACAGTTCCGGAAAGACGACCATTTCCAACGACGGTGCGACCATCATGAAACAGCTCGACATCGTTCACCCGGCCGCCAAGACTCTCACGGACATCGCCAAGTCCCAAGACGCCGAAGTGGGCGACGGCACGACCACGGTCGTACTCCTGGCGAGCGAGTTCCTCAAGCAGTGCAAGCCTTACGTCGAAGAAGGCATCCATCCTCAGGTAATCATTCGCAGCTTGCGTAAAGCGGTCGAGCTGGCGGTGGCCAAGATTCGCGAGATTGCCGTCACCGTTCAGAAGGGCAAGGAACAGCGCGAACTCCTCGAACGCTGCGCCATGACAACGCTCAGCTCTAAGCTGATTGCCGGCCAGAAGGAGTTCTTTGCTCGCATGGTCGTAGATGCCGTCATGCAGCTGGACGAGCTGCTGCCGCTCAACATGATCGGCATCAAGAAAGTGCAGGGAGGCGCGCTCGAGGACTCGATGCTCGTTTCTGGCGTCGCCTTCAAGAAGACCTTCTCGTACGCCGGCTTCGAAATGCAGCCCAAGAAGTACGAAAACCCGAAGATCGCACTGCTCAACGTCGAGCTCGAACTGAAGGCCGAGCGCGACAACGCTGAAGTGCGCGTGCAGAGCGTGCGCGAGTACCAGAACGTCGTGGACGCCGAGTGGGAAGTGCTGTACGAAAAGCTGCGCAAGATTCACGAGAGCGGGGCGCGGGTCGTCCTCTCCAAGTTGCCCATCGGTGATGTGGCCACGCAGTACTTCGCCGACAGGGACATGTTTTGCGCGGGCCGCGTCACAGACGAAGACCTGCGGCGGACGGCTAAGGCATGCGGCGGCGCTATTCTGTCAACTGTGTTTGACCTGCAAGAGTCCAACCTGGGCAGATGCGCTTTGCTAGAGGAGATCCAGATCGGCGGCGAACGTTACAACCTTTTCACGGGCTGCCCTCAGACGCGTACCGTCACCATTATCCTCCGCGGCGGCGCCGAGCAGTTTATCGACGAAACTGAGAGGTCCCTGCACGACGCCATCATGATTGTCCGCCGCGCACTGAAGAATGACGCCGTTGTGGCAGGCGGAGGTGCCATTGAGATGGAGCTGTCCAAGCATCTGCGGGACTACTCGCGTTCTGTGGCTGGCAAGGAGCAACTCCTGGTAGCCGCCGTTGCCAAGGCGCTAGAGGTGATCCCAAGACAACTCTGCGACAATGCTGGCCTCGATGCCACCACACTGCTGAACAAGCTGAGACAGCGACACGCCGCCGGAGAGCTCTGGGCAGGCGTTGACATCCTGCAAGGCGACGTCGTAGACAACCTGAAGGCGTGTGTCTGGGAGCCGGCTGTCGTGAAGATCAATGCCCTGGTCGCAGCCACCGAAGCAGCCTGCCTCGTCCTCTCTGTGGATGAGACAATCAAAGCACCAAAGTCTGGAGGAGGCGATGACGAGGGTCGTGGAAGGCCCTTCTGAACATATCTTTTTTTTTTTGCCCTTGCCCTCTATAATGCTTGACCATAAATAAAGTCGTGTTAACTTTGTATTCCTGTCTTAGTGTCTTCTTTCGAGCTCAATTAAAGAAGAAGCCTTACCACATGCTCAGTGGGACGGCATGAAAAATGAAGCCATATGGAAGGAAACACCTAAATAACAATGAACATTTTTGTACACACATCAATATTTTTTTATATGGCCATACAGTACAAGAGCTTTCTTTGTTTTTCAAATAGCATGGTCTGTTTAAGACGTATGTATGGCTATATACACTTGTCTAACTTTGCCATTTTAGTTGTGCAAACAAAATGCGCCATGTTGCTTTAATAGTGCACTTTCATTTATAGATCACTCCTTTTAGGCCTGTGCTTGAACAGTGAGAAATCCCTCTGCGTGATGTCGTCAACCATTAAATGTAGGAAGGAAGTGCCTGAAAACTGGCACACACCCACGCTGGGGGATTGGCCAAGAACAGTTAAAATTGTGGTTTCTCAACCTTGGCTATGTGAGAAGCACCAAGTGGAGAACCAGATTAGGATGGCCACTTATTAACATCATCATCAGCTATGTCCACTGCAGGAAAAAGGCCCCTCCAACCGTAGATGCTCTCTGAATCCAACTAACCGTGTCCTGTGTAAGGATGTACAAAATGTTAGCAAATTTCTTAATTTCGTAACTCCTTTTTGCACTTCGCTGTCGTTAGCTTTTAATCTCCTGGTATCCATTCCAATGCTCTACCAGTTGCATCTCCTCATGATGCCACTGTCCAGTCATTCGTTCTTTGATCCGCTCTGCTAGCTTTCAATCCTTCATGTTTTGAGCGTCATTTTATATTCCATCCCACACTGTGTGGTTGTCAACTCCCCAAGTTTCTTCATTAGGGTGAAAGCCTTGTGTGCCTCAATAAACAGGAAAAGCGATTGTTGGCATCAGCCACTTGAGTGGTACGAAGAATCAGATATCCCGTCGCTACAGATCGCCAAAATTTGTTAGGTCATCGTGACATGCCACAACGTTATTGCTTTGCAATGAGGTGGAATGATCCTGGAGACAGTGCCACGCCACATGCAGAGTGGAAAGCTTCAGGGTAACAAGGGTAATGTTGATTAGCAGAATTTGGCTTTCACCTTGGAGTATTTTAGGTGAATAATTAAGGGACTCAGAGTTCACATCCAAGCATATTAGTGAAACTATGGATGCAGGAATGACTATAACAGTATCAGTGCTCATGTCACATTACATTAATTAGAAAATTAAAGCCAAGTATGACTTTTTTGTCTGTTCTAACTAACAGAAAGAAAAACAAGCCTTTGGAATTCACCTTCTCTCATTAATGCCACATTAACAACATACCACTTATGGCATTTTTTGGAGTGTGCCTCAGAGGCTACTGCATGCCATGCTAGTGAATTTAAGGTAGAAAACATGAAATGGTGATCAACAGGGATTGCTTGAATATTATTAGGCCTGGGGGCACGGCTGCTAATCTGAATTTTTTGCATGTTACCCCTTGCAAGTCTCTAAAAGCATATAGTGTAGCCGGTGCCCGCGAACATGCTTGTGCCTTCCTGAAGAACCTTTATCATTGCCATAGCTTCCCAGGAAAAAAGTTCTCATGCTGCACTTGGCACAAGAAATGACAATTTAACACTTCACACACGCACAAAAAGAGAAATTCATGAACTCAGCTTGCTGTAGCACAGTAGGAGTTCATTTTTTAATTGTAGATTTTACTACAGCACAGCATGTTTAAATATGGGTACCATTCAATTTAAAATGCAAAATTTTAGGGTTGTTGGCTGGTGAAACTGCCCAAAGACCTCTTTTTTTTTACAATCCTCTTATCTGTAATTTCTGAAGATGGCAAATTGAATCATTGAATTGAAATTGTGTAATTGAATTGTGAATCGGTGTAAAACACTGATGACCCTTCATATTTCATTAACTTGTGACCGGAGCATCGAACGTTTCTTCTTTTATACGTTTTGTTAGGTTCACAAAGTATTCTACATGCAAAGCTTTACCTAAGTACCTGTACTCGCTTGCCTAAAAAGAATTTTTGAAGATCGCCAGTGATGCCCAGAGTGGTGCATTAAAATGGGTTATGTATTCACCTCAAGGACTTTAATTTTTGATTTCAAGATTCTTGGCAGCTGTTGTGACAGAAGTTCATGACCTTTACAAAAGCAACCTACACCCAAGAATACATTTAGGTGATCTGCATGATCAGAAAAATGCATGTATCTAAGGGTACATAGTCTACAAGTCTTCTCGAAGTAATGAGAGACAGAAGACGTTCAAATGTAAATGCTGTTTATTTTTGCCCTTTGGCCCAACACACAAAATACAGTAGACATTCATTAAAAGAGGAAAAAAAAAGAAACACTTTTTGTGAAAAGGGCCCTGCTACTAAACAAGCAATGAAGGCCTTCTATCAAACATGCGACATGGTGTAACATTAAAAAATACCAGTCCTATATCTTCTCATGATCACGTCTTGTCTCAAAATAACTTACGATATAAGAAAGTGAATGCATTCATGGGCACTAAGCACTGCATTCACGAAGTGCTTCCAGCATAAGTAACTTGCAAGACGGTACATGTTACACTACACTTCTAGGCACTTCAGTGGGCAGTGAACGCTGTTGCTACCTTTTTGCACAACATTATAAAAGTCGCTCTCAGATATGGCAATAAATAGTTGGTGCAGGTAACAGGTATAGTGGTATAACAACACTGATATGAAGATTCGAAACTTCCAAAACACTTCTTCACAATCACAGTTAAGTAGAGTGCAGCAACCTTTCACCCCAACAGAACGCCAGGTAAAAAGGTTAATAAATAGCGAGTGTGACAATAAAAAGAGAATAAACTACAGGCATGATACAAAATACAATTCACTGACGAAGCTTGTAAAGAGATTTGTGCATATGCTATATGACATTTGTGGACATGCATAATGGGGGTTCTTGAATATTAAAAAACAAAGGAGCTGCACCCGGAATAATAAAACAATCCTATTCCAATGCATTTTTTACTCGTGCTTCACTAGCTTTATTAGCAGTCTAGTCAGCGCTTTCCCACTATAGGGATGTTATCACCGAGATTGGCCATACACGAGCAGCGAATGACAAAACACGATACCAAATCGAGCTGATGCGACCCTTGCATTACACCGACATGGGTTATTGCGCAAATGCATGTACCCGCAATACCTGAGTGTTCAAGGAGGCATTCAAACTAGCTTCAAGAAATTTTGTCGTTAGTTCTGAAACTCTTCAACGGGTACAGAGTGTACATATGATGGAATGTGGATAAAGATTGTGCTGTTCATACTAGTAACACGCGATATGCGATGTCAAAAAGATGAAAAGTCCGAGTGTGATATGTACGATCCATGAAGGTTGTGCTTGAAATGTGCGTTTATGTAAACTTCACAGTAAGGCCTACTTGTATTTAATGTAGCCTTGAAACCTTTGGAGTCTCTCCATTTGCTGTGAACAATTAAACAAGTTAGAACATTTAAAATGATTTGTCACCTAAAATTGTGCGATGTCAAGCGACAAGAGTACACTGACTACTATACCTTTAAAGGCAGCCATACATGAAAGGAGGGCAACCGATAATAAAGGTGCGATTGCGATTTCTCTTCCTGTCAGTTTTCAACATAACTTCGAAGGTTATAAATCTATATTGTGACCATGAAGTGTGTACTAAACTATAGTGTTCATTCTGGCAACGAATGTGTACCAGGAATAAATAATAATGCATAAACTAATTACAGCACAAGCTTCTGCCTGCTGGCTCCCAATACCTTCAGACAGGACACCAATTCAAAAACATTTTGCCAGAAAAACAAGTCAACGTATAACTTTCACTTGCCGTTTGCTGCCCTTATCTTCATCAATACTGTGCAACACAATTTTACATTGCTTCTCATCTACAGTAATTCACGGGTTCCACGAAAAAACAGCCAGCGAGAAAATCTGCACATGCTGCAATGGGTTTGGCGGGATTCATTGCTACTATTTGCTTCCCAAGCCGAGTCCTCATGTTTATGGAAAAACATGCACAAGAAAGCATATGATCTATTTTTACAAAACAGCTGCCACCTCAACGTATTATGTCGACCTGACTGGCATTTACGACTTGGTGAATTTAAAACTTCAACAGCTTTGCAATGTGCACAAACTTCTCATGTCTGCCAAGTTTCTTACACCAACAAGAGAGGTTATATACTGCACATACGATTATGCCAACCAACATTACATATAGCAGTGTGATTTTTCGGGCGAAACTATGATGGGAGCCAGGTCAGGTTTGCATTCATGTGCACCAAAATCTCTGAGCGAGCAGGCTACGACAATGAGGCAGAGCAGAACTGCCACTAATGCCACTCCGGCTATAGAGCTGTGGAACGCCAAAGCTGCACGTGCCCCCCGCTCCCCTCTTTGTGCCCATGCCTGCAAGCTGTTTCCCAGGACTTCGCGAGCCATCAACAGCAGTGCCAGCTGCTGCTTGACTTCTTCCAGAAAGGCTGGAGCAAGCTTGGCTTTCCGGGTTCCGCCTCCCGCCATATCCTCGGCCACATCGTCCAGCGCCGTCGTGGGCCTCCTTTCCTGCAGCTGGGCCCAGCGTGCGCGAGCACGTGGTCCGAGGTGAAAGGCTGTTTCGAGTAACTCTTGACTCACTGCATTCAGGCCAGCATACTCCGTGACATTAACGTCAGCTGCCGAGCGAATGTAAATCGTGCCGAGTGCTAGCTGGCCCATCCTCAGCGACATTCCTCGAACAAAGAGCGCGTGCGCCAGGGTTGCGGATGGTTCGTCCGGCGAGGTAGGAAACAAGTGCCGATGAAGGAGAATGTTGCACAGGGAAAGGTAAAAGGAAGAGGTGTCCAGGGGCGAGGTGAAGTTCCGTCTGACCGTCTGGCGGAAAACTGCTAGGCGTGCTGTTGTGCCAGGGTCTGGTGATGCGGATGCAAGCACATCATCAGTGACTCGCCAAGTCAAGGCCAAAGCACGCTGGTCAGCGCTCGAATCTCCGGAAGAACTGTCAGAGAGCAGCCAGTCTACTGTAGAAACTAGAAAAACGAGAAGCAGAAATATGCAGTACGTCAGTCCTGCAGGAAAGAGAGTGAGCTTGTGATTTAGTGAATACTTCTACCTGCTTCAAGCACTGCATATGTTTGTGCAAGTGCTTTCTTGCCAGTTACAACTAGTGATGGCAAAGAAACGGCCACAAACAAAGAGTATTGGATGAATTCATTCCCATTACTCAATTTGTATATAATTTAGCCCTACATATTCATCTCCATAAAAACACAACCGCTTTTAACAAAATGTTTGGCATTCCACTAATGACATCACCGATGAAAACAATGAATATTTCATTTCTTGGATTGCCATTACTCAACCAGTAATGTGACCTGTACTTCAATTCCTTCTATGCAAGTACAAACTATAGGCAGCAACACAATATATAGTCACTCTTTTTCTTCGTAAGTATCATGGCTCACTAGAATAAGTGCATGGCAATATCCCACCACCTTAACTATTTTTTTTTATCGAAGTGACACATACTGTGTAATAAATTATTGAAAATTATGAAGGCACATACCGTACATTACGATTCGCACATGAAGGGGATGCTGTTGAGTATAAAAGGAATGTTTAATACATGTCGATCTACAATTGAAGAAATAACTCTAAAGAAAAAAAGTTTTAAGACAAAGCTATGACCATTACTTGAAACCATTCAATGTCCTTGCATATGCGGTGACACGCATGTTCAAAGCCTGTGTATATGTGTGCTTTTTTTTGCTCTTGTTCTTTGTGTGCCTTTACATTTCTTCAAAATGGCTTAACAACATGCACTGTAAACTGCCACATTAGTGAAGCACAGACGTTAAAAACTAGACAGCAACAAGCATACATACCCATTTCGTGACCCAAAGAAAAGGTAACCTTGGCTATATCCTCGTGCAACTTGAGTGTTCCCAAAGCTGCCTTAGAACTGGCATCGTCCTGCGCAAAGGGTTGGCGCAATGAAACAGCTTCTATAAAAGACATTAGCTTGCAGTTATATGTGACAGGAAACTCATGTCTACTACATAGATAGCAGTACCGCTGCATCTGTAACACATTTATTAATTCACCAAAACACATTATTACCTTCAGTGTCTTGGATATCAATACACCAGCCAGGACAGCCGTCCAGATAACAAGGAATCCCAAGGAGAGAGAGACGAACGCCAAATGCCTTTGCGACTCACGGCTTAGCTCCATAGACGTCATGGCCGGTTGCCTTGCCTGCAACGAATCAATCGACATTTGATTTTTCTCTAACACAAAACGAAACAACGTACACCATACTTCAGCTATTAACAAATAAAAGCGGAAAGATTGATTGACTTAGCAGAGGCGCAACTTTCAACGCAGCACGGCAGAACTACTAGTAGCCGTACCTGATTACGATCTGCGTTAGAGCAGCGTCAATCGATGGTGCGAAAGCAGTAACACGAGAGATAAATATCGTCAATGCAACTAAAAACTTTAGTGTTGGGTCCGCGCTTTTTCCAAGGCTGCTTTCTACGGGCATGTCACGCAATTCGTTTTGGGAAGCTATTCGCGGATAGCAATAAAAGTTGCACTACCGCACCGTACAACTGACAAGGCAACTTACTTGAAGAAAGTAGGCGCTCAAGAGTGTGCGGAACTTAGGTGGACGAACAGGAGAAACCAAGCATTACAAAGTAAAAACGGAAACCAAAACACAGCAGACAGGAAGCGGATCGGCGGCTTGGGAGGAAAAGTGGAAGAGAGGGTTTTTGTGTGTGCAGCTGTCAAGGCTGCAGCTGCCGGAGATGATCGGGTTGTCAAATTTATGCGTACATAACTTGCTTGAGAAACGCTTTGATTTAATGAACCAAGGTTGGCTCTGCTTGTAGGACTAGCAGGCCAAACAGCGTGCTTTTTCTCGTACAGCGACCGAACCATCTTATTATTTTGACCAACTTTGGCCGAACTGCTAGCGTTGCTGGCCACAGCATTTCCCGCCATCTCGCCTCGCTGTGCATGACGGGATCCATTCGTGTTTCAAGAAACATGGCGGACAAAGAGGATGAGCCGACGATCGCTCAAGACTTGGTCGTCACCAAGTACAAAATGGCTGGAGAAATGGTCAACAGTACGTTTCGTTTGTTCTCTTCCGTGCCACCCTACTTTGCGGAGCGTTCAAGAGTTTGCAATAACTTTTTCGTCTTCTCCCGCCGCTGACGGGTACCGGCCACATGTGGGAATATGGCAACGTGTTTTGTTGCTCCAGGCGAACCGCGCCTGAATCGTTTGCTCGTTCTGAGAATTACCTTAGCGCTTGCGTCTGCAGGGCACCGTGGATATTACAGTGACTACTTTTTTTTTGCCTAATAAAATTGTGTTTCATGGCATGTTAGTCGGTCATTCGGCCGACGTTGTTCGCTCGAAAATAGGAACGTGGACATTGTGCCTTGGAATGTTCAGCTTCCGAGATTTCTACTTCGGAACAGCAATGCTCAAAATAGCCCGATCATATTGTTGCCCATGACAAGCTTCGATGTCTTGCGTTTCCGTAATCTGTCGGGTCTGGATCGTTCCAGAACGCAAAATCGCGTTTCTGGGTCATCGCAGCCGGTGAGGCCAACAAATATGCCGTATGGCAGTGAAGTTCGCGCTCACAATAGAAATCGATGTGGAAACGTACTCACTTAAAGCATATTTATTTTACTTCAAACGCTTGCTAACTTAAACTTCGATGTGGCCGTTCAAGTTTTGTCACTCTTAGATAGAACGCTGGCCATATGGAGATTCTCGTGCGCGCCGTCTGTATTTATTGTACCGACTAGTTGCTAATCGGTCTTAGTAAGTTGCACCATGACTGCTTCTTCATTTATTTATTCCAATTTTGCAGAAATTCTTAAACACCTTGTGACCATGTGTACAGCCGGCACGTCTGTACTCGCCATTTGCGAAGAAGGTGACAGGCAGTTGAACGAAGAGACGAGCAAGGTGTTCAAGAAGGAGAAGGAACTGAAGAAAGGTACGATATTGTTTTTTCAAAACTCATCGCTGGTGTTTCGGGATGCATAATCCAAGAAGAAAGGTCAACATAGTGCGGTGATATACGCAACTCCTTACTTTGTCACTGGTGACAAACTCCTCCGCGTGTGAAAGATCCTACAGGATGACAATGGTGGAGTAACATTACTTTCGCTTATATAAACGCAAAACTCTGTGGTTGTCATGGGAGCTTAAGTGTTCTTAAAGCTTGGTAGCGCAAAATCGGTGAGGACAGGGAAGAGCACAGAAATACTTTCCTGTATTTCTGTGTTCCTTCTGTTCTCATCAGTTTCGCGCTACCAAGCCCTAAGATTATGAACGAACTAGCCCAGCAACGCATTCTTCTAAGCTTCAGTGTGTTCACATAGTAGAGAGCAATTTTAGTTGAGGTTGTTGCATGCCCTATTTTGTAATCCTGACCATATGTTACCCAACTTCAACTTTACCCTGTGCAAATGTGTGTGTGATTGCATCTTCTAATTGGAATGCACCTATGCCCGCAGGAATTGCTTTTCCCACCTGTGTTTCGGTGAACAACTGCATCTGCCACTACTCCCCACTCAGGTCTGACACCGAGTACCTCCTGAAAGACGGGGACGTGGTCAAACTGTGAGTATTAATAGGCTGCTTTCTTAGAGGTGGCCTTGTTATGCTTAAAGTGCATTTACTTGGTTTCTCTTCTTGCCGTGATATTCTTGCTGCTTGCTATTGACAGTAGAGCACTGTAAATTAGCCTTTTTTGCTTATTACATCATTCATCTGCACGTGAAATGCTGGCTTATCTCCACGTCATCTGCTAGTGACAGGCTGCCATATTTTCACATAAATTGCCACGTTAGTGTAGTAACTAATATTTTGCGCTGCTAATCTCGAGGAGTATGATTCAATTTCCATTCGCTGAATCTGAATTTCAAGGGGAGAAAATGCAAAATCATAGTTGCATTGAGGTGCTTGTTAAAGGAGGCCAAAATTAATGTGGAACCCTTCTTAATTATACTGGTTCTGGCACACAGAGCCCTAATATTGAAAGGAATACGGAACAGAATTTTTTCCGGCAAGATTTACAGCCAAATTGAAAGTTTGGGGGCTGAAATCGACAGACACAACCTTTATTTCAGGCAGAATATAAAGGGAAATCAGGATTTCAATGTGTTTTTCACAAACTGTCAAGTCTTGTGGCTGCACCTTGAACTAGAGGTGGTGACTCTACATATGCCAGAAACAAGCTTGCCAACAAGGCCCACTGTCACCCGTCTCTCTCGAGTCGCCTAGTTCCTACTGTGGTTCTCTGAACCACTACAAACAGCGACAGCAGCAAACAGTGCTACTAGAAGGGGGGGGGGGGTGTATGAAAGAGAGATAGAGAAGAAGGAAAATAAGGGCTCGAACACATGCACCCTGCATGTGTTCGAGCTGAAAATGCTGAAATGCTGAAAACTTATGCTGTGTTTTTCACAGGCAGAATGCTATTTAAGCCACCTTTACCGCAGTACACTGATGCATTGCGGAAAAAGCGTACGAATATTTAGAAGGGGTTGTTAATACTACTCGCGAGACACAGCACATTTTGTTCTGCATCTTTCACATCGCATAATTGTGAGTACTGGTATTATCGCTGATGTCTAAAAAAAAATAGCGGTAATCATTTTGAGTGGTGTAGAACGTTTCTGCAACCCTAAGAAACAATAAAGGAAACCGTACGCCTGTTTTTTTTTTAGCCACCCCCACTTGACACAGGTCTACGAATCTACAGAACTTGCTTTGCCCCCTTCTTCTCGACGGTTGTAGTGCCAGGCATGTCGAAGTAAAGTGGCGTCTGATCGGCATTCCCGATTTGCCCAAGCAGGTAGCCGTTGTTATGCCGCAAGTTTAGGACAAACCTCTGAAAACTGTGAAGCTTTTTATCGTACTCCTCCGCAAAACTTTTTGCATATGCCCGTTTTTGCATATGCCCGTTCCCCTTCGGAGGGAAAAGCCTTTCCTCTTCATAAAGTTAGTTAGCCAGCACCTGCTCGCTTTAAACTGGCTCCGCATTGCACCTTTTTCTAAGGCTAATTGCCTAACCCGCGCTTGGAGCAGTTCTGTCGTCACGGGCCGCTGTGCCGCTCGCTGCTCAAGCACATACTCGCCGAGCAGCTCTTTAATTTGCGGAAACCGACCCTGCTGGGGTCCACTGAAGCCTTTGCGTGAAGCTTTGCTGTCAACAATCTTCTGCTTTTGTTTCCGCCAGTCCCGCACGCACGTTTTTGGGAACTCCGAACGGCCGCGATGCGGCCCAATTTCCGTCCGTTTCTGCACACGCGATGACTTTTCTTTTAAAAGCGGCACCATGGTGCACTCGAGTTTTTGGAGTCGGCCTTTCCATGCCGTCGATGCTAATGCACTACAAGATGACGAACTCCTCAGCACACATACGAAGTACCGCACATGAAAAAAAACATAGGCAAAAATGGCCGACGCACGTAGGGGGCGGCCATTTTGGAAATGCCGATGGCAATAGAATGACCGTATTCATTTTTTTTTTTTCGTACTCGATTCTAACAGGCATGCGATTTATGAACTCGCTAAACCGGAAAAAAAGTGCGCGTTAGATTCGAGTAATTACGGTAAACTTGGTTGTAATACTGATCTAAATTTGGGATTTTGTGATAAAAAGTTTATGTTCTTTTTCTCGCAGCTCCTCTAGATATGTATTCTCGGGCTCCAAAAGCAACATTTGCTTCTCTGAAAATGCTCCATATTCTATTTAGACTCTCGCACCCCTGCTCACTTCAACACACGGAGCATGTTGTAACATAGTCCGATGGCACATGCTGCCTGCCGGATGTTCATTGATGTAGAATGAACATATTCAATCAGATCGATTGTTGGGTGCTACAAACAAGAAGAATGCTATATGCAAAAGGCAGAAAAAGATGAAAGCTTGTTTGGCTTAGTTACTGTCATCCTCAGCGATTGACATGCCTAAAGTCTTGTAATAGGTTACACAGTTGACAGAGAGAGCCTAAATCAATCTCCAAATTATTCTGAGGACTGGCTTTACTGGCTCAATGCACTTATACAAAGGTGAAGGTGTTGAAACCGTTTCAGGGTCTGTTTAAATAGTCTGCCACTGCTCCGGACCTGAGATGAGATATGTGGCTGCCACTTTTATGTTTGTGATTGACAGGTCAGTATCTTTAGAAGTCTCATACCAGGGCGAAAGTGGGGGACCTAGTGATTTTCATTTCTTGTTAGCTATAGATTACGTTTATGTTGGAAGGCTGCTTGGAGGCAATTTCTACCGCTAGTTTTGCATCAGGTGTTAGCAGCCTGAGGTTGTATGTGCAGCCTGAAGTCACCAGCACTTACTTCCCAGAGGGGTGTGGCTGTTCGCACCGTGACATCTGCATCTTATAACATTGAGTTTTTGGGATGCTGTTAGCGATATATAGGGGCAGTTTTTGTGCCATTTCAGTCTGTGCCTTCCCTAATTTCGGCTTGTCCTGTACATTTCATATTACAGGGATCTAGGAGCACACATTGATGGTTTCATTGCAGTTGTGGCACATACAGTCATCGTGGGGGCAAGTCTGGTAAGTTTATTAGCTATTAGCATACTAAATGAATAAATAAATACTCGTATAAAAAATAATTCACTGAAGTCCTGCTGTGTAATGCTTATAGGCAGTCTCTAAATGATTTTGACAACCGTGAAAAATTCCATTGAGCTAGGAGCATGGTACCTTCGTTCTACAAATAATAGATCAATATAAGTGCTCTCCATAAAGCATGTAGTTTTTTATGAAACCCTGTTTCGAATACTTGCATTGCTACAGAACGAAGCAGCAGTGCCACGCTGAGTGTTAATCGACCCTGCATTTGATATGTGGCGTGTTTTGAGACATTGCTCATGCAACTAATCTGATTGGCCTTTTAGCATTTTTATCCAAGGATAAGGTGCGAGCAACCTGCTCTGAGGAGGCTTCTAGTGGCACAGACCTGCCAGGCAAACATGCACCGTTGCCTCCGATCTGTAGCAGCTTGGTGTTTGATCTCAGTAGGCAGAGCTTAGCCCTAACCAGTTTGGGATGTAGGTGAGAAAAGGCATGATTTTAGGGTGGCACAATGTTTAAGTGCCCAAGGCATCTGCAATATGAGATGCTTCTCTCAAATTATGGTTTCCGATGGAGGCGGAAATGTTGTAGGCCCGTGTACTCAGATTTGGGTGCACGTTAAAGAACAAGAACCCCAGGTGGTCAAAATTTCCGGAGCCCTCCACTACGGCGTCTCTCATAATCATATGGTGGTTTTGGGACGTTAAACCCCACAAATCAATCAATCAAATTATGGTTGTGACGAGCGATAGCAGACGACACTCGGTGCGTTTCTCGCGCCTTTGCGCGAGGGAAACGAAGTAGATCGGCGCCGAGCTCGCGGGCGGTCGAGGAACGTGAGATTAAAAAATGGTCTGGCAGTCCCTTCGTGATCTTTTTTGAAAAGGTGTGGACGTCCTTCTTACGCCGCCCCGGAACTCAATATATCCGACGGCCACAAAGGCCCGTCACAATGGTGCAAATAATTTACTCTAGTTGTTGCCTAAGTATGCTTACCTAATTTAGGCTTATTGTTTCAGGGACCAGTAACATTGTCTTCACTTTGCTGTTCTTGTCTCTGGAATGTGTTCACTTAAAAACATGGCAAGTGCTTGCTGCAGTGACTTTGACATATCATGAGACACATCAACTTCTGAATTACTTGTAGTTTATTTCCTTTGTCCAGCTGCTTGACTACCGCCTTGTTTTGACAGGATAACAAGGTGAAAGGCAGGAAGGCTGATGTGGTCAAGGCCGCTTACTACGCAGCTGAGGCTGCTCTGCGGCTTGTCAAGCCCGGTGGTGAGGTATGTATGCTCTGTACGTGCTATCAGCTTCCACGTAGCTGAATAATATCCATGCCACATGAGCACGAAAAATTGTGTTTACAGCTGTACCCCTTCACAAGAAATGCATTTGGGAGTAGCTCTTGACCCTTATACGAGGTGTCCCTTTAAGCAGACTACCACGTTCCGGTTTTCTAATCATCCCCTATTTTGATGTCGGGCACTCTGGTGTGTCTTAAAGATGCAACTGTCTCTTTTGTTCAGCACAACTGCATTATAAAACTGAAAAACAAAATGATTGTGTATACTGTGCTTGTGAGCCTGTGACTACTTTGCTTGATAACACAATGTTCTTTTCTTTGCTATGATGTTAGAACAATGCGGTGACAGACGTGATTCAGAAGGTGGCGGAGTCCTACAAGTGTAAACCGGTGGAAGGTGAGCAACGACGGTCTAATGGATCTGCTGTTTGCATGAGCATGCTCATTCAGGCTTTGAATATTTCCTTGAAAATGTTGAATAAATGCGGTAAGCAAGAATAATCAATTAGAGGTTCTGAAAATTATTTGGGAAAAAAAAAATGAGTTGTATACCGTAGTCAGTGCAGCGTACAACAATTTAATGCACCCTGGATTGTGTCTGCCTGTGTGGGTACGCACATCGATATCCTTTTGTTTGCTTAAGGGGGGACACGGGTTTTAAAAGCCGAAAAATCGTCAAAAAGTTGATTTTTTGGAAATGGCAGTTTTGCTATTTCCATCCAATATTCTACCATTTCGCCAAGTTTTATGCAGTTTGAAACGATATCTTAGCCGTAATATCAATTTTAGCACCAGTGCCAGCTAAATATGAGCCAAGAATTTGGTAAATAAAGCGCCTTTTCCGTGACACGCGACGGCCGTCATATTTGTCCGACAGCCGCGAATCATATATCGTTTGAAAGCGCAGCCTCTCGTCTTGATTTTCGCGCCATTTTCGGCTCCGAGCGCGCGTTGGCTGTGAAGATATCCCGATTCAAAAAGAAGTCCCAACACGCGCAGTAATTGGCCAGTTACGGCACGTGACCCGCAGCGGGTCACGCCATTGGCCTGACAGGCATCGTCTGCATCATGACCTACTACACTCCTGACCTGTTCAGATAGCGGGGTTCCTATGGGAGCGCGTGTCCCCGCTCTCGTTCAACCGCTCACCATTGGTGGCGCTACCTATAACCTGTTCGTCTGTTTCTTTACGGTTGTTTTGTAGGCGCTGGTATAAGAATGCCTGCATTCTGTAGTGAACTGGCGGCATATATGTGACTATTTCTTCCCATACATTGCTGGTTAAGCAAGGTGTTCAGAGCGCTTGAGTATTTATAGCACACTGGTTGACAAACGTGGGAACCCGTAGATTTACACGATGTAGGGCAGCCTATGCGTGGTAGCGTGCATTTTATTGCAAAAAAATTCTGAATGTCTTTTAGTATTATTATTTCTGAATAATTCTAAATTTTGGATCATAAATACGCACTACGAGTGCTTTGTTGGTCAAAATTTGACCACAAAGAGTGAAGATGACGTCAGCGAGCAGGTGCTGACTAGCGCCACGCCGCTCGTAGGTGACGGCCCTAGCGGCAGAAGGTATGAACTAGAACGTGGGCGCTGGAAGAGGTGCTCTCTGGGCAGGTCAGGAGTGTAGTAGGTCATGGTCTGCATCACTCCGCGGCGACTGTGCGCACACCGTACGCGTCAACTGGTTTTCGCACGTGAGCAACGATGTCGACGCCGTCGCCGAAGTTCGCTACGAAGTACAAATTCGGAACAAAAAGGAAGAGGAAGACTCCGTACAACTTCCAGAAATGCGCTGCTGTGCCACCACCAGTTCCTGACCATGCGGAGAACGGCGTGCTTCCCGAGTCGAGCGGCGCCGATGCGGGCGTGTTAGGCCTAGTCCCCCAAAGCGCTCTTGACAACCGCCGCGGGTCTTCGTCGTCGTTTCGGCACGACACTGCAATGTTGCAGCCAGAAGATTTGCGGCGTATAGAGAGTGAAGCTCAAGAAAAACTTAATGTACTTGCTTCAACTCCTGCTACTGCCCGAAAATCTGACTTTTTGGATCGTGATGACGCTGCCACACAAGCTAGCAACGATCTCGCTACAAGTTTTTTCATCGCTAGTTACGACTCGATGAACGCGCTGCTGGCGTCTACCAGTTGCAAGTGTACAATTTGTGGTGGTAACCTCACGGTGCGAAAAGGTGAGCGGGATTTTGGCCTTGCTGTGAAGTTTGTTGCCGAATGTGCGATCTGCGGCGATAATGTGCAGGGATGGAGCTCGCCGCGCGTGAGCGGCAAAGCAAAGCTCAGGCCTTTTGTCATAAACATCCTTGCGGAGCGTGCAATGCAGAGCACCGGAAACGGGCAAACCGCAATGAACGACATTTTTGCGGCGATGAACATTTCGGAGAGAGGAATGCACAATAAAACATGGCAGGGACACTTGAAAACGAAACTCGTCCCCGCGGCAACCGATGGGGCAGAAAAGTTGATGGGGACATGTGCACAATTAGTGCGCGATTTGTACCGTGACCTAAATATAAACAGCCCGGACAACATCGCTATATCGTTCGATGGCACATGGATGACGCGCGGCCACTCGTCTCATATCGGCGTCGGCACCGTAATTGAGCTCTACACAGGATTTGTGCTCGATTATGTAGTGCTCAGCAATTTCTGTGCTGGGTGCGCACGGGCACCAAAAGAAGTTGACCCTGCCTACCAGGCTTGGAAGGAGGCACACGCATGCCAGAAAAACACGGACAAAAAAGCTGGGGAGATGGAGGTGGAAGCGGCACTGATCCTCTTCCAAAGATCGCTGCAGAAGCATAAGCTGCGGTACACGACCTTGTTGTCGGATGGTGACAGCCGCGCTTACCTTGCTCTTCAAGATGCGAAAGTCTATGGATACATACCCGTGGACAAGGAAGATTGTGTTAACCACATTCACAAGAGAATGGGCACAGCACTGCGAAATCTAGTTTCCAAGCAGAAGTCCTCTGGTACAGAGAGTCTCGGTGGGAAAGGAAAGCTGACTGGTGAGCTTATCACCAAGCTCAGCAGCTACTATGGCTGGGCCTTGAAATCGCACAAAGGTGATGTCAAGGCCATGCATAAAGCAGTCATGGCCACATACTACCACATCACCTCAAACGATGTCACTTCTAACCACACTCTCTGTCCAGAGGGCCCAGATTCATGGTGCCGCCAAAACGCAGCAAAGGCCAAAGGTGAGCCTGCTCCAAAACACCGCCACAATCTGCCACCCCATGTATGTGAGGCGCTTCTTCCAGTTTACAGACGTTTGTCTGATGAATCGCTTCTTCGGCGATGCCTAAGAGGGAAGACCCAAAATAACAACGAGTGTCTCCACTCAATTATTTGGGCACTGGCGCCGAAGGAGAAACATGCATCATTGTTTGCTGTGCAAGCTGCTGTGGCAGAGGCTGTAATGAAGTTCAATTCTGGGTATGAAAAAGCTTCTACAGCCATACTTCAAGAACTTCAGCTAAACCCTGGCCAACAGTTGACCAAGCGCATGAGTGAAAAAGATCGCCACCGTGCTGAAG
This sequence comes from Rhipicephalus annulatus, assembly GCA_013436015.1. Taxonomy (NCBI): domain Eukaryota; kingdom Metazoa; phylum Arthropoda; class Arachnida; order Ixodida; family Ixodidae; genus Rhipicephalus; species Rhipicephalus annulatus. The sequence continues at coordinate 228,105 of WOVY01010110.1, read as the reverse complement.
CATGCGCACGCAAGCATGCTTCTGCAGAAAACTTGCAGCGTGTGCTACGAAAACAACACCGAAATGACTCTAAACAGACAGACTATGTTCCTGGAGGGTACTGATGCTAGGCCATTTGTGAACATTGTAAATAGTTTGTGATTTTCTGTATTAAAATATGAGCCTATTTTGTTTTTTGACGTTTTCTCAGAATGTCATTTTCGATGTTTTTGAAACTTGCCAAAGCGATATCTTGGTCTTGAGGTCACATAGAGCCACAATTCTTGTGGTGGCATGTAGCTACATATGTCTCCTACACAAATGTAGGAACAGATTTTTCAATCTAGTCTTTCTAAATTTTTATTCTTGGTACTAATTTAATCGCTTGATAGAGATATCTGGAGATTAAACTTCAAATTGCTATAAAATTGGTAATACTTGTAATATTAAAAAAGTAATCCTACATTTGTGTTAATTACACTTCATAGTATCTAGCCATATGTCAATATTAATATTCTGGCCAATAATTGCCTTTCCATTGTTCTGATAAACAATATAGGATTAATTTTAATTATCTCTGCAACTGGCCAACCAATTTCAAAAGCAATTATATTTTTGAAATCAGCTTGAAAAACTCTGTCTGGGTTACAATTTTCATTGAATTTGGTCAAGAAATATAAAAAAAAAATTTAAAACCCTCTTCCCCCCTTAATTGACCTTGTTTACGTACTGATACAACATAATTGTTGAGCGCACTTATTACAAGCACTTGAGATTATGCAAGTAGATTTTGCATCAAATGTTGGAGGAGATAGCCACTGGTAATTGACAGTAGGTTTGAAAAAAAAATATAAGTATATATGCTTATGCAGTCGATCCCAGATATATCTGATATATCAAAGTATTGGCTGTATTGAACAGTTGAGAAAGACCCTTGAATTTTTCATGCCAAAGTATGGTAATGTTGCACATGCATATTGAACTTCCGCACAGCAGAATATCCACTATATGGAACGCTGTGCCTCGTTAAAGCCCAAAAAGTCCATTTCTCCTACCACATGTTCATAATTTTTCAGCCGTGTTCTAACAAGTTCCAAGCACTCTTCATGCGCTGGTGACAAAAATGCAGTGTTATTCCATAACGTTGATTTGGTTGGTTACGCAGCGCTTGCGAGTGCACCAGTATGTTTGATGCACGATCTGCAGGTTCTAACGCGTGGACATAGCGCTCTTCAAAAAGATCGATTTGCCAAGGGCACCAAAAATGAGAATGGGAAGTGACTTCACAGACCTCGTTGCAATTTTTTCATTCCCTTGTTTGTTTGCACACTATGGCATGTGGTCCTGAAAAGGATGGCCTTCGAGGTGCGCAACCAGGGATGTATGTATGGTGTTTTTTATTTGTTTGTTTGTTAGTTTCTACAACGCATATCTCGAAAGCTGGGCTTTTTCTAGTTTTTCCATAGGAGCTGCCTGCTACAAGTGACGTCACTACTGCCAACATGTTCATGGTGGCGACTCATTCCTTTTTTTTTTTTTTGCTTGTGGGGAACGTTCTCTTTTGCGACCTGGGTGCTTCTCACCTCATTTCCAATAAATCCTCATTCAGGAGTAAAACTAAACATTGACCCACATGCAGCGATAAACAAATTATGACTAGTGCTTGGAGCGATGTCAAGCGAGCACTGTCGTAAACTGTTTCCTTGTGGGTTTTCGTGCCAGATGACGAACTTGGGAGCCTAATGATTGCTGACAGCGTATAGTTCATCAGTAAATTCTGTGACTTATCAGTATTTCCGTGGCCATCTCGAATAGTAAGCGACTTTATAAGTGCAGATGACAGTGTAGCTTTCCCTGACTACATCGATGTCAAGATCTTGGTCGACATTGCCAGTGCCTCAGAAAGTGTAATCATGTGGTTATGAAGGTTCTAGCTCTCTTGCTGCCATCGCTAACCAGCCAATAACCCGATACAGAGGTTGCATAGGCATTCAGCATCAATCAATGCTGTTGTGGCCGAAGTAGGACTAGTCTGTTTCGAAAACTTCAGTGATGTTGAAGACTGCAATCTAGCGGCGGGCAAGAAGCAAGACAAGTTTGTAAACTGATTCCGTGCGAAATAAATAGTAACTAGCAAAAGAAGTTCACATTTTGTTCTTTTGTGTGCTTTAAGTGAATCATCATGTTAGCATATTTTACAATTTCCATAAACTGTTTCAAGGCCTAACATGCTTTAGCTAAAGCCTTAAATGCACATGTCTTTCAAATTATCAATACACATAAATTATTTTGGCATCCCCTTTAGGTTCGATTTATCTGCGATCGACCGTAAAGTGTTTCAGCTCGAAAAAATATCATCAGCTAATTGAGTCGCATTTTGCCATAATATTGATTTCGTTTTAACACCCATGAAATTTTACACTTGGTATTATGCACAGACCCTGTGAATTCTTTGTATATAGCATGCTACTGCATTGGGCAGTCATCTTGACCCTTTGCTGCCTTTGGTGCAGGTATGCTATCGCACCAGTTGAAGCAATACAGGATAGACGGGGAAAAATCAATAATCCAGAACCCAACGGAAGCCCAAAGGTGAGCAACCCTTAACATTTCATTTGAGCTTTTCAGTAATTTTCACTGCAGCAGCCATGTGTGCATCCAGGCGGCGCAAAGAAGTACAATATGGAACGACAGGCTGTCCTCCAAGGTGTTCTGCATTCTTTGATTCATATCACAATGCTGTAACATGCTGTTCTAAGGATTGCCAAAACCCCGTCAATTCTAATTCTGAGGAGATAGAAAATCTGTCCGAACTAACCGGAGTTCGAACTAGTGGTGCAGCACACAGTGCAGTGAAACCCCTCAACATAGCATTCTTTACGTTCCCGTGTGTTACGCTTTTCGAGCTGCTCGCTCGTTTTTGACCTCGCCTGGCCTTGTATAACTTCCATAGAATACAATGTATTGGAAACCCTGCTGTTTAATCACAGCTCTGGGGTCGTTCTTGTGCGATTAACTCTGAGCTAGCCTAACTTACCGCGGAGAGCGGCCTTGTTCACTTATGCAGCTTGGCCTGGCTTGACTGGGGGATTAGCTGTGTAATCTGGTGCGTACATCACCCATTTTCAATTTCTGCCTGCCAAAGTCATCAATCGCCGAGAACTGTATAACTGTTAAACAAGGAACACGTGACACCGCTTTGTTAACAAAAGTAAGGCCCCTGAGATTGACTTAGGTTGTCGCATTGGCGTGGGCTGATTTTCGTGCATGCCTCCAGCAGTGTTTTTGTCATTGTTTTTTCTTTGCGTTGTTTTTGTGCAAGTGTGCTGCGTGTGCAGAGTTCTTTCACACCTGCAACTATTGGCGGCAATGGAATGGCATGCAGGAATGGATGCAGTGGCATGCATCTCCGGTTGATGCCACTCATGTCCATGGTTTTGTCGATAAGGCAGTGGCTGAGTGTCCTGATGCATGCAACGGGCAGTAGTCCCTGGCTTATGAAAACGGGCCATATTCAGCCATGGGTGAAAGAAAGGACTGTCCCTGCAAGCGCTCGAAACGATATCACAGTGGCGGCGTGGGAAGAGAAACTGCATCATTTTGCCCAGCTGCTTCATTAAACGAAGATAATTTCCAGTGTACGGGGAGCAAGCTAATGGTTTCAGTGTTTGAAAAGCTGCAGTGGCTAGTCGAGTATCAGACTTTTATTTGTGGCTTGGGATGAAAAGTATTCTGTGGAGATACGAGCAGTTTTGTTTGCAGTTACAATGGCACTTTTTTTTTTTTTTCGTTCTGGTTTATCCCCCGTTAAATACATGCCACTTTGCTCATAACTGTTTGAATTATCCTATTTGAATAGTGTAAGTTCAAATGAGCGAGGTTTGACGACATCGTAATAGTGGTAAACACTTTTGCTAAATGAATGTGCTGTGAACAAATATGCTATGTCGTGTAAATATGTATGGTATACCAAGGACTGCAGTACAATTAAATCGTATCAGTAGTCCTGTCTTTGTGAACATGAAGAATACACTACGCTATAATTATTTTAAAAAATAATTTCAGAAGTCATTTGTTGCTAACAATTCTTTTTCCCCTATAGACAGGTTAAGTGTGATCACATGAAGAGCAACGCATATTTTTACCGAACGCTTGGTGTATATTGAAATTTTGTGCTGCTGTGAGAATTTTCAAACTGGTCCTTTTGCACTATTTTTAGTATTGCAATTGCTTTAGGAATGCTCTTGATGTTCTCTTACAGGAAAGAACACGAAAAGTGCGAGTTCGAACTGCATGAAGTTTACGCAATCGACGTCCTTGTGAGCACGGGGGAGGGAAAGGTGTGTTAAAGACTCTTCTTCCTTCCATTGTCTGTGCCTTTATTTTGCCATCTCCTACATTTGACGTACCTTCTGCATTTTTCTTTAGGGACGCGAGATGGACACCCGAACGACTGTGTACAAGCGCACCGATGAGACTTACTTGTTGCGAAGCAAGGCATCTCGTGGTGCGTTCGCAACTATTCGTTTTATATATCAAGTGGAAGCTGTCTTGTGAACAGTGCCAAATGGCTCTAGATTGATATGACATTGTTTCAAAGCTATGCTTCCAATTATAGCTTGGTAAGAGAGTGAGAACAGAAAGTAAACAGTCTGCCTGCTTTTCTTTCCTTTCACATTCCAATGCATTAGCATGATGACAGTATCATGCAGTTAAGTCCCGGGCAAGCCCTGCTTCCTCTGAGAAGATAATCGTTCAAGACTTAGAGGGGGCTGTCTTAGTCTACTGAAGTGCATGCATTTACTCTTTTTTTACTGAATCCAAGGAAATCCTTGTGTGAAATATGATGTCTTATGACGAAGGAGTGGTGGTGGTGAGTTTTAGGCGATGGTGTTTTTCAAATGTTTCGACGATTTGCGACTCCTAAAACTTCAACACGGAGGCACCACACTGTACTAAGAAATTGTGCACATGTATGAAGACTTAACTAATCGCTGCTGCAATATTCTGTAGCGGAGAACAGGTTGAAGGGGGGGGGGGGGGTCTCTTGCTCGGTCATTGACACATATTTCAAATCCCTCTAAAAGAAGGGAGTACAGGAGTGCATGTTTGGGATTTCACACTTAAGTATATTCTAAGCGCAGGGACATGAATTATATTCTTAGCCATGGTGGCTTGTGACTTCGGTGAGGGCACACTGCAAGAACAGCTGTTTTGACTTGTAGTGTACCCCTTTAACATTAATTTTCTCTTATAATAACCCTATGATGGCAAAAAACGAGCGTAGTTAATCAAATAACTTGTCACTGTTAGGTTATTTAACATTTTATACTTTACGTTATTTCAAGCACTTTTTTTTTCTGTTCTTATGATTTGCATCAATATTTGTTTGAATGCTGGGAGACATGTTTTTATACTGCTACATCGTTTTCTTTTTTAATTTTTTTACAGCCTTCCTTAGCATCGTAGACAAGCAGTATGCTTCCATGCCCTTCACGCTAAGGTGAGCTTCAGCCTCTTCTGCATGCTCAATAGGGTCAGCTGATCATGTAGCTGATAATTTGTTATGTAACTTGGAAGTTCCAACTTTTTTTTATCCATGATTAGCCCAACTACTCCTCCAGAATTGGCCTTTCTGTGTGCTGCTTCACATTCTCTCTTGGGCAAGTAGTGTGCAGTGTCACAACTCGCGTTGCGTGCCTCTGCATGCACTCTGGTGCAGCGAAGGATTGCCGCAAGTTTATAAGTTTTCTGATGAGCTAATCAGGCCAAACTGCAAACTTTGCATCTAAAAAAGGGACGGTAAAAGCAAACTATTTATGTTACAGTGAAAGGTCGCTGGTTGAGAACGTTTAAATTGTTATTATTATGCACAGTGGCGCTTTTTAAAAGTATTCAAGAAATGAAGGGCAGCACACAGTTTGCGCCATCAGTGTGAAATTTTGGGGATAGCTCTATGATATAGTGAGCCCTCAGTAAAACTACTTATCACTAGTAGCCTGACTAGCCAATATAAAAAAGGCCATTACAGTGTGTTACAAGATGGACTAAAATGCAGCTTGTGAATTCCCGTTTGATCTGTAGAAAAAAAGAACTTGACTTGGTTCATGCAAGAAGCCATAGTATCATCTGTGGGCCGGTAAAGAGCAAATGCTATGTCAAAAGCCCTTTCAGAGGGGTGTGGCTTGAACTGCAGAAGCAGTACGCGAACCTCTGAAATGCGATTTCTTTTTAAAAAATTTTAAGGATTTCCTTGGCCCCAAACCAGCACTGAGAGGTTTTTAGAGCGCTACTTTGGCAACGTGTGTCAACTTCATATTTCCCATTAATGTTCCTACAAAGGTACAAGTTGTCATTCCAGAAGCATGTTGCTGATTCAACTTTTCTTATCGTCGTGGTAGCATGGCAAGTAAAGCGTTGCAGTGTTAGGCTTGAGGGTGCCATTTCATTTGTTCTTTGTGTATTGATTAAGAACAATGGTTTGTAGAGTATGAGCGTAGCTGGTACCGCTTGATCTTTTGTGTACACATCAGGGGAACTTAATGTAACATGTTGTTGGACTAGTTGGTTCAGGCTGAACAAAAGGTAGGGGCACGACTCAAGCTGAAGAAAACAAGATGGGAAAGAATGCTATTTTATTTTCTTCACCTTGGGTTGTATCCTTACCTTTGGTTTATCGCGTAGGAGCTTAGATTGAGAAAATGCCTAACTGGCCATCTGTCCCGAAACAGGGCGTTCGACGAGGAGGTCAAGGCGAAAATGGGAGTTGTCGAGTGTGTCAACCACAAGCTACTCGACCCATTCCAAGTTCTGTACGAAAAGGAGGGTCAGTACGGTGTTTTTCCTTGCATTTTTTTTTTTTTCACGCTGAATGGGAGAAAATAACTTCCCAATACAACATGAAATATTGGCGAATTAATTATGCGTGGTATAAGCGTACATTGCCATCGGACATCAGAACATGGGATTATCATAATGACCTAATAGTTTGAAGCCAGTTACCCAATGCCAAGGGCACACATGCCTTGTGGTAGGTGCATAGCAAGTTCGAAAAGATTTCATACACTAAGTGTTTGAAGCATGCACTGGCAACAGAGTATCGCTATTGCGTTCAAATAAGACTAAGCTTAAGAGTCCCTTAACTTATTTTTTTTATTTTTTTGCAGTAGGTAGCTTGACGCACTTATCACAGCTGGAAACTTTTGCACAAGTGTACGATAGTTATTTATCTAGAGGCCTATTTAGTGTGCCCAATAACAGTTTAGGTTTCAAAGAGCACCAAGCTAGGCAGGAGTAGTTTTCGCATCAAGGTGTAGTGCTGGCCATGTGACCATGCGAAACTGTGACGTGGGCGCAGTGTGCATGTGCGGGTGCTGTGCTCACTGCAAACTCACGCAAGGCCGCAAGCACAGAGTAATAAATCTCGAAAGCGCAAGGCACGTGCCTGAAAAAAGCCAACACAAATTCTTCACATAGGTTTGCTTACAATGCCACCGCGTTGATGTCGACATCATAGGGGCCTCTGCATTTTGCTTAGTTGAGCGACATGCTCTGTAAAATTTATTTTGAATATGTTATATCTAGGCTATATTTGCCCTTGCTATATTGTAGATGTTTTTCATGTCTGCACATAAATCTATCATTCACCATCTCGTCTACGAGATTTTGTGACAGTGCTCCTTTAAAGGGTCCGTGCAACACACATTAAGCGTGTTGTTTTCATTGCTTCTGCTCGAATTGTGGAATACACCGACATCATTGCACAAGGGAGAACACCAAAAGCAAAGCTGTTATTACCGTATTTACTCGATTCTACCGCACCCTCGATTTTAACGCGCACCCGATTTCCACCGCAAAAAAAAAAAAAACGTAAGACATAGATTGCAACGCGCACCCATTTTTCTAGCTGGCCCGCACGATCACACCAGACGAAAAAACGACTCCTTTCGGGAGCGTCTTCCATTTAAATAGGAGGTACGGGCGAAGCTTGTGCCCATCTGACGTGTAACAGAGCATTGCCGTCACTGTAGTTTTACCGTGGACCGATGCGAGCACGTGAACTTGCTTCGCCCCCTTCTTCTCTACGGTTGTGGTGTCAGGCATGTCGAAGTAAAGAGGCGTCTGATCGGCATTCCCGATTTGCCCAAGCAGGTAGCCATTGTTATGCCTCAAGTTTAGGACGAACCTCTAAAAACTGTGAAGCTTTTCATCGTACTCCTCCGCAAAACTTTTCGCATATGCCTGTTCCCCTTCGGAGGGAAAAGCCTTTCCTCTTCATAAAGTTAGTTAGCCAGCACCTGCTCGCTTTAAACTGGCTCCGCATTAGACCTTTTTCTAAGGCTAATTGCATAGCCCGCACTTGGAGCAGTTCTGTCGTCACGGGCCGCTGTGCCGCTCGCTGCTCAAGCGCATACTTGCCGAGCAGCTCTTTAATTTGCGGAAACCGACCCTGCTGAGGTCCACTGAAGCCTTTGCGTGAAGCTTTGCTGTCAAAATCTTCTGCTTTTGTTTCCGCCAGTCCCACATGCACGTTTCGGGAACTCCGAACGGCCGCGATGCGGCCCGATTTTCGTCCGTTTCTGCACACGCGATGACTTTTCTTTTAAAAGCGGCACCATGGTGCACTCGAGTTTTTGGAGTCGGCCCTTCCATGCCGTCGATGCTAATGCACTACAAGATGACGAACTCCTCAGCACACGTACGAAGTGCCGCACATGGGAAACACATAGGCAGAAATGGCCGACGCACGTAGGGGGCGGCCATTTTGGATTTGCCGATGGCAATAGATTGACCGTAATTTTTTTGTTCGTACTCGATTCTAACGCGCATGCGATTTATGAACTCGCTTGACCGGAAAAAAGGTGCGCGTTAGATTCGAGTAATTACGGTATTTCTACGGAGAACTCGCGCCTTTTTTCGGATTAGCGCAACACACGACGGGCATTTTTGTGATTCGAGGTGATGCTTCACCTCGTGAAAGTGACGACAGGCCGTGCATTTTAATTGGTTGGACGCTACAAGTTGCGCGTAATATTGATTTGGTCCCAGATAGCTACACTATTGTTCACTAAACATTGTAAAAGCACTCTCTCTACTTTCTCGGATACAAAGGGATTTTTTTTTTATGTGAAAGTGTGCAAACAGTTATAAAATGGTGGGAGGACCCCTGCAGGGCGACCACCACGAGGTGAGTTGTCCAGTTCGTTTCTGTGAGCTGCGCATGGTGATTGGAAATGTCCCTTAATGTCAGTAGCAGTAAAATGCCAAAGGGGATGTTTTTTTTTCTTTCTTATCCTCTGTTAGAACTTCGAAGTTTGAATGCCGTTATCGTGTATCGATTTTGATCATACTTTTTTCATTCACCTACACGAACTACAGCGGTGCAGAATGCAGGCGAAGAAGCATCAGAGGGTGCCTTCAGTGGTAATGCAAGAAAGGGGGCCTTGCGATAATACGCGTGTATTTTTTTTTCTTTCTTGCGTGGTTTGCAGTCAGGGGTGCTGGTTGTATGCAGGGCAGGTTCTACACGAGAAAATACAATATTCAGACAACCCTTGAAGCGTCCTGAGTGCACAGCACTTCGAATGAGCGTGCCAAAGCTTCGTTAGGCCAACTGAAAGTGCTGAAGCTCTGTACTACCATAGCATTAAGTGAACGACAGGAAAGCTGTACTGCTTCATGTCGTTTTACAGTTTTTTTGCTGTTAATTTTCTGCTGTGTTAGCTGTCTACCTTCGGAACCATTCACCATCGACGAACGTGATGATAGCGACTGTGGTTTCCTACGCAGTGGTTGTGGCAAATGGTAGTTCTATTATCAATCTGTGTGCGCTGGCCATGCACGTACCTTCAGCACTGTGTTGTTGCTATCTGTGATCGCATCGACGCGGTTTCGCCTACAGCATTATGGCCAGAAGCATTGGTTTGAGTCAGTGTCCGCTGGATGCACGTGTACCGTATTTACTCGCGTACTGATCGCAGTTTTTTTTTTTTTCTAAAAAAAATCGGAGCAAAGTTGGGGGTGCGTTTATTACGCAGGTTATATTTAATGAAAAGCAAAATGCATTTACAAAGTGAGTTGCTCGTCTCTACAATTAGTAACAGCCACTTGAAATTTTGTCTTGCGAGAGTATTAGCCACTTTGAAATCGCCAGTTGGCCGGATATGATAAAATTGTTTCACTGTATATACATATTGCACAACAATATGACCTTACCAATCAAATGACGTGGGCTGAAATGTATAGGGATGGGCGAATATTCGGTGTTGCGAATATTCGATCGAATTCTGCCCTATTCGTTATTCGCTTTGATACGAATTCAGGTATTTGATATTTTCGAATTATTCGGCGCTTTCGAATAGGCCGCAAAAGCCACGGACGGCCGGTACAAATACAAATCTCTGATGCTATGCTTTACACGGCATGGCTGCCATACATCCGTTAATCTCCAAGGCCATACATTGAGGAGCCGGAAATACGTCATCGCTGCCATGTTCACGGCAACCGTCACCCAAAAGCTCATTGCTGTAGACATAATTTTTTTGCTCTTTTTTTCTTTCTTTGTGTTCTTCGAGCTTCAGCGGCGCTTACACGTGTTGGCTTATCTCGCCCTCGGTAACCGCTGCCTCCAAAGTTGAAGATGGTGTCGACCGCGCCCGTGTCCTGTAAGCGCGCGTACACGAATCCGATATGGGACTTTTTCCTGAAAGTGCCTGCTGGAGAAAAAGCGCAGTGTGAGACATGCGGAGTTGTTTTGAAGACGCCTGCTGGTACCACGACGACGCTTGTCACCCACTTGAAGAGACACCCAGGCAAGTACAAAGAGTACTCGGAATTGCATCAGCTTTACAGTTTTCCGAAAAAGAAAAGTGAACCAAAGGGGCTGTCATCGCAACTGACCGTGACCAGCTTGTTTAAGCCTACACTTCAGCTGTCATCGGTAAAAGTGCAAAAGATGACTAAGAAGATTGCAGCATTCATTGCCTGCAGCCATACAGCGTGGTCGAGGAACCGAGCTTCATCGAGATGATGCGATGTGCAATTCCAGGGTACGTCGTTCCGTCACGGAAGACCTTTTCACGAACGGTCATTCCGGATTTGTACGCGGCCAAAAAAAAATGAACTGAAGAAGCACATTAGGGCTGTATTTGACGACGGTGGTGCTGAGTGCTTCACTTTAACAACGGATGGGTGGACATCGAGGGCCGGCGACAGCTACGTGTGTGTTACGGCCCACATGATGGATCGCGACTTTAGGCAGCACGCTTATGCCCTCGCCTGCAAACCAATGCCACAGGAGCATACTGGAGAAAATATAGTTCAGTTTCTTTGAGACGTGATCGAAGAGTGGGGTCTGCCCGACAACATCCCGACTTTTGTCATTACCGACAACGGCAGGAACTTCGTATCAGCTGTTGCCAAATCCAACTGGTCAGGACTCCTCTGCTTTGCACATACCCTGCAGCTGTGCATAAATGACGCCAAAAGAGAAGTGGCAAGTTTTTCCCAGCTTTGTGCGAAGTGTCGATCGATTGTAGGTCGCTACAAAAGAGGCGCACGTGCCCGGCTTATGGACATACAAAAGGACATGCACATGGCCCAGCATGAAGTGATTCAAGACGTTCCCACACGCTGGAACAGCGAGTATGCCATGATGGAGAGACTCGTCGAAGTTCGTGCCCCAATTTCAGTTGAACTTTGCGATTCAGATGTGGACAACTTAAGCTCCAGAGAATGGAAATTAATGGCTGTGGCTGTAAAGGTGTTGCAGCCTCTGGACCAAGCAACGACAGAGCTGTGCGCGGACCGCTATCCCACACTTTCCCAAGTGATACCTCTCGTGCATTGTGCGCAAGTGGTGCTACATAAGCATGCGTCTCAAGACGAGGAAGCAGCATCGTTTGCAAGGAGCCTTCTGCGCAGTCTTGCCACAAGGTTCCCTGGCTTGAAAATGGCAAATGTGCAGGCAAATGCAATGCTAGTTGACCCTAGCTCCAAAGACATTTGCTACACTGAAGACAGTCAAAAAAAGTGGGCAAAAGCCGCACTTGCAGCTCCAGCAAATGAGCTAATGCCAGCCCAAAACAAATGTTCCCAGGCACCTGTCTGCCCAGCCATGGAGAAGCCCCCAGCTAACACTCTTCGGAGTGTTTTTTCTTCATTAACCTCTAATGTACTGCAAGACAACGCGCACGAAAGTTTCCCTTCTCAAGTGGCAGAATACTTGGGCGCCCCTGTGCTTCCCCGGTCAGAAAACCCTTTGTAGTGGTGGAAGACCCATGGCAGGCGACTGTACCCAGCACTGGCCAAGGTGGCACAAAAGTACCTCTATTCCTGCCACACAGGCAAGGAGTGAGAGGCTGTTTTCAACAGCAGAGAATGTTCTCAGCAGCCGGCGGGAACTCCTGCTCCCAGACCATGTGGAGCAGCTGGTATTTTTGCATGAAAACTTGCGAGTGCAGTAAAAAAAAGTGAGATTTGTGAATAAAATTCAACTATTAACAATTTTCAATTTCACAAAATGCTGTGTCTACATGAGTTCTAATTCCTTTAAAAAAATTGTGTAAATTAGTCGGGCCATGAAAAAATGCTAATTTTTTTTATAGTATGTGATGTACACTATTCGAACTATTCGATTCGAAATTATTCGACCAAATCATAATTCGCTTCGAAAGTCATATCCACTATTCGCCCATTCCTAGAAATGTACATAGAAAAGCTCTCCGCAGCTGTCAGGAGAAGCCTGCGAAGTGCCTGTCGACAAAGAGCTCCCTGAGTTATGGTCGGCGCTAAACGAAGATGTGTCGTGTCTGGGCCACTTAATTCATGCAGGCGATGTTTCGAAAATGTCAGAGTGGCCCCACCGCGGTGGTCTATTGTCTAAGGTACTCGGCTGCTGATCCACATGTCGCAGGATCGAATCCCGGCTGCTGCAGCTTCATTTTCAATAGAGGCGGGAATGCTGTAGGCTCGTATGATCAGTTTCGGGTGCACGTTAAAGAACCCCAGGTTGTTAAAATTTCCTCATAATCATATGGTCTCTCATAATCATATGGTTGTTTTGGGACATTACATTCCACATATCAATCAATCAAATGCCAGAGTGCCTCAGTGGTGTGGTGACCATTGCGCATATAGGAGTTGAGAGTAGCGGTTAGTTAGAGAGCGGTGGCTTCGATGACGAGTTTGAGCAGCCTACTCATCGGAGGAGGCCCAGTGTATGATACAGTGACTTTATTGTTGCGAAGGACTTCCCGCTCAGCTGTGCGCAGCACCTTGCTGCTTGTGTGAAAGATGTGCGCAAGCTTTGCGTGCAGCATTCAAAGCTGACTATGGCTTTTCTACTGACAAATACCTATCTGCACCATCTTACTCGCATGCAAATAAAATGTTCTTACCTTTATTATGTCTTTTTTTTTTCCCACTCACTTGGGACAATTATCAATAATAACTATGGGATTTCATTGGCACTTGGATATAGCTTAAAGTGGAGTGCACTGTAGTCTGTCTTTCACTTGTGGACGTCTTACGGTACCTTGGTACATGTTCTGGCCTGAGGGTTAGCATCCATTGTCGGTATGCAGGTGAATTCGTGGCCCAGTTCAAGTACACGGTGCTGTTGATGCCGTCTGGCTCCCACCGCATCACAGGTGGCCAGCTGGACCTTGAGCTTTTCGAATCGGAGTTCAAGGTGGAAGACGAAGCACTCAGTGTAAGTGTTAGTGCTATGTTACGAAACCTATCAGTGTCTTAAACACTCTCACAAGGCATGCTGCTCTCTTCTTGTCTGGAGGGACAAGGAGAGAGCACAGTAGGTCAAGCTACAAACATTTCTCAATGAAATCTTAGTCGAAATCATGAAGACATGGCCATCGGCAGAGCCTGTGGTGCATGCCATAGGGAATCACCGGTCATGAAGAGGGCATCTTTTAGGCCATGTTGACTACACTAAATCTAGAACTGCAAAGTTTAATGAAGCTTTGTTTATTCCATCTGGAGCATTTTGGGGCCAACTGCATGGCTCAAATGTGTGTCTGAAGAAGAGTCAATAAGTCCCGGAAAAAAGGGAGCTGAAATTTCTTGTGGTCAACCCTTGGTGAATATCCCAGGGCATTACAAAGCCCTTTTTTCTTATTCCCTTCCCCCCCTTAGAAAAAGAAAGTATAAACACACTAAATGCTAGTCTTGGTCAATAAATATAATGCAAACTAAAGAAACCTGTGTTTTTCATGCTTATAGTGTCATTGTGAGTATTTTTTTATTACTTTCGTGTATTGTTAGCTAAGCTAACTGTGGATTCCTTTGTGTGTGTGTGTGTGTGTGTGTGTGTGTGTGTGTGTGTGTGTGTGTGTGTGTGTGTGTTCATGCTTGGTTGTAAAAAGCCTCCGCAGTGGGGCTGAAACGTCATTTCTGTTCCTATTTCAACAATTGGTTTGTCCTACTATTTCCTGCTATGAGTTTTTCCAACCAGGCGGGCTTCTGTCGAACCCTAGACATCATATTTGGTTGTACTTGAACTCGGCTAAACAGCTAGCTAGCAGATGTAGCATCTGTGTAATCATACTTTGTGACATCAGTAATCTAGACCTACCTATCCAAACCTGCTACCAGTGCTTGCTTGTTGCAAAACAATAATAATAATAACATGTTGGGAAGAAATGCTGACAGTTTTGCAATTTGAAGCTGTTTGCGAGGGTACTTATTGAAGATACTAATGCCATCAGCTCTAATTTTTATGTACTCGACGTTGCAGGCATTGCTCAACCGCTCAGTGATAGCAAGGTCAGCTAAGAAAAAGAAGAAGAAAGCAGAGAAGGCACTTTTAACAGCTGGTGATGGCGCCGGGGAGGCAGAAAACATTGCTGCTGCAGAAGACTGATGGGATCTGTTCCCGCTTCAGGAAACAGACGTGCTTCGTTGTCAGCCTGACCCAGGTTGGTGCTGCATGAGCTTGTTTTGGGCATGTGTGGCAAGTGTTATTACAGGGGCAGAGGCTGTAATCGGCCTGTCGAGAACAGGGCTACTTCGTGACTTGTTCATGGCTCGACTGTCACTGAGAAAAGGGGTCATGAGCCTGCAATACAAGCTACTTTTGTTACACTGGACTGCCATAATCTCGCAAAATGAGTTTCTGTTACCCGAAATCCAGAATATCTAAACTTTGCACGAGTGGGGGCGGGTTTAAACCCCAGCAATCGTTACTTGTTAAGCTGCTTCAATTAAAATTCAGTGAAACATTGAATATTTGCAGTACAGTAAAACCTCGTTAATTCAAAGTCACTGGGACTGTGAGAAATCTGTGGATTAAGATGGTTTTCGAACTAACGGAACAAATTTTTTTTTAAGTGGGATGCGAGGAACCAGAAGAGTTTTGAAGTAATCAGGGCTGGTCTTTTCCAGTGCTGGCTAGTTTGTGGCTCCAAGGACTATGTTTTCCAGCAATAATTGGTCATGATTTTGCTATGAACAAGGGGGAACGGCGGGCCTCGCTGCTGCCACTAGAAAAAAGAAAAAAGTGATCACGTTTATTTTCCTGATGGATACCCCAGCGACACATGCCCCTCATGTGTACACACGACGACACTCGCACACATGCTCTGGGAGTGTAGAAAAACTTCTCCCAGCTCTACCTCCAACAAGTGGGAAAAGTCCCTCAAGAGCTCACTTCTCGCCGACGAGCAATGGGCCGTCCAGCAGGCCCAAGAAGCGGTCGCCAGGTACTCCCTGTTGGTCCCTACGTGAGAGACGCCCGCTACACGCTAAGCACATCCTGCAGAACTGAAATAAAGTTTTTTCATTCCATTCCATTCAACTGAGATGCGCTTTTGCAAAAAGCAAGACATCTTGACTGCAAAACAGTGGTGACACGGGGCACCACGTCTCTTGCTCTTTCGCCCACCCTTTCTGGTAAAATAAAGAATTTAATAATGGGCAGTATGATGCAATTCGCCATGTGTTTCGACTGAAAAACATAATCACTAAAGCTTTCTAACCAGAGTTTTCGAAGTGGACGTTGCAGGCAAGAACTCTGCCAGCAGTGCAAGTGCCCAAATCACTAGAGCAACTGGAACTTGGATTTTCACACACATCGTAAGTTCCGCCTGATTGTCCTTTATAATTATTTATATTCCCAGAAAGAATGGGTAAATCATGATGCGCTGACGTTGCTAGAACCATATGATATGCTGCCCGCACGTCGCCACTGTGTTGCAGGGAAACACGTCTTGTTTTTCGTAGGCACACATATCAGTTAAACACTGGACGGTGTGTGTGCGTGTACCGTAAAAACCCGCGTATAGTTCGAGGTGTAACTCGGGGATAGCAAAAGCGAGAAAAAACATTTTCACGCGAATATTGTTCGAGGAAAACAGAAAAAATGCATTTATTTACACACTTGCATGCGCACGCACGCGCGCGCACGATTAGTCGTCGTCTTCGTCTGACACACTGTCTTCCGAATCTCCCTTCCGAAGTACGCAGGCGGAATGCCTTTGTCTCGAGCGATCTCCCTTGCCTTTGCCTGCAGCAGCTCGATGTGCACAGCGAGTTGTGCAGCTCGTTGCTCCCGAACAAAGTCCGTCAGTTCTCGTTCCACGTCTGGAAATGCTCCATTTTTCGGTCCCCGGAAACTTTTTCTCTTGCCGCAGCATGCAAAAAGGGCTTCCTTCTGCTTCCGCCAACCGCGAATGCTCCGCTCATTCACGCCGAACTGCCGCTCCGCGGCACAGTTGTCGATGGTTTCGGCAGCAGAAATAACTTTCCTCTTAAAGGCAGCCGAGTACTGCCTGCGCGGTCCCGACATGGCTTAAAATCACGGAAGTAAAATCGTGGCCGTCGTGATGTGCGCCAAGTGATTGCAATGGCCACTGTTGCTCACCTGATGCACGCTTGTACCTGTAGGTCTCTAGGACTAACGCCGCTCACGCTACCACGCCACCTAACGTAGAAGTGCGCTGACACCTGATAATGATAATAGCACCAACCAATGCCGAAACCAGAACTGAATTCGGGCCGAAACTTTTTGGCATCCGCATATAGTACGGGGCTGAAATTTCGCACCCTAAATTTTAGAAAAAAACCCCGGGCTATACGCAGGTTTTTACGGTATATATGTGACGCTATGATGACTGGGCGACGTGGCCTGGCTCATACGCCATGTTTATTCTACTCTCACTTCTTCCTCATCTACTTCTCCTAACCATCCCTGCCTTCTTACGCCACAGGATTTCCCCCCCCCCCCAATAGAAGTTGCGTCAGACGAACATAAATTATAAACTGAACATGCACGACTAAAAAGTAAACGCAGTCAAAAAAGGGAAGATCGTTCCATGTCCCAGGAAGTTTCCGTAAACACTAGCTTCACAGGAGAGTGCAGCAGTCGGGTAAGTGCTGGAGTTCTGCTGGGCGAGGCTGACTGTTGCGTGCTGGAAAACACACGTACACCTTGAACGTGGAAACTGCAGATGAGAAACTGGTTGTATACTAGCAAAGAATGAACGTGGTGTGAAGGCTTTGGAGCACCAGCAGCATGATTTGTGTAGGCGTCGTGCTCTTTGCCTTGATTGGAACACATGCAGTGCCACCCATCTGTGTGTTTGTTGACCAAGACTGATGCGGTGATCTCTGCGTCCTTTCGTAATACAGGGTGCGGTTTTGAGCCTTCTTCGTCGCTTTGTGTCCTGTTGTCCGAACAGCTCTGATTGTAGACTGAATCTTGATCTCTTCTGGAGAAAACTAGTGCGATGTTCCTTTTTGCAAAAAAGACGAATTAGAAGACTTGTTTGTCTTAAGCAAGAGATATTTCATTTGTTGTCGCTTCACTTGACCCGCTTGTAGATGCCTTTGTTTAATCCTTGGGAGTTCTTCAAAAGATTTTTCCGTTCGTAGTCGTCCTTGCTGGTGTAGCCCATGGAGACTCTGTTGTTCTTGGGCTTGCTTCTGCTGGCATTGATGGTGTTCATGTGGAAGGAGCTGAGGTGGCAGCCGTTTTTGACCATGGCACTGATTTTCTGGGCAACTTGATGTGGTGTCCAGTAGGCAGATGGTAGTCAGTGGACTGTTATGCTGCATTTCGGGTAATGAAGGTTGTGCGCTCGAATTCGCTGGAGACTCTTCGGAGGCTCTTGTGACGCTGTATCTAATGGACGCTTCTGGCTCTCGGCAACGTGTGCGATTTGATGCTTCCGAGCCTCCTGTGTTGTTAAGACTACCAGGTGTCCGTGCACTGGATGGTGACACCGCAGCAGGCGTAGTTTGGTCAGATTTCAGTCCGAAATGTTCGTCTTTCTGTGTAACGAGTTAAGCTGTTCTGATGCATGCATCTGCACAGAAGGGCCAGAACCTGGCTGAGTATCTTCAGGGTTCCTCACCTCTGCCGTATTTACTCACATAATCGGCGCACTCGCATAATAGGCGCACCCCATGTTTGGTCGCGGAAAATTCGATTTTTTTAATTCCGCGCATAATAGGTGCACCCCGAACTTGGCCGTGATCAGAAACGATTCTACCCCCCAGCGGTACAGTTGGAACGCGGTCCCCGTACCCTGAAGAAAAAAAGAAGGCAAATCGACGAGCAAATAAAAAAATTCGAAGTGCAACGACCTAACCAACGTGTTTGTCGAAATAAAACTTGAAAAAAAAAAGCGTCCATGAGCGGAAAAAAAACGGCTGTTCCATCAATTACTGATACCCCCCAAATCGCCGCGCTTTTTGGAGGTCACGTGTACAACGCCGGGAACTCGATCGCCATCACCATCATCAGAGAAAAAGAAAGAAATGCCATTTTGCAAGCGGTGTGCGTATGTTGTGGTCGTGTATTGAACTTTGGTTCCACCAAGGGGAAGTACGCGAGCTACACGGCTAGGTTTAAACTGAAGGCAGTGCAGTACGCGCTGGAGCACGGCAACCGGGCTGCAAGCAGGCATTTCGGCGTTGGAGAAACCAGTATTCGGTACTGGAGGGACCAAGAAGAAAAACTTAAGGCGACGAAGAAGACACGACGGGCTTTCCGCGGTGCCAAGACCGGCAGGTATCCGAACGTTGAAGAGCAACTGGTCCGGCATATACGGGAGCTACGACAAGACGGCTGTGCTGTGTCGTTGGATATTGTGCAGACTGAGGCGCACAGAATAGCCCGAGCGCAGGGCATCAAAGCAAAAGAGTTCAAAGCCAGCTCCGGATGGAAAACTCGTTTCATGCGGCGCCATGGCCTCGCACTGCGAAGGCGGACCACCTTGTGCCAGCGCTTGCCCGCAGCATATGAGGACAAAGTGGTGGACTTCCACAGTTTTGTTATAAAGCTCCGACAGCAGAAAGACTTCATTTTGTCCCAGATCGGCAACGCTGATCAGACCCCCCTTTGCTTTGATATGCCGTGGAACACGACAGTGGAGGAGAAAGGTGCACGGAGCGTCATCGTCAGAACGTCTGGCGCTGATAAACAACGATGCACCGTAATGCTGGCGGTGACAGCGGATGGGTGTAAGCTACCGCCTTACGTTATTTTTAAACGTAAGACGCTCCCAAAGGCAAAATTCCCTCAAGGCATCTACGTCAGAGTCCAGGAAAAAGGCTGGATGAGCGTGGAACTCATGGTGGATTGGGTGAAAACAGTCTGGGGTCGGCGGCCGGGTGGTCTGTTGTTGCCGTCCATGCTTGTCCTGGACATTTTTCGTGGGCACCTAGTAGACCGCGTACGAGATGAGCTAAAGGAGCTGCGCACAGATCTGGCAGTGATTCCGGGCGGCCTCACATCGATACTGCAGCCTTTGGACGTGTCCTTGAATAAACCTTTCAAGGACAATGTTCGAAGGCTGTACACCACCTGGATGGCTGGAGGACAACATCAGCTGACTCCAGGTGGTAAGATTAAGAGGCCGCCTGTGGAAATGCTGTGCGCTTGGATCGTGGAAGCGTGGCAGGCGATCTCCGACGAAGTCGTCAGGAAAAGCTTCAAGGAGACGGGTATCTCGAACGCACTGGATGCGAGTGAGGATGACATGTTGTGGGGTGCGGATGATTCGGACACCAAAAACGAATCCCCGCTCGGCAAGGATGAATGTGTGATCTCCGACTCGGACTCCGAATAGGGAAAAGGAGGAACAGCTACGACTTTTGTGTAAATAAATTTTACATGTGTGTGTGCAGTGGACGGCTCTCGCTTGTTCATTAAAAGGTACGTAGGTATGTTTGTTTTATGCTGAATTAATTGGTAAACGATAAAGTCGCCTTTTACTTGACAAGTGTGCAGATTTAACGCACGAGAACCGAGTTGAAAAAATTTTCGAAAATTTTATCCCGCGTAATTGGCGCACCCCTAACTTTGAGCCGGATTTTCTGAAAAAAAAAAAAGTGCGCCTATTATGCGAGTAAATACAGTATATCAACCGTAGTAAGCATGTGAGATGCGAGGTGAGCGCTGTGAGCAACTGAAGAGCCAAGCGACGGAAAAGTAGGAGGTGGTCGAAGTGCGCGAGACGGAAAGTACTGTGCACTGTGTGGCTCCCTAATGTGAGTGCTACGGTGCAGTGATGACGTAAAGGTTGGCTTTCGATCGGGCAGTTGCAAAACGCGTTGCGGTGGAGGGTATACTTTTCCTGCAAACAGATCTGGCTGCCTTTCATCGAGAGGGTGCTTTAATTGCTTTTGTTTCAAAGGCCGATTCATTTTTGGTGTCCCAATGCGTGAGCAGTGGTTTTGACTGCGGCGACTGAGTGCGGTTGTCTGTGGATGGTCGGTTATAAGCGAATCGTCGTAGTCGTCATTGTCTTCTTTAAATCAAATGATCATTTCTTATTTTATCTTTTCCCATGACCCGTCGTTTTGAAATATGTGGGTGAGGTAGAATTTGAAGGCCTCACTGGAGACGTATTCGGTAAAGTTGATCATCATCTCCCGTTCCGACCATGATGCAGCGGTTGCGTGGAGCTCGAACAGGTCGAACCAGTCCTGTACTCGTCCATCGTCCGCTGCTCCGGTGTACTTGGGGATGGGAAGGTCAGTCAATGATTCTGGCATGGTGCTGGGCGCTGTGTGCAGCCAGGAGAAGATTCCGTAGTCTATGTATGGTCAGGGCGTCTTCTCTCGTTCCGACCATGATGCAGCGGTTGCGTGGAGCTCGAACAGGTCGAACCAGTCCTGTACACGTCCATCGTCCGCTGCTCCGGTGTACTTGGGGATGGGAAGGTCAGTCGATGATTCTGGCATGGTGCTGGTCGCTGTGTGCAGCCAGGAGAAGATTCCGTAGTCTATGTATGGTCAGGGCGTCTTGTGGAGAACTGCGTCGATGATGAGACACTGATGAAGTGGCTGGGAGGTCTTCATCCTGTTGACTCGTTTGACGCTATGATGAATGGGAGACATGGCCTGGCTCATACGCCATGTTTCTTCTACTCTCACTTCTTCCTCAACTACTTCTCCTAACCATCCCTGCCTTCTTACCTCACACACTCACACGCACACACACACACACACACACACACACACACACACACACACACATATATATATATATATATATATATATATATATATATATATATATATATATATATACACACAGTTGAGCTCACATATAACGTCCCCACTTAAAACAAACAATATCCGTGTGACTAAAAATATACATTGGTTCAAAGGCACAAAATCGCACTTATAGCGAACGTCTCCGAGCGCCGCTGATTGGTTACAGGGAACGGAGCCAGTAGTCTGCCGACTTCCTGGGAAACCAATTTCGACCACCGATCAGGCGAGGTGCCCATACATTCTTATTGTTAAACGCCGACCCTGCCTCCGCGCCTCTCTTGTTGCCGCTCTCCCCGACCACTTTTGTTACGCACCCTGCCGCCCTTTGTCCCCCCCGCTACTCTGAGCATTCTGTATCGCCAGAGGCCGGTGTTTTCACACTGCCCTTGATCTTTCGAAGACTGGTTAGCCATCAACCCCGTTTTTGATTACTGGTACTGTCGTTGACGTCGCCTGCCTGGAGTGACCAGAACATTTGCTAACATCGTCGGCCATGGACTGTATCTGATAGTCAGCATGTAGTGCACGCGTGTGTACGCTACCCCACCGGTTCTGATCATTTGCGATTCTTTTCGTGTTTAGGGCTTGTTCTTGCTAACTTCGCATTCGGCTCAGCATGCCTTCCGTGCACGTGCGGAAGCGCGAAAACGACTGTTAATTTGCGCAGAACGAATCGCGAAAGATCGAAGTTCGTGAAGCCACGCAAACCCACCGGCGCACCAAAACGATTTTTTGACCACGGCCGCCGATTTTTTCAAGCAAGCTACCCAACCTGCCTCCTTAGCGTGTGTTTTGGTTTTCAAGGTTTCCCTCCCGCCGCATCCTCCCCTCTCTTTATCGCAACTCCTTGCCCTTCTCTTGCAAGTCTACTCACCTCTCTTGATCACGACCCCTTCGCCCGTCTCCACCGCTCTGCGACGCCCGCCACGCTGGCTGGCATTAGTTTAGTTTTCTGACTGGAAACGGGCCCAGAGCTGTTCCACGCGTTCTGGCATGCGTGTCGCGTGTGCACGTCTTGCTCGCTCTTGGTGTGCGTGTGTGGTCATGATGGCCGAGGGGAGGACTAGCACGCTTTTTTTTTTTTTTTTCCTGCCGCTCAATAATACGTCGAAAGTGTGACCGCTTGGCTTGAGCGTAATCCGCGCCTTAGGTGCCGCATTGCGGAGCGCTTGCTCATAGCTGTTGACCACCTGGCAGCCAACTTGCCGCTTCGGGCATCCCGGTATTCAGCTGGGGAATATTTCGTGGGCGTCGGTGACGGCTACATGCGCGCGAAACTGTTCTCGCGAGGCCGACTTCGTGGACGTCGGGCCCGATGCAGAGCCTGAAGCTTCCGAACAGGACCACTGCTGCGGCGATTTGTGGCAGCGCGTCGACTCTGACCTGGGAGAGCGGGTGGGACATCTGTTGCGATGGTTAAATAATGGCCGATGATGATACCGACACTGCGGAACCGTGCACGGATTAGGGCATTGTGAATGGAGTACGTGGCAAGAGCGGTTTGGAGGAATCGGATTGCGAGAATAACGAAACTTTGGAGTCAGTGCCTCATGCAGCTTATGCCACGGGCCTCGACGAATGAGCACCCTGTTTTAAATGAACTCGAGACCGCCCTTATCGCTTCTGTGAATCGAAACACGTGCATCACGGACTTTTTGGGGCATAGAAAGTTTGTGTTTTCACTCGCAACTTTTTTTAACAGCCGTGTTTCATTTACTACGATCTTCGGGATACAGCGAACGGATGCCTCGTCACGCTCAGGTTCTCGTTATAAGCGGGCTCGACTGTATATGTAGTTAAACCGGGTTATAACTAACCTTTATATAAAGAATTCCTTTATATAATGTTTTTCTATTTCCTGCCATTACCTCATAGAACCACATTTATTTGCGACCCTCTAACAAACTAACAGCGAGAGACATACTTGATATAACGAATTTTCACTACGCACAACCAGGAATTTCGCCCCGGATTTTGTCGTTTCGGTACGAGCATGCATCTTCCACAGTTGCTCCGACGAAGCGCGAAGCGGCGCTGCGCGCTTCACGGCGACTTACATGTGAGAGAAAGTGCTGTTGCGACCAACCATTGCAGGCACCGGAGATCCAGGATGAATATGCCAAGGCGGAAGGAAGGTGAAGTTAACAGAGGGTTTATTTGTATTATGTACATGGTGGGCTCTTCGAATGAGCCGGGTGGCTCATTATATAAAGGGTACGTTCTCCCCAGATTCCTAGATCGGGGAACGCGTGCAGATTGCACTGTCAAATCACGTGTCACACACAACTTCAGAAAGTGATGCCCACACTCGTCTAGGTAAACATAGACTATTAGCCAGTTGTAGTATACAGGGCTTGCGGGATACCGGACGTATCGTGATAGCGAGAAGTGCGCATGCGCAGATACGTACGTTACCGGTACCGCTTATCGTATGCATGCTATTTTTGAGATTTAACGTTACCATGTTAGCATAAGCGTACGTAGTGTACGTAAAACATGGCGGCACTCGCGGACGCCCGCTTCGAAGTGAGTTTAGCATAGTTGTTGAAAGGTTCACTTTGTTCGCAGTAGACCACTGTTTAAAGTGGCTTTGCTTGCCTTCAATTACCGTATTTACACGATTGTAAGACGACTCGAATGTAAGACGACCCCCCCAAAATCGCATCTCAAAAAAAAAAAAAAAAAGAACGCGCGCATTTTACACAAGGGAAATTTATTCACGTGGTTGCGGAGGATTATTCATCGTCGCTGGAGTCGTCCTCGCTGGTGCTGCTACCGTCATTGCTGCTGCAGTCCCACAGCACGTCGTCGTCAAGTGTGCACTTCGCGAACGACCGCACCACGGCATTGCGTGGGACGGCCGCCCATGCGGAGAGGACCCACCCGCACACAGTAGCCAGGGAGGCTCTCCTCACACGCCCGCTTGGCGTAAGTTCGCGGCTTCCTGACGAGCGCCGAGTGTTCTTCAAGCCTACGGCACTCATGTCAGACAGAAGTGACTCGAGAGAGCCAGCCGGTCGTGGACACAAGCGACAGGAGCACGCGGCAACGCGCCCGCTTAGAAAATTGTATCACAAAGAGGAGCTCTTCCGTCAACTACCAATACCCCCCTACGGTGGCTCTTCCATCGATTACCGGTGCTCCCTCAAGAGCCGTGCGCTCGTCATAAAGGCACTCGTAATGCGCGCAGTAGATGCTAAAAAAAGAAAAGCTTTTGTATAAGCACGCGGAAAACTATGCGCTTTGGGTTGTGCGGGAAACTATTCGAGATGACAATACATGGTTCGATTTCGATTCTAAGGTACATGGTTACGATTCTAAGACGACCCCCCAACATTGGATTGTCAAATTTGAAAAAAAGGGTCGTCTTACAATCGTGTAAATACGGTAGCTTCGATGACAGAGTATTACTGATAAGTTGGCGTAATTTTTTAGAAAGCTTCCAATTTCGAACGTCTCTAGGCTTAACTAGAAGTTTGATGTAAACAAATTGGCAACATGAATGTTTTCGCATTTGGTGCATGGTTCATATTTATTTACTTTTATTATTACTGAAATAAACTTTTAAAAATGCTTCACGCAGTGGCACAGGCAAACATTCTCGTTTTCTTTTCCTTTTCACTGTTCAACTTATTAACCATCTGATAGGTGGCGCCACCGTCCCAGCTGGGGCACAGAAACCACGTAAACACTATTCACTAAACTATAAGACACTGTCCGCAACGAACGTTGGCTACATGGTAACGCCATCACGCTAATGGTAAGCTATAACTCTCTATTGAGGCGTGGTCACTGCACTGCAATGTGGCACCAACGTGGCTCTTCCACGTCGTGTGTGTGCCGCTGGACGAGGGGTCCCAAGCTCACGACAACATACATCTAAAGGGCCTCCGCAACAAAGCTCAAAAAGGTCCGCCGAACTTCTCGCTCAATTAGCAAGGCGAGTTGCGACTGTTATTGCTGTCTCTTCCAAGGAAGATGGTGCGTCCGTGGAAATCATTGTGGTCATCTCGGGGAACTACTTGCCTCGCTTTCCTGCTAGTAGGGACAATACATGGTCAACATCAGGCCGGCAGCCCTTCGGCGACTTCTTTGACGAAGAAAGAACACCGCTTCCTCGTTGACCCAGGCGCTGGTCGTAACAGTGCCTATTATTGCGTGCAAGCGTGCGCAAGGTGGGCAGGCGATTTGCGCTCTGCGAGCCTGCGTTGCCACCGTTCTTACCGCCGCGGGCGCATGAGCGTATGTGCCCTTACCATCCTTTTAAAGCAAAAACAAAGAAATTAAACTACGTTTGCGTTGGCAGTGCCACGCTTTTAGTTAGTGTCGCATGTGGGGCTGCACTGCATATGGAGGGCACTTTACCGAATAGTTTTCCGTGGTACTCGTGTCGTTCTAGTTTCGTTTTCGACACCATACGCGCATCCATAGTTTCACTGCGCGCGCCTGGTTTGGCCCCCAATGACTTTCAGCGTTGCTTTTCTCTTTCTTTTTTTTTTTATATGCGGACAGCCAAGTCAAGACGTGATGTCAGATTTTAGGCGCCGATAGAAACTCTCCAAGACCACGGTGACAACAATGGATCTTCGGAGATCGAAGCGTCAGGCGCTTCAGTCTTGCACCTCGCTGCGAATTCGTGGCACAGTAGTCTTCGCGATTAGGCAATTATATCTGGCAACAACACTGCAGCGCTTTGAATGCAATGCAATGAAAGTGATAGCAATAAATTATAATGTTATATAAAGTAAGGCAGGCAGCCAACTCTTTTGGTTCGGATATCGAGGAACTCCTACAAAACGCTGGTGTAAGCAAATACGGCGGCTCCAGGGTGAAGTGCCCCTTTCACACAGTCTGTTCGCGTTGAAAGCGCACTGCTGCTCGCCGATATAGTGTGCATGCCAACTATCGTGACCGCGCCCTTGAAATCAAAGTTCACTGTCGCTACTCGAAGGACCTCCCTTCCCTCCCCGCGTTTATTTCGTGCTCATTCAACACTGGTGGTTTCCTTTCTGTTTGAGCATTCGACGACAGTTATAACACGGGGGGGTATCATATGGGCCCTTCAGGCGATAAAGATGGGCCGGCTTATTTGATCTCTGCTTGAGCAGCGCTCGCAAGCTTTTACCCACTCATAAAAGTTATGGTGCGCGCGGGGGCATGTTATCGATTTGGACTTCCTATGTAACATTGCGAAGACGGCAAAAAAACTCGCTGAGAGTGTCCATGCAATTGCCGTCGCAATAATAACGCAGTTTCTTTTTACTGCTAAGTGTTTTGTTGTAGCTCTACCATTAGTTCCCTTTCTGTCTGATTTGTGCATTTAGTTTTAGATTTTTCATACCGAACTTGCATATAACAAAATTTGTCAATTTCGTGATATCGAGGTGTGACTGTTTATATAATTTTATTTTTGAGCTGGAAGTAGCGAGGCTGAGGTGCTCCAGTTGCCACTCATTAGTATTGCTACCATACATTGCTTAGTGGCTCTAAGGGCCATCCTTTTCACAGATTTGCGGCAAAATCAATATCGGGAATTGGCACACTCCACCGAAAGTTCTTGAATTAACTTGACTAGTGCTCACTGCTGCTTCAAATTATCCACTCAAACTTGCATTGCAAAATACGGGACGTGGAAATGCTTTGAAATAAGTGGGATTTGAAAATAACCAAATTTGAAATAACAAGGTTTTACTGTATTGTTATCTGTCCTGGATCAATTCAGCCTGTGGTTGTTTGTGAATTGTGATGCGCAGTCTTTGTTGATTATTTTGTGCTGGCCTCTTTGTGCAGGTGGTACGCATGTAAGGGGGTGTGAACAGCTGGACATCATCATTTTTTCTCTTCTTTTTTTACCAACAAGCGCATGCTCACTGAAGACCGAGCCTTGTCTGAGCCAGCCAAGAACATCAAACCCCAGTCTAAATTCCTGGGCCCATGGTCTGGCTCTGAGGTGGAATAAATGGTTTTGCAAGCACTGCCTGAACTCCTCATGAGGAATGTGTGGGGAGTGATTTCAATGTAGTTTTTCATCACATCCAAGTGTGCTGTAAACAATCATTGCAAGAGGGGTATTACTTAATATTGTTTCTGTCGTCCGAGAAGTTGTTGAAGCACTGAGGAGACTGGAGAGCTGCTTTGCTATTACGAAGAGCAAAAATCACTTGAGTTGTATTCATGCACATTGCATAGTCTGCTTGGCAACCTCATAGGATTGCACAACCACTTTGGGCGAGCACGGCTGTCCACATGCCAGCACTGGAAAACGAAAGACATGGCGGCACTGTCCAAAGCAGATGCCTTCTGCCTAAGCTTAATGGAGTTTAAAAGTTTGTAATAATGGCCTATATGCCAATGGCCTATATGCCTATAGTTGTAGTGTACATGTATCCCGAAAGAGTACAGCCACTACCTCGGGTTCAGCCTTTGCGAGCAACAGGGCCACGTTCTATTTCGCCTTCCCGCTGCACACGGTCGTTCGGACAGCCAAAGCATTGAGTACAGCATGGCCAGTACACAGTACTGCTCTAAAAAAACAAGTTGCAACACCGAAAACGCAGTACAGCGCCTGCTGCGAAATTCGGCGGGAAAGCAAACGAGGCTTATCTACGCCACGGGCAAAAGTACAACACAAAGGGTGCCGCTAGCGTGTTTCTGATTCACGGTGAAGCCCTAACTGCATGCATGTGATCTCCTAGCGACGAGCGCCAAGATTCGCTGTCACGGAGGCCCATTCGTCGCCGCCGCTTGTCGCGTCGCGCGTTTTTTGAAAACGAGAAAAGATCGCTTGTCGCACGGGAGCCAGCGTGGCGGTTTCTACCTACATAGCTGCACCACTGGTCCTCGCTTCGGTTGCAATTTGATCTCGATGCTTGTTATGCACTCGTACTTAAAAGTTATCTATCAATCACCTTTGTTTCATTCTCATCTCACACGGAGAGTGAGAAAGTGACTGTATTTTGTTTTAAACCTCGGTATCGAAGGTTTGTTTTGATGTCTCTACGGTAGCTTGTGACGACTTCGAGGCTTACTACTATTTGAAATCGTGCAAAGTGCGTTGAAGCATACGCTTCTGGGCAGCCTGTCGTGGTTGAACTAAAGATTGCAAAAAAAAAGAAGGTCGTCAAATGCTATGTAGTTTCCTTATGGCACACAAGACTAATAAATTTGGCATATTGTCAACAACCAACTTTTAAATTTCTGTTCGTACTTTATGGGTGTGCACGCGATAGTTTTTATTCAAGCAACAATGACGCTTCGTCGCCGACATGCGGTTGCAGCAGGTGCGAGGTGACGAAGCAAGCTTGTCCCTGTCGCTAGGAAGTCGCTTGCATGCGGTTAGGGCTTGACATGCCACTGGAGCAAACGGGCTGTCAATACTATGCTGCGCGCTCTCACAATCAGTGTCAACAAGGCTCAATCTCTCGAGCGAGGGCAAACTCCGCTCGCGTTCGCTTGGAGAGTGGCATGGCGATAGTTATAGCGCGTGAACAAAACAAGGACACAGAGACAAGAAGGACACGAGTGCTCATGTCCTTTGTGTCCTTCTTGTCTCTGTGTCGTCGTTTTGTTCTTGTGCTATAACTATCGTCAGGCTTGGAAAAGTATGGGTCGGACTAGTAGGACCCCGTACGAACACAACGCACCGCTCTTCGGCCTAGCACCTGGAAGGAGCAACGAAAGGTAAGCATTCGCCGCGGGCGTAAGGTACTGTTGGCAAGTCTGAGCGAGCTTCAAGAACAAAGGCCGCCGACGAACGGAAAGAAAATGTGTGCTATCCTTCAATGTCCTGAGTTATTGTGAACGACGAAAGTTGAGGCTTTTACATGCCTCTTTTCAAAGAAGTTGCAAAGTTTCTGTATTTATAAAGAAAAATGCATTGATGTAATAATTGTTTGTTTTTTATAGTTTCCATAAGTCGGTTAATTTGGGCATTCTTTTCGGTTCCATGAAATCTGAATTGACAAGCCTTTACTGTATTTACTTCTTGATAAGCGGTGATATGCTATATCAGCGCGTGCTGTAACAAGGTTTAGCTGTACTCAAATCATACCAGCATCCTTGTGTCGCCCACCATAAGTGAAGAATCGGATTATAGGGAAGAGGCACTTGCATTCTGAAAGTGCGAGTCTGTAGTCGATACCCAGCTCTGCTTTTTTATTCTCTTGCAGCCACTTATTTGAGAAGACCATCTGTCTGCTTTCCTAGTAACACAAATCGCACAGTGACTTGTATTACGTGGGAAGCGAACAGATGGTCTCCCTGAATAAGCATGGAAATGCTTACGTATCCATGAATGAAAGCCTATAGACATTGAAAATCTTTTTATTTTTTTAGATTTGAGGAATTGCATTTTAATGAGTTTTGTTGTCGGGAGAGTCCTGGCATAAAAGATTTTGAAAATTTAGTATTATTTCACTTTCAGAGTCATCCTTTACATTTTAATAAAATTAGTTGTGGGGCATTTATGTTGCAAATGTATTTTTCGGTTTCGGAGTGATTCTTTGCATTTTGATTGAACTGTCAAGTCAATAACTTTCGGAACTTTTATTTTTCTCAATCTCTGAATCATTAACAAAATTTGGGGGCAATTTCTATCACAAAGGTAAGCCTATAGTCTTTGGAAATTGTATTTTTCGATTTCTGA
The DNA here is from genome assembly GCA_013436015.1 of Rhipicephalus annulatus. Classification (NCBI taxonomy): domain Eukaryota; kingdom Metazoa; phylum Arthropoda; class Arachnida; order Ixodida; family Ixodidae; genus Rhipicephalus; species Rhipicephalus annulatus. The sequence goes on along the minus strand of WOVY01010110.1, from coordinate 197,963 downwards.
GTGACTATATGCATTTAAAAAAATTGGCTTTGGGGGCATTTCTGTTTCAAAGGTAAGCTTAGAGTCCTTGGAAATCTTGTATTTCTCAATTTCGAAGTCATTTCTTGCATTTTAAAGGAAATTTGTTGGGGGGGGGGGGGGGCATTTCTGACATACAAAGAACTTTATTGCGTCCTGAGAAACGCTGCTCCTTTAGAGCAACGTCGCGGGCCGCTCCCTCGTAGGAACGGGGAGGCCTTGCCTCACCGCCGCATCGTGGGCTCCCTGGACAGCCCGTAGTTGTGGTAGCAACTTCGTAAGGCAGAATCCCAATCTTCTTCTGTGAGCCGACTTGGGCCCCGTAACGAGGGGTACTGCCAGAGCATATGTGCTAAGTCACTAACCTCGCCACAATCACGACGAGTAGAGTCAAAAGTCTCTGAGGAGGCTATGCCGATGAAAAATAGGCTTGGATAGGACCCGGTCTGGAGCATTCCAAACGTGATGGCCTGAGGTCTAGACAACTTGTGAGGAGGAGCAAATCACCGCCTACTCAACTGGTAGTGTTTAGCCACTTCACTGAATGTAAGAAAGCGTCGCTGAACATGTCACTGCAACCTGCGGGCCTACGTTCACCCCAGCGTGGAGGGTTAGCGCGTGCCCGGGAGTGAGCAGTATCAGTCAGGTTTACTAGAGAGTCCAGTAGGGGTTCGAGATGTGCAGGAAACCAGGTAATGGTATGTGGAGAAAGTGTCCTTGTTTCAAGTAGTTCTAATACTTCAGTACAGATGGAACCAGAGGCGAAATCCTTCACCGCTGACCTTGAGTCGATGAATATTTGCGATCTACTGTCACCCAAAAGGGCAAGGGCTACAGCCAACTGTTCGGCTCTTGAGGGAGTCAAGTCCCCAACTGACGCAGCATTGGTAATAGAACCCATATGATTGACGGAAATAACAGAAAACGTAGCTGAGCGACCGTACTGAGCGGCGTCGACAAACCGCAATGAATGAGGATCGTTCCTGATGTTCTTCAGAAGGGTGATGGCCCTAGCCCGGCACCTTCCTAAGGTGTGCTGAGGATGGACGTTTCGCGGAAACTAAGAGACCTGGATGGCAGTACGCTGTTCATCTGGTAGTTGAAGACGGTGATCCTCAACGAGCGCCGGACTGAGGCCTAGGACGGACAGAATCTTCCTACCAGCCGGCGTAGACGACAGGCGCATTAGCTGTGCAGTCTCTTGGGCTTCAATGATCTCATCTAGGGCGTTATGAACTCCTAGCTGCATAAGCCAATTGTATATATATTTTTTTATTTCTGAATGATTCTGTGCGTTTCAATAAATTAGTTGTGGCACGTGACACTTCTGTCCCAAGGGTAGCCTATGAAGTCTTGTATTTATTGATTTCGGAGGGATTTATTGCGTTTTAATAAAATTGTGAGAGCATTTCCGTCACAAAAGTATTATTTCCGAGTGATTCTTCGCGTGTTAATAAAATTGATTGTGGGGGCATTTTTGTCACAAAAGTTTTTTTATTTATTTTTGAGTGATTATTGGCGTTTTAATAAATGGTTGTGGGGGCATTTCTGTCACAAAAGTAAGCTTATAGCCTCTGGAAATATAGTATTTTTCTATTGTGGAGTCGTCCTTCATGCTTTATTAAAGTTAGTTGTGAGGGCATTTCTGTGGTGGCTTTTTAAAAAACTTATCGATGAAACCCACTGTTCACTCCTCCCACCGCCGAACTGCAGGGAAGGGTCTCGGTTTGTAAAAATAAAAACCATCATAAAAATTCGTCACTAGATTTTTTTTTTACAAAATCGTGTATACAAGGCATCTGTATAGTTGAGATATATGCACGTACTGCAAGAGCGCGTGTGTACCCGAGTGGTTAAGGCGTTGGCTTTCTGAGCATGAGGTCATAGGTTCGAAACCCAGCTCCACTATCAAAGTTTGTTTTATAAACAATTTTTACAGCTTTCGTTACGAGGGACGTACGGGAAATTCTAAACTAGTATGCTAGTAAGTACTTATGCACCTCAAAAACACGTCATACTTGATCCTGTTCATACGCACCTACATCGAAAGTAACTCCATAGCGTTCTAATTTCCCACACGAATAACTGCATGCATGTCTGCGCAGATCAACAAACAGTACCCTGATGACCCCAGCGTAATGAATGTATGGCCAGATCTCGTGTATTTTAATAAGAGCCTTTAGAGCTCTAGATTCACTATATGCTCTCGCGCAAGAGATGTTGAAAAGCAGCGGAAAAGCAAAAGCTCATATCACCCATCATATATAAAGCTCACTTTTTGTCTGGCGTCACGCCTTGCAACAATGCACCTGGTATGCAAATTTCCGAGCAAAATGCATGTTCTCCCATACGTTGGCTTCACCGCAATAAACATTGAAAGGCAGCGTGATGAGGCTCAGCTATTGTCTGACGTCACACCTTGCAACGATGCAACTGGTTTGCGTACTTCCCGAGCCAAAGGTTCCCTCATACGTTTGCTTCACTGCAGTGAATGCCAAAAAGCGGCGGAAAAAGTTTAAGCCCTTATCACGCGTGATAAGGCTCAATTTTTTTCTGACGTCACACCTTGCAACGATGCACCTGGTATGCGTATTTTCTGTGCTAAAGGTTCCCCGATACGTTGCTTCACTACAGTGAATGTCGAAAAATCAGCCGAAAAAATTTAGGCTCTTATCACCCGTGATAAGGCTCAACTTTTGTCTGACGTCACACCTCGTTACAATGCACGTGGTATGCGTGTTTCCCGAGCCAAAGGTTCCCTGATTCGTTTTTTTTTTACTGCCGTGACTGTCGAAAAGCAGCCGAAAAAGTTTAGGCTCTTATCACCCATGATAAGGCTAAACTTTTGTCTGACGTTACACGTTCTTACGATGCACGTGGTATGCGTATTTCCCGAGCTAAGTGTTCCTCCATACGTTGGCTTCACCACAATAAACATCGAAAAGCAGCCGAAAAAGTTTAGGCCCTTATCACCCGTGATAAGGCTCAACATTTGTCTGACGTCACACCTTGCAGCGATGCACCAGGTATGTGTATTTTCTGAATAAAAAGTTCCCTGATACGTTTGCTTTACTGCAGTGAATGTTGAAAAGCAGTCGAAAAAGTTTAGGCTCTTATCACCCATGATAAGGCTCAACTTTTGTCTGACGTCACACCTCGTTACGATGCACGTGGTATGCGTATTTTCTGATCCAAAGATTCCCTGATACGTTTGCCTCACTGCAGTGAATGTTGAAAAGCAGCCGAAAAAGTTTAGGTCCTTATCACCCGTGATAAGGCTCAAGTTTTGTCTGACGTCACACCTTGTTACGATGCACGTGGTATGCGTGTTTCCCGAGCCAAAGGTTCCCTGATTCGTTTGTTTTACTGCCGTGAATGTCGAAAAGCAGCCGAAAAAGTTTAGGCCCCTATCAACGCTGATAACGCTCAACTTTTTTCTGATGTCACACCATGTTGCGATGCACGTGGTGTGCGTATTTCCCAAGCCAAATGTTTTCCCATACGTTGGCTTCACTACAATAAACATCGGAAAGCAGCCGGAAAAGTTTAGGCCCTTATCACCCGTGATAAGGCTAAACTTTTGTATGACGTCACACCTTACAGCTATGATCCTGCTTTGCGCATATTTCCCCCTCTGCTCTGTCGTTGCCAGATTCGGCGCAAAACATTTTCCCCGCGGTCTGCATTGTTGAGAAGCCAGCTTGCTGTTGCGACTAGAGGATAGGGTCTTTGATCATGACCTCTGAGATAGCAAGCGCGCGGTGCATGCCGTCTCGTAGGCCATGTTTTGATGCTGGAAATTGCACTGACTTTTGACTGTGGCGCTGAGATCGTTCAGCCACCATGGGAATGATGGGTAGGGCTATAGTAGTACACAAGTTTGTCTAGTCTTGTACTTTCGGGCTTTGAACTAACTCGTGGATTTGTTCATTGTTGTGTTTTGGTTTTGCTTTGAATAAAAGAAATGAGTGTTGTGAAATTCGTGAGCCGATTTCAGTCGGTGGACCTAAAAGGTCGAGGTGGTGAAGTGAAGTTGCTTAACTTCAGCTGACTGTAGTTTCGGGACAAAGCAGCTCCAAGCCATGTGCAGCGAAACGGAACCGAAAGGACGAAGATTTAACAAAATTGTGTCATAATTCCCACGCTCCATAAGCGCCGTGCGTTGCAGCTCACATAGAAACTAACGCCCGAGTTCCCTCTAGTAAGTATTGTAGAAAGCTCTACGGCAAATACGACAATGTTTCTATTTCTTCTCCTGAGCACCGCACTGGCATGAATCGTGTGAGGCTTCGCATGATGCGGAGCGCTTTACTTTGTGCGACGTCAGACAAATGTTGGGCTTTATCGCATGTGACACGGCCTACTTTCGATTGCTTTTCGACCGTTGTTGTGGTAAAGCAAACTCTCAGCGGAGCCTTTCGCCCGGAACACTCTTATTTAACGCATGAGCTAAGCAGGCGCTGCCAGAAGCACCAAGATGTTATGGAGAAGTTATCTTTCATTCAAAGGGGCCCTGCGACGGTTTGGCAACTGCCTTATTTAGCGCTAGAATGCGTGTCGTAATAAATGCCGAGACAAACGCAAAAAAGAATTATGAAAGCTGGTGCACGAAAATTGATGTTATCAGTCTTCAAAGCTCGAGCAGACGATTTTCAAAGCTCGAGCAGACGAAGCCAAAAAACGTTCCCTTTCGAGTTTCACTTTCCCGCTGTTGTCAAAAGCCATCTTTAATCACCACGCAAGTCTTGTAGAGCCATACCGGAAAACTCGCCTCGTGGTGTATAGAGTTGCCGTATATGCTGCCTACTGCGGTAGCATAAACGGGGCAATAGTGGTGACGCCACCTTGTGGGAACGTCGCGGCGTAGAACCCCCTTACCTTACGGTTCTATACTGCAGCTTCCCCTATTTTCGTAAAAAAAATTTCACACACAAAAGAAGGAAGGAGGCCCACCATAATTTTGGGCCCACCCGCATTAACTACTTGTTCTATTTCTAAATATAGTCACAGCACATACATTTGAGTTTTCGCAGCGAGAGGCCTGGATGACTTCCTGGTGTTCCACCATTGACAGCTCTGTCATTCGAATCATATTTTCTTTTTTTTGGAAATGAATAATAGAAGAGCAGCGGTAAGTCCACACAATCATCCAGAGAAATTTATTGAAAGGTCGGTTCTGCGAATTTGCGGGACAGGCAATAGGACCCGCCAAAATGACACCCTGGAGTCGTGTCGGCTTCTTGGATAGCACGAATGTCTTCAAAGACATAGCTGTGGAACAATCGACCAGTGCGCGCGGCGGCGATCGCTGTAGGTTGGGCTCATTGTACGCTAAACCACGGCATTCCCATAATGTGTTAACCACTGTTCTTGCATGTACCAGTCTTGCACATACGTCTAAGTAAATGACATGAGAGTTCTCCGCGTGTGGATAAGGTCTGCTCTCTAACTGCTGCCACCGGATAAACTTTTTAATGCATAGACTGATTTATTTTATTTTTCGGTGAGAAGGATACAAGACTCATATTTTGTGTGATGTCATAAAATCTAGCCATGCGATCTTGCTATTGCCGCTCCTTTCAATCCTCGTTCTCAGGAGTCGCGAAAGGTACTGGCCTTATACTCTCATCCGTGACGTGGTCCATAAGCACTTGAGCTACGTCGTGCACCATCCTATTATTCTTGCAGTCTCCTGGCCTAATACTTTTGCCATTTCTTGGCGAGGTCATTCAAAAGTCTAAAAGCGCGAGCATTTCAGTGCCAAGTCAACGAAATAGATGTATCTGTACGTCCGCCTGCCTGACACATCACGAGAAATACTGAAAGTCCGTCCATCCAAGAAAATAGAGAAGACAGTTTTAACTCTGGTACTTACTTGGGTTTGGACTCGGGCTCTCAGGTGGGGGTGAAAACTATTTGTGGGAAGGCCAAAAAGTAAAATATTTTTAATAAGAAAAGAAGCGTTGTAGGTGGCCTTCAGGCTGCCGGACGTCCAGCCTAGAAACAGACCACTTCACAATAGCGGATGAATACATGGGCTATATAGCTTCAGCTATATGAATTCGGCAGCGAGTTTCCCATGGCATAAACTTTTAGCATGAAATGCGGTATAATTCAATAGTGTAGTTTAAAAAAAACGTTTCAGTGACTGGCTGTACTGACATGCTTCTTATCCATTTCAACGCGTACAGAGCTGGACCTCCCTACTGTACATGGCTGTATACTCGGTAACACGCTAAACACTATCACACAGGCAACGGAATTTGTGCCCGTAGCCTCATGGTCAGTAATATCGAGTCGTTGAGCCTTTACGGTTAGTTGGGAAGTTTTATTGAAGGAAACATCTAGCCACCTTTCACCGACATTACGAAGCAGGGTACGACGTATGATAAATATGAGTGAAATAATCAGCAGGAGTGTTCGATGGCGTTGCAAAGTGTCTTGGGAGGTGATTGATCTTTCTCAGCAGTTGTTACAAGTTGACAATGAGCATTTATGTGCCGCAGCTGTTCGTCCGAAGACGTTCGCACTCAAACTCCTGCCTTCCTCTTGACAGGTGGCTTGTCTACGAACATGACGTCTTTTCACGTTTCGTAATTGGACGAGCTATCACAGCTAGCAGTATAACGAACGTGTGATATATTTATGTAAAAAGCGATGACTTTTTTCGATTTCCCAGGGTCGCCTGACGGTTGTCTGTCGAAGTCCGCACGCTCAGGCGCGAACCGTCCGTGCCTCGGGAGGCCGAGGGGGAACCAGGCCGCAGTCACGAAACGGGTTCGGGGGCTTCAGCGGCGTGAGACACCTGAACGCCCTGGCGAAGTCCTCGTTCCTGGCCGTCACCCGGTTGACCCAGGCAGCACGGCCAGGTCGGGCCCCGTCGTCGCGTGGCTGCATGACGTTCAGCGTGGTACAGCCTTAGTTTTAGGCACTAGAGGCGTGAGAATAATCAATATTTGAGCCTTAATTTAATCTTAATATATTCTATCTTAGAATATATTAATGAATACGAATAGAATATTATTCACATAGTATCAGAATAATAATGCAACTGTTTGCAAAGCAGCCCAGGAACCTTAATTCAACCTCTTTCGAAACAGCCCCAGAACTTCACACTTTATTCTCTACCAAATATTCACTATAGATTTAACAAATGAGCATTACGATTACTCTTAACCGCCGAAAAATACAGTTATGTTATGTAAACTAAGACAAGCTCGTACGGTAAGGAGTTCGTGTGTCAGCAGCTTTTAAATAAAATTGATATATAAATATTAAACATATGTGAATAAAAATGCATGTTGTGAAGATAGCGGATCTGTCGCTTAGATGGCAGCACTAACGCATTTCTCTTGCGATAAGTATGGTGCTGATAGTTCCGCAAAACCTTTGTATGAACGCTTCTTGGTAACTCGATTATTCACACAAGCCCATACGTGGGCAGGGTTCTACATCAAGGGGGAAAAGCTTTAACTCGGCGTTCCCCATACATTCACCAACCACAACCGTTCGTGATGGTCAATCTAACAGTATGGCGCAGTGGTTGAAGCGGCGAGCTGGCTATGATGATACATCATGTTGATACATCTTTTCAAGTTACTACAACACTAAAAACAGACAAGGACTAACGTTTAGATAATCTATTTTTATCATGGTTTAATAGTTTATTGGCTGCCGGTATATCCTGTCATGGTCAATCTGGCAAGATAGACTGTGGCTGACGAGTCACTGAACACCTGAAGAAAAGACAATTTGACCCCAGCCATAGTTGTTTGTATCCATGTTAATGATGTAACCCGGATTCCAATAGCACCTTTCTATTTTTCACCACAAGTTAGACTCCCAAGCTGACAGCTATTTGCTCAACGAAAGCTACAAATAGAAGGTATTGACTGGATATGCATTGAGGCTAACGATACACGCACTGCGTCAAGTTTTGTACTCAGTAGCCTCATATTGCTTTCTCAACTAGCACCGCTTGTGCCAAAGAACTTCCCCTTGCATCCAAAGTTATATCGCATCCAAGACAGAAGAAAGCGAAAGACACCGAACGCAGGCACAGAACAGCGCTATAACAATGTAGTCGACTATAAGGTTGCATGGTGGGCTTGATGGTCATAGGCAATGATAGCGCATTCAGCGCCATTCACAGCGACAGTGACTCGCCTTGCTTCTGGAAGCGAGGGTCTGCTCTACGTCCGGCCCATTGACCTCGCACTGGTTAAGCGCGTAGAAGACGTAGAAAAGCTGCTCGGGCTCCAGATGCTGCAGCGTCGGCAGCACTAGCTCCGGGGCTCCCGGCCATGCCAGGTAAGCACGCAGTGCCAGAGACAGCGCCATTGACTCGAGAGCCATGTCCAGCTGGCGCGGGGCCGCGTCCCACGGTGTGCAGTTGTCGAGTACGTGCGGCCCCGTGGCGTCAGTGTGCTGCCGCTGCTGCATGTGGAACAGGTGCTCCAGCACTGTCTTGAAGGCACGCACGCCTATAGGAGAAAACCAGGAGCCCGAATACGCATATTACAGGTCAACCTCGATATAACGAAGTAGCCGGGAAACCACGAACAAGTTCGTTATATCACATATTCGCTGTAAATAAGGTAACTATCGGCTCTAACAAATTGACAGTCTCCATGGTCTCCAAATCACGTTGACGCAGGGTGGTAGCACGATTACCAGTGGAGACTGGGTCGTGCTTTGCTGGACGGTGCCTTGCTCGGTGGCCTGACCAGGAATTGTCGACGCAGTAGGCAGCTTCCAGTTTCGAAGTTTCAAATTTAAGTACACAGCACTTCCACCATTTCGAAAGGAGTTTATTAACAACGTCCTCTAGCAGGCAAACAGCCGGTACACTCAGAAAACAGCCGGGCGGGCTCGGCGTCAACAGCTCGGTCTCAGCGTTCGCGCTTCGCACCAAGAGATGGTCCCACTGATTGCCTTGCTCCACCAATAGTTGATATCGTAACAGCAGTTACATATGTAATTTCATTAAACAAAGAACCGATGTAATTGAAATTAAGCTCATAATTTGATACGAAATGAAGTTTGTGTTTATTTAGTTCGGTATAACCGATAATTCGCTCTATTGGTTCTCGTTATGATGTGGTTCAGCTTACGCGGTGTTATGAGGCATCATCCCCACGTTGATGACCCGCAGATGTGTGTGCGTAACAACAATTGTTGGGCTTTAAATTCCCAAAACCATGATGTGATTATCAGAAACGCCGTAGTTGTGGAATCCGGAAATTTCGACCAGCTGAGGTGACATTTTCACCTGCATCGAAAATGCTGCCGCCATGGCCGGGTTTCGATCCCACGACCTGTGGGTCAGTATACGAAGTAGTCTAGTACCATAACAACTAGGCCACCATGGCGTGCGTGCGTGTGTGCGCGTGATAGGGAGAGAGAAATGCGATAACGACACAACACGCTCGAGTTGTGCCAATGTGGTGTCCTTAAAGGCGTGGCCGTTACAGTCCGCAATCGCTTCATGTCTACACACTCACTCGCAGTATCGCTTATCGAGAAGCCCGTCATGCACAAAGCGCTGCTTTGAAATGTACACCAGCTACACTGCGCAAGTGTAACATGGTCCATGGTTGGTGATCCTAAAATGCGCTCCACAACGACGTTAACCGCATGCATCTTTTGCTAGTGTCTGCAATGTCTGTACTCATGTATAGTGCGCGTGTATGTATATCTGTTACGAAAACTTTGCAACGTTGGGATTAATATAGCTCCGTACTATTTAAAGCAGCCACATATTTAAATTAACCATAGCAACTAGCCCAGCTGTCAAGCTGGGTCGAATAAACATAGCCCAGCAACCAACAGTTAGAAGCGTTAAAAATAACTGCCGAGGAAGGCGGCTCATATCTACAACGTCTTTCCCGCAGCTCTTGGCACGTTTTTTTTTTCAATGTCATACTAACCAGAATGAATGTGGACTATAGTCAGATTACTATCTACACTAGTCAATAGTAATAATACGGCAGCGGGATACACTCACCGATACGTGCCACTTGTAGCATGGCTGTCGACGGATGCGTGCCCCACAGTAAGTCCAATGCGGCCGGGGGCACCTGCGTAGTGTTTCGTTTAAGCAGCCTATCGTTGCGCTTTCCGTTTATTTCAAAAGTCAGTATAAAAACATGACCAAATGGCTTTAGGGAAAACCCGTGACCTAGACTTCTCATATACATGCAGCTAGCGAAGCAAAAAAAAAGAAACACAAATTAATAATAAAGTTTTGCTTGCGAAACCATGGTGTAACGATGAGGCACGCCGCACAGTGAGAGACTGATTATTTAGGGTTACCTGAAGTTCATTGAAGCGCGGATAAATGGAAATGCTCGGGTCTTTTTGTATCTCAAACCTATCGAAATGCATCTGCCATGGTCGAGATTCGAAATACGGTCCTCTGGTTATGACACGTATACCTGCTAAGCAACCACAGCAGGATCGCACCCGTTTGCTCCTTTGTTCGCCTGAGGATGTTTAGAGCACTAAAAGAAAACGCTAAACCGACTCGGACTGATAAATGTCTAAAAGCTCTATCACGTCGGTCATCACAGCTTTATTCTTAGAAAGAAAGAAAATGGAATATAGGGACTTTGTGCGCTTTTGCCCCTTAAGCTCCAATCTATAGCTGACGATAAAACTGGGCACAAAACTGAGAAAACGAAAGAAAGGGAAGTCTGCATAACAAGGAATTTTGTCGAGAAAGATGTGATTGTGCACAGAACGGTGCAAAATTATTAAGCAGACAGAACTACAAACACTTTCCCTCTTTTGGAATGAGCCACTCGTCCTAACTGCTTAGAAATATGACACGCAGCATAAAATGTTCAGCAAGACATATCGAGTCGAACGACTGATTAGCGCAGAAATACGTAGACGCGATAGGTACTTGCTTCACAGCAAGCACCTATCGGCACACGTGTAATATACACTGCTTAAATCTCAGTTCTATCGCAGATTGGGCAAAAGGCTTAAAACCCGTGCGCTATTGTCATCTTCAGTAAACAGTCGCAGGCGTAGTCGCACAAGCAGTCGGTTAACACAAGTAAAATAACAGTAAAAAAGCATGATTTGCAACGAGTTAATAAAGCAATAGAATTCGTTATTAGGTGTTGAGACAAAAGGTCTCATTGTCCGAAAATTCGACAGATCCCACGCACTGCAGGAACCGATGTAATGCGTAGCAGCCAGCAAAGAGCTGAATACATAACCTTATTTGTATTTGAGGCAAATAGAGTAATTTATGTCGTAACATTTAGTTCATTATATATCACATGTTTGGCGTGCGCGCATGCATGGCAATATGGCATATAAAATGCTAATAAAACGCATATTGTGGTATATACAATGGATGATGTGCTATTTGCGTTCGTGAAGCACTCACCTCATGCATCCCTCACATGGCAATCGGGTTATATATCAAGTTAACGAAATGCACAGAAGCATTCCATGAGTATGGCATGCACGTACGTCACGCCGTACGTAGCATTCACGTAGTTATTTTGGCATTAACGCCTGCCATTTTGCTCGTCACACAGTCTATCCATGCAATACCAATTTGGTGTATTTCAAAGCTATCGAAATGGCCGTGAGCGCACTATGAGCGTGGCGTTTAAATTATGCTGTACAGGATATTATTGTAAATATTTTCGTATTTCCAAGTACTATTTACGTTTGTCAAAGGTGTCACGTCACCTAATAAGTATTTTGGTGTACATTGAGCCAGTGAACCGGTTGTTAGCGTACCATTAATATGGGATCTAAATGTCGTGAAATGCGTCTGAAGATTTTCACGCTACCACCTGTCAGTTATGTTCGTCATATAGTCCCGTCACGCAATGCCGTATTTGGTAGATGTCAAGTTTGCGAAACAGCGGTGAGCGCGCCATTACCCATTGGCATATATGTGTTAGTCATACAGAAATCTATCGTCATACCAATTTTGTAATATATTCATTTAACTAAACAGTCATGAGCGAACCGAGACCACGTCATCTGAATCACGGTGTTCATGACATGCATCATGATTTCTATGTTATAGGACTTGTTACTCATGTTCGTCCTACATTCAACGAAACGGTCGCAGGAGCACCAAGACTATGGCATGCAAATAATGCTTCTCATGACATGCATCGCACAAATTTTTCATATTATGTCCGGTTATTTACGTTAGTCGTACAGTCATTATGTCATCCATGTTTTTGTACGACATAATAAGAAGTTATGTCATAATAATATGACATAAGTTATGTCATAATAATATGACATAAGTTATGTCATAATAATATGACATAATAAGTTGAGGTATCTGACGAATACATACATACACACATACATACACACATACATGCATGCATACATACATACATACATACATACATACACACATACACACATACATACATACATACATACATACATACATACATACATACACACATACACACATACACACATACACACATACATACACACATACACACATACATACATACATACATACATACACACATACACACATACACACATACACACATACACACATACATACATACATACATACATACATACATACACACATACACACATACACACATACACACATACATACATACATACATACATACATACATACATACATACATACATACATACATACATACATACATACATACATACATACATACATACATACATACATACATACATACATACATGCACTAAAGGGCACCAAAATTCGTTAAAGGACCAGTCAACAGGCTTCGAGTATTTTTATAACCGCCAAAGTACACCCAAAGATGCCCGACAATTCGTAGAGTAGGCCACGGCAATCACGTTTTCCAAATGTTACAGTACTGTGAGCCGCACAGAGCCTCCATTAAAAAAATCGATTTCTGGGCTCCTTTCTATACGCCTGACCAATCCTCATTTGACATGCAGTGACGCAAAGTCACCGATCGGTGACTTGACGTGGCGCGCAGCTCGTCGGTTGTTATAAAACAGTCAGGACGACGGGCTATGCTTTCCCCTCCCTGCGAGGGAGAATTGTGGCGAGGCCGTGCGAAAATTTGAAACCAGCTGAAACCAATCTTATAACTCATGTAAATTCCTTAATATAGCACGTATTCCGAAAATTCTTGTGGCAGCATGTTCACAAAGCAAAAGTTTACATATTTCACTTTATGGGAATTTTTGGACTTCGGGGTTGTTTACTGGCCCTTCAAGTATGCTTTGCCTTGAAAAATGCACCTACGATCCTTCTTTTGTGCTTGTCCTTGTGCGATATTCAACAGTTCAAGATGCATCTGCATCTATCTGTTGCACCTAACTCGCCGCTGTTGCCATTTCACGAGTGCTACGTGAAATCCGAATCGCGACGAATCACGACGACAAACCTGGAGCGTAGCTTCCGGCCGACGCACGCCATCGACGTCGGTGGCCTCTCCTTCGCGCAGCGCAAGCATGGAGTGCGTCGAGAGTAGACCTGGCAGCCAAGGCCGGTCGCTGGTGGTAAGGTGCGGGCCATTCGTCGCCAGGTGTTCGCTCACTGCCTTCTCTTGCATCCAGGCGAACATGGCCTGCGACGTATCCGCGGACCCAACAGGTGCCGCCTTGCCTTCGTAAAACCTGAAGCGATGAACCAATACGGTGATATCGCTAGCCCGATATAGTGGAGAGAGGTAGGAATCGGTGCTCTAAATTAAGCTACCGCCACTAAACCTGCCAGTTGCTGCAGAAGACGTAAACGCTATCTAAACTGATGTGAACCTCAGATACATGCTCGTCCTACGTAATCTTCCTTTCATCGATACAACGGCCCTCGGTCTGCAAAAGCAGAATGAGATGGAAGCAAAGCGACCACAGCACCACATTTTCATGTAGTAAATGTAGTGCAGAAATTTGCTAACGTTTTTTTTTTCTTTCTAGCAGGTATAGGCTATAAGATTAGTTAGCCATCACCATACTCTTCACAATTTCAATCTGCCACGGACAGATGTGTCTAACCTAACTACTTCAACGATCGACTTGACTCAATGTTTTTGGGGTTCCCAAAGCCACGATATGATTATGCGGGACGCTGTAGTTGAGGGCTCCGGACATTTCGGCCACATGGAGTTTTTTTTACATGTACCCACAATAAAAGTACACGGGCCTCAAGCAGTTCGCCTCCATCGAAATGCGACCGCCACGTTCGGGATTCAATACCACGAATTGCGAGTCAATAGTCGGGCACCACAAACACTAGACCACCGCGGCAGATTGATTACATTCAACAGCTGACACATATCCATCGTGGTATGCCTTCTAACAGCACACCAGTTTAAGATTGATGCTGTTCACAGCGGAGCCACCGGAGCGTAATGTAGCTAATAATTGGTATGAGCCACCGAAATACAGAAAGCCCCATAGGCGTACGCACTAGGGGACAAGGGCGGCCACCCTCCCTAGTCACCAAAAACGAAGTGGGGGATCACAATGTCTGCTCCACATGATGGAGAGTATAGGGGCGCTACGAGGAATTTTCGCCACCACCCTGCCCTGAAGAGGAACCCTGCACACATCTATGGCAAACCCCACTAGCCACCTCCAATAAACAGAGGAAAAAAAAAACTTTTTTTTAAACAAGCCCAGCAAGTACGAGCCACGCAGATCATAGCGAATAAATACCACAGGAATTCAGCCAGCGCCACCACTCGCCTGCGCCACACTAAACGTTACGATTTTGAAATATGAAGCAGCTTAACTTCGAGAAGACTAGTGCAGATGGCGTCAAAACTAGTACAGATCGAAGCCGAGCAATGAAATGGTAATATTGCTGTGAACGGAGAAATGTGATGCCACCAGCTCCGCTGCTCAACCGGTCTTAGCGACGTTCTGCTTCAATTTATTTTTTTCTTTCTAGTCGAGGATGTGAAAAGTGTGGCTTCGCGAAGCATGAGGTAACGCCTTCGGGAAAAGTCGAGTGTACCTCGTGAAGTAAGCTTCCCGTAAAGTGACGTTCCGCACCCAACTCGGCGCGGGTCCGATCCACCGCATGGAGTAGACGCGATCGGCCAGCTGATCCGCGAGTTTCGGGTCTTCCAAGTCCAGCGTTCCAGCACGGATCTCGCTGGACAGCTGGTGCCGCAGGAAGCTCAGCAGGGATTCGGTGTCCACGCCGGTCACCAGCGGAGACAAAGTAGTCAGCGCGTAGAGTGACAACTCCGGCTCGTATTTCGCTGCGAAGGGTACAGAGGGTGTATACTTTCCTAGCAGGATTCTGGTTTGAGCTAGTTGGTACTGGTTCATAGTAGATTATATATTTTATAAGTAGCTAATAGAGAATATTACATAAGGCAAAGGGGTCACGCCTCCGTCAGCACGCTTTCACTTTCCCTTCAATATAAAGATATTAGTTTTCTCAGCAGCACGTTGCGGTTCCTTAGTCAACAAAAACTGTGATGCTCGTGCACTCATCATGCAGTTGGCTTGTGCTATAAGATATTTCTGCTGTGGATTAAAGTTAGTTAAAAGCTTGGCGGCCGTCCTGTTCTTTTGTGTTTGTATGTTTATTATGCACCAAAGGTGTCCTCACTATTAGACTTTCCTGCACGCACCTTCCTCCATTCACGTGTCACATAATAAGAAAGCTGTTTATTAACCACTTGACTTATCGTTTCTGCGCATTTCCGCCGTGGTTATGTAGTGGATACAATGCTTTGCCGCTGACGCGAAGGTCGCGGGTTCGATCGCGGCTGCGACGGTTGTATTTCAGCGGAGGCGCATTGGTGGAGCCCGTGTATTGTGCGATGAAAGTGCGCTTCAAAGAACAGCTCCGGAAGCTCCGGATAAGTCGACCATTTTGTCACGGGGTCGTGACGTCGACGAAGAGAGCAGCCTGTAGGTCGAACATGAAACTTTATTTGGCTGAACTTGTGGCCAGTCAACGAAATATCAGATTACAGCGATACCCGCTGGCACTGATAGTGGCGAACAGAGCGTCGGCCATCAATCAACTGACAAGCGGCGAAGCGCGTCGGCATTTATGCATGTGCCATCGAATATTCCAGCTTTATCACTGGTCGTCGCGTAAGCCGTGGAATAATCGCGAGTGTTCGCGTCTTGAGCGGAATCTTAACAACACGATCTACAATAGTCGCGAACCTTCTCGAACAATGAAGCGCAGATTGTGCTGAGCATTCATGACAGGCTTTGTGGGCGATACCAGAATGAAACAAAAATTGAAAATACAAAACACGCATGGCAACATAAGGTCAAATTTCCGCGTACAGCTTTCCACCAGCCACGTACAGCTTTCGCTTTATAGGCGGCTGTACATTTAGGTTACTTAGTTGAAAGACATCCACACGATACAGTTGAGGTAGTAAAGCATGCGCATAGCCCTAGTTATGGACATAACACGTGTAGGAATGCCCTGACGTGGTGCTCTATATATAGTGGCTAAGTATACTCGGCTGCTGACCCGCAGGTCGCGGGATTGAATACCGGCTGCTGCGGCTGCATTTTCGATGTAGGCGAAAATGCTGTAGGCGCATGTGCTCATTATTGAGTGCACGTTCAAAACTCCAGGTGGTTGAAATTTCCGGAGCCTTCCACATCGGCGTCTCTAAATCATACGATGGTTTTGAGACATTACACCCCACATATCTAACACGTGTACGAAGGTTCGCAAAACGGTACTGCGTATAAATTCCTTATCGCTTTCATTTTGAATTCAAACGCATATCGTAGCCCTCCATGTACGAGCTGAGAATGGGGTCCCAACGCTGCTGTAATACGTGAATAAATTTCATACAGGTGTCAAGCGCTGCAACACAACGATTACTAATAATAACTTGTAGGGTTTTACGAGCCAAAACCACCATATGGTTATGAACACGCCGTAGTGAAGGGCTGTTCAAGTTAAAATCATATGGTGTTCTATAAAGTGCACTGACATCCCACAGAACACGGGCCTAAAGAACTTTGCTTCCATGGAAGTGTGACCACCGTGGCCGGGATTGAATCCGCGAGTCGGTCAGCAGAAAAGACGGAAAAGTTATACTGAGCGAGCGAGATACTGCAGAGATAGAACAGGCACTAAACGACTTCCATACTCCTGCAGAACATATATAGCATTAGTAATGTATATGTCCATAACCACGCTGTCCGGTGAGCGAGAAGATAATCTGACCATTTTTCTTTAGACATTTTATGATTGTGAGTGGTAGTATAGGCGCCGTCAACATACTGAGGCTCTTGTAGCGACGCCACGGCGCGCTGACTCCGTCCAGCCCAAAGCTCACCACTGCCGTTAATGATCACGTGACAATTGGCACATCAGCTGCGAAGCTACCTCAAAGAATAGCACGTCCTGGAGGCTCCCCGATGCGCTGCGCTCAAAGGCAGCTTAGAGCCTTCCCGACGCTCTGTGCTCCGAGGCAGCTGAAGAAAGAGTTGTTCCGTGATCGTATAGAAGGCGGGGGCGAGCTTTGGGCTGGGCGGAGCCAACGTACCATGACGTCGCTACAGGAGCATCAGTAAGACGACTCGTATACCGCTGTTTACGAGCACGCAATAGGTCTATGCATTTAAAAATGAAGAAATAAAAGCATTGTTTGTTCAGGTATATGTGCTTTGTGTGAGATTGTCATTAAATAAAACGAGCACACACCCATCAGGCGGACGCAATGTTCAGCGGCGCTTTGGGCTGGCACCGTGTCGTCGACGTCAATGAGTCGGCAGAGGAGCTGCTTCTCGGGACCGGCCGGCAAAAGGCGGGATGCCAGAAGGGCCGTGCGCAGACCCAGGTAATTGAGAAGTTCGTGCTCCTTCAGTTGCTGCGTCGCGTGGCGTTTCCGTTCTTACGTTACGAGCGATAAAATGCTTAATGCGTACTAGGATAGTGAATTAGAGTATTTTTATATACTACGGTCTACAATCTATGCCATTCGTGCAAGACGTCCCATTGTGAATATTAGGCAGCGAGCTTATTTGCCACGTCAATTTGACCACTCGCATGACGCACCTAAACGTAAATCAATTTACAGTGGTAACTTATACACTTAGAAATATTTGCGTTACTACCGCGATCATAGGTTCGTTGTGATAAAAACAAAATTAACTTCTGAAGACTCATCGTTAATTCTTCATCGTGACATTGCACCTTTTATATATTTTTTGTATTTACGGCACATTGGCTAGACGAAAATGTATTCAACATAGTGCAATGTCATTTATCTTGATGAATGATTATATAGGACATGGCAGACAATCATTATGACAAGTTTAAGGTTGCCCCACTTTTTTTATTACGATTTTGCTGGCCTGACAAGCATTTCTTGCAAGATCATTTTTTTATTGCGAACGGCTAATTTACTAAAATATTAGTCACATATGTTTTTTTCAGTCCCTGTGAAGAAACAGGGAGCTTGTGAAGTAGAGTTATACAGATACTTTTTCATTTCTCAGGAAACGCACCTTGAGCACATCTGGAAGCGCATCGACGTAGTTGGGTGCCCGAACCACGACTTCGTCGAGAGTCTCTCGACCCTCGAACACCTCCTCGATGATTGCGCGAAGGTTCCAGGAGGACCACGCGTTCTGTGGTTTCCGCACAGCGCTCGTCCGAGATGCGTCATTTGTCATGTCTGCGCCACAACGAGAATAACAGTACTTAGGATATTACGGCCGAGAACCACGATACGATTATGGGAAACACCGTGGTGAGGGTCTCTGGAAATTTCGACCACTTGGGGATATTTAATGTGCACCTCAATATAAGTGCAGGCGCCTCTAGCCCTTTGCTTGCGTCAAAATGCGGCTGCTGTGGCCAGGCTTCGACAACGCGACCTGCTGGTCCACGGTTGAGCGCTTTGACCACTAGACCACCGTGGCAGCTAAGGTCACTTGTATACAGGGAAACCATTTGTCACACTGTTGGCTCCAGCTACCTGTGTTCAAGGACTTTCATCACTTCAAGCTTCTACCTACCCCTGAACTTCTGAATTCAGTGTATGTTTCATGCACGAAGTATATTTTTTGTACTTCACCTGGAAGGCGCAGCGTGGTATTCCAAGGCGCTGGGTCGTCACCCCTTCGCGCCTTGTCCAGGAGCTCCTCCACCTTGCCGACGTATTCAGGCACTGGCAGCTTCCCCCCGGCCGACAGAAAGACCGCGGCGGCAGCCTGCGTCACTTCCCGGGGACCCACTGTCAAGGCATCCAGGAGCAGCCGAGGCTCGGCCACAAATGCGCGACCGTCGGCGCCCACGCCCATGCGCAGAATTGCCGGCTCATTCGTGAAGTAGTATGCGTTGCCCACCGCCTGCGAAATTGTTAACCCCAGGTGAAGCAATCAGCCGTGATACTACACGTTGAGCACGAAGCCAAAGGTTGTTTATTTGCAAGCAAAGCTTGCCCCTCTCGCCTATCTTGGAGTGTTTCACAATGTGATACTTCGGGACCGTCTGGTTACCCGGTATCAATCAGTTATCAATCAGTCCGAAGTGCGCGTGTGGTGCTATGCGTCTGTGGGCTTAGTGCTGAAGCGTGACAGACGAATTGGTTGATATCAGGAGTCGACGTGATCCCACGCGTCAGAGAGAGTTTTACTCGCACTGATTGTTGCCTGTGACGAGCACTGCTGTTCCCTCTGTTAATAATATCTGGGTTTCTGCGTGCTGCAGATACGATATGCTGAGGCATGCCGCATGGCTCCTGAAATTTCGACCATCTGGTATCGCACAGTACGCATGCCTCTAGCATGCGACCACCGCGTCCGGGATCGAACTTGCGAATTTCGGGTTCGCAGGCAAGCTCTTATTTCCTCTATTCGTAAAGTGCCAGCATTTGTATAACCAAAGCTGCGTAAACGCCGTAAACTATGTCTGCAAAGGCGACTGTAGCGTAAGAAGCGCACCACTCAAGAGAAACCTTAGTTAGGATACCTACCCCTTTTTCTTATATCAGAGTTGTCCCTGCACATTTAATAGAAAGAGGCCCTGCCACCTCATTTCAAAGATCGCATATCATGACATCGAGTACTTCCGCAAGAAACAAAAAGAGTCAGAGAGGCTTGCCTCGATGTACGTTGCCTGTGACGCACTCTAATACAAAACGTCCAGAGTCTTTGCGAAACCATTATTTTGAAGAACGGAATCCTACGTTATATCCCGAACAACACCTTAAATTGGAACAACGCCACAATACATGTAGAGGAAACAATGCGGTTATCCCCGCATTTGATCCCCTCAACCATCCACTTTTCTTCATTGTCGCACAGTACCTACCGCATTAACCACTCAATTGCGCTCATCAATTTAACTTAATAGGCAGGTCCATGAAAAGCCGTTATATTTTATATGTGGTGTTTACAACAAGCTGTATACATATGTACCTTGGAAATATCCTTTGCGTGAGCCTTGTCCCCTGCCTTGTATGGCCAAGACAAGAGACCAGCACTGTCGAGCAACTTAGAACGAAGCTCGGCAGCGTCCTTGAGTCCCGGCTTGAGGCACCTACTGTAGAGACGGTGCAATGCCACCGGCAACCAGCGCCCGTCGGCCCGGGTGACCAGAATCTTGTGCAGGTCTTCAGTCAGCGCTGCTTGGTGCAAATGGTCCACCGTGCGCCGGTCGCGATTCAACTCCCAGGTTTCCGCGTTCCTACATTAAAAAAAGTTGCTGACAGCGTTAAGCAGGCAGTTCAAGCGACTTAAAGGGAAGCTCAAGCACTTGCAAAAATATAAAAAAATACTTTGGAGCATGTAAAGGCAATTTGATTCCTGCTGAATTCGAAAAGCGATGCGAGAGTCCTAAAGGTGAATGAACATACGACTTTTCGTAAACGAAAAAAGAAAAACGGACTATGGCCGGAGGGTTTCACGAACGAACGTGGTGATGTCCTTTTTGGTATCCCGTGTTATCTGCAACAGCAACGCTGCCGGCCTTCTCGATTAGCCCCGTCCGCCACGGTGGTGTAGCCGTTAAGGTGCTCAGTTGCTGACCCGGACGTCCTGGATGAAATCCCGGCCGCGGTGGTCCCATATTGATGGAGGAAATGCCAGTGTCCCATGTGATGACAGCGCACGTTAAGAACACCAGGGGGTCGAAATTTACGCAGCCCTCCACTACCGTGGCCACCGCCGCGGTGGTCTAGTCGCTAAGGTACTCGGCTGCTAACCCGCAGGTTGCGGGATCAAATCCCGGCTGCGGTGGCTACATTTTCGATGGAGGCGGAAATGTTGTAGGCCCGTGTGGTCAGAGTTGGGCGCGCCTTAAAGAACCCCAGGTGGTATAAATTTCCGGAGCACTCCAGTACGGCGTCTCTCATAATCATATGGTGGTTTTGGGACGTTAAACCCCACATATCATCATACCCACGGGTGGTATGTGGGTGTGTGCCACATGTGATTGACACTTAGTATCTACTCAGGAACGACGAGAACACACATGGGCAACTTTAACGCCCAAGCGTTAAGAAATACTCGACACAGGTAGCGTCGACCCGGCTAATAGAAAGAATAATTGTCATGGTCCCAGCTGGAATCGAACCCTAGCATTCGGCGTGGCGATGAAGGATTTTACCACAGAGCTACGCCAAGTCTCGGAACTACTTTTCAAATAGGCGCTTAATCTTCGTGAATCGTCAATAGTGGTTGCAGTGCTGCCTACACAATTTTATAAACATGCATATGTACTCCTTTGATACAGCCGTCACGTCGGGTTAACGTCAATTGTGGTTGGTGGCCATGCGCCGAAGTTTATTTATGTAGCAGTGTCCAGGGCCAGTATCCTCGCGAGCATCAGGGCTTCATATCGGCTTCTAGTGTTGCTAATACACATGTTCCAGTTGGCATCGTTGCGCAAGTGCAAACAACTAGTGCTACTCTTCAACATATGTATGTCCATGCAAATTTTGTAGATATTTTTAGCGTCCTTTCATGACGCGTCGCTCAATAAAAAAAGTGCAACACTGCCACCTTCCTTCCGCATGCTTCGCATGACGTCGATTCCTAGGTACGTGGGATCTGCCGAATTTTTTTTTTGACCCCAACTGCACTCGGACGGTCGCGAAAGGGATGTGCAGAATCATTATTTATTTGAAGGGGGACCGACCTATCCGTCGCTAATTTGTGTACGTCATACTTGACCGTGGCAAGCGTTTTGGCATTCACTTGAATAGCGGTGTGATGCTGAATAAAGGTAGGAGTAGCCACTCCCCATAAATAAGATCACTTAAAGACTGAAAATGAGTAGAAACCTCTCTATATCGCGAAATAATGCGCACAAATTTTAATTGCAGAAACAAGTAATCATCGTAATGCTATAAAGGTGCTGCTGCCCCAGCGTGCAGCTTGCGACAGTTCACGCGTACGAAATGCAAAGGTTGGAGTAGGCACAATACCCATGCAACGTTTACGTCGAAAGTACATTGTGTTCAAACAGCTGATAATTGGCTGCTGTCACTGACACGTGTGTACCTCCCGACACAAATAAGCGAAATTGCTCACAGCACACGCACGTGCGAGAAACATAGTAGGTTTCGACAGCCGAACACAGCTTTGTCCGTGAATGTTGGTTAGCGTAACACCTGTGGTTCACGGGGAAGTACTAAGTGGTTCTAAGAGAGAAAGGAAGAGAAAAGTGAGCCCCATAACTGTCTGCTTCAACGAGCAACACCTCAACAGTAGCTCACAAGGGATGGCGGTGAGGAGGGATTAAAAGGGTAGGAATAAAGGTGTAGAAAAGAGAAAGAGGCGCGATGTGGTAAGCCAGAGACAGCGACGACAAATCGAGGGAATAGGAGAGATAGGAAAGATGGAAACACGGTCACAGGAGTCTGAGGACGGGGCACCACTTGCGAGAGCTCTTGTCGGCGTCAGTAGATGGCGTAGAGCAAGTCCAGTCGGTCAGAGCTACGCAGACGTCGGAGATTGCGAGGGCACAACCGGTTGGCATGGAATCCAGCAAGCGGGTAAACGACGCACAAACACACGTTAATTGTTCTTGCGGAACGGCGCACCATGAACCGAAGCCGAAAGCCCTCACCGTGGCTGTCTCGAGTTCATGGAGCCCTACAATATATTCGCTGATCAAATGCATGCACATGACACAAAAACAGTTCAAGGTTCCGCCGACGGTTCGCAAAAAGCCATTTGGTAGATATATACCTCCGCAAAAAGACTCACTTTCATGCGGTGGCGTTGTGGTGCAATGGGTAAGACATCTGCTTCACGGGCATGAAGTCCCGAGTTCAATTCCAGGGCTGTATGTTTTTTGCATGCTTATCTCGCAAATGTAGATTCTTGTGATACTAATAGTTTTCTGATTACCTGTAGTCATAATATCCACCGCGTATTCAGTGAGTGTCACACAGTCCTGTAAATTGGGGTGGCGATCGCCGGGCTAATTCCAAGAGCCGAAGTATCGGCCCCCGAACCGCACCACGAAAGCGTGGACAATTTAGAAGTGGTCCTTATTGGCGCGCCAGCAGACGCCGGCTGTGGCCCAAAGAACAAGTCAGAGCCGAGAGTTGATAAACAAACAAAATTATATTCTCAATAATGGCAGATCAGAAAAACAATACACAAATATGCTCACTCCACAATAGCCGAGTACAATATGTCACCGATCAAACAACGTACTACACAGTACAATTAGCCACACTCGAACAACGGACACAGACAACAGTACACACTACAATGCAGTCGCATGCATTGAACAACCAAGACCCTTAAAAACTAAAGAGATAGAAAACCTATTCAGTCCAAAGTCCTTGGAACAAAAATCTGAATGATACTCTTCCGAGAATCACTCACTCAAAGTCCAGCGTTGTTGCCGTTCCGCTGCCCCGAAGTTTCTCTTCCAGGAAACCTCGCGTCTTCAATTGGCCACTCTCCAAGCTTCAAACTTCTTCGCCGGAAACACGTCGGCTTCACACACGCAGCTGTTGCCACGCGTCTTCGCTCGATAGCGGTAAACTCACGCTCTTGCCTGTAGCTCGAGCCTTCACCCCTCAGGTGGAAATCCTCTTCTCCTGCTCTGTCACTACGGACAGAACCTTCGCCGACTACACGGCGGAATCCCTACGCGCTCTGGCGCTAACGTCCGTCTTCTCCTGTTCTCTCATCTCGGCTGCTCGATTAAATACCTTCCGCGCGAGATTCCAGAAGGTTCTCGTCATTTCGTCGGCGCGATACGCAGCGAAGGCGGGGGAGAGGGCGAGACGGTTGGAATGCCCTCCGCGGCGGATGACTCAACTCGGTATGACCACGCCCCTTTCCTTCTAGAAAAATCCAGTGCTTGCTCGGCCACCGTTGTGGGGTGAGGAGGTTCGTCGGCGAAGCCACGCTTCCGAGAGGAGAGGCTCGCGCGCCCGGGGAGCCTTTAGATGTTTGTTTTCTTTTTCTTTCTTTTTCGTTGACCTCGCGGCGTCACTCCGGCGGTTCGTCGCGAGAATTTGGCGGCGCGCCCTTTTTGAGCGCTCGTTCTGTGACAGTGAGAAACCGCTCTCAAAAGCAAAAATTGAATGTGCTTTTTTCCGCCACCACATCAGGGCCAGGCCGCCTACGGAAATGTCACGCCTAACCGCAGGCTCTATCTTGCCAGGAAAAACATTGACCTAAAATCCCGGCCATTCTGAAGGTCACTTCGAATCGGGTCGGTTTCTCTGGGACACGGCTACGGAGGCGCGTAGAAGCGGCTATAATTTTACTTGATTTCCGACCTACAGGCGTGTAGTCTAGCCAAGATTTGACTAAGAGTGTACGGCATCTCTTAAAGTCATATTGTCGTTTTCGGACGTTAAAGCCCAGATGTTATTCGATTAGCTCCAGCAGCAGCACGTGACGAGTTAGTCAGGGAGGCCACGGTTGAAGATTTTTGAGATGCTTGTCCACGTAGCACTCGGCGGTTTGTAGTTATTACAGATACCATAATCCATGATGGTTCAGCGAACTGGGAGCGTGGGGGTAAACACAGACACAAAGCAAAGAAGAGGCACACAGCATGAGCTTTCAGTATTTGGCATGTGTTTGTGTCATTGCACGTTTCTGATCTTTTTCTCTGTAATGCCAACATGAACCATCATGAATTACCAACTAGCCCACCTTTCCATCCTGGTACCATAATCCAGTTGCAGAACATTCAGATTCGCTATACATACCCCTTCGTCCCATTAACAGCGCCATCGCAGTTCGCATTAATGAGCAGCGGGAACCTACCGTCGCAGTGCAGCATGGCTACGCCAGAGTAACCGGAGATGAGGTAGGTTTCCACGCCCACACTTTCGGCGCACTCACGTGAACGAGGAAAGACACACTTATCTTTCGCAACAGTAGCAGAAAATGTCCGTCGTTGCTAACCACGAAGTTTTATCGAATTCTAAAGCCTCTCCACTTTCCGTTTAATCAGCCACACTGCTGAATCAACGAAATTCCTTGCGAGATCACGGTGCTTTCTGCAAATACATCCTAGAGGACTGCCGAGTAGACAGCTACCAAGATTGGTGTCTTTGAGTACAGGCATCAGCGTTTCCAGTGCGTCCCACTCTATATAAGGCAACGCAATGACAACACAGTATCTGTGTCCGCACATTACAGTCTTGCAACACTGTCTCAAGTCTAATGTCGGCACACGTATGTAACTGATGCACGTGTGCCTGACGATCTTGTTGGCATTACAGATAAAAAGATCAACAAAACGTGTAATGACACAAACACATGCCAAATACTGTAAGACGGCAAGTGATAGCGTATGATAGCGTGATAGGGATAAGGCAGTATAACTACATACTTGGGTGTACGTGCAGCACAGCGCCCACGATCGCTACAGAGGATATTGCACGTTTATGCGTGTGTGCCATTTCGCCCAACTTGTTGTTTTAATCACGTATTATTCAGTTGGCTGACGCATCGCAGTGGCTATTGGAGGTCGTGAGGAGACGTCTTCATCCTGCAGAATAAGCCGTTTCCTAAAACAAGCGTGCCCCCGTAAGAAAAAGTACTCTGTACTACACTTTAGCTCGAACGTTCAGTGCACTCGATAGCACACGGCTCGCCAATGGAAGGCGCATACGGCAATTACGGCGCGCACGCCCGGTGGTACGTAAACATTCGATCACGGTTGTATGCACGCTTACCGGCTGACGCGGTGGTCCCTGATCCAGTTGTTGCAGACGTGACCGAACAGGTCGTCGCACGGGTTGGCAGTGAGGTCGAGAGAGACACCCGATGCGGCCACGATGCACGCTCGGCTACGGCACGTGGTGCGGATAAACTGTCTGCGATATGACGCTCCGGGAGGCGTAACGAAGCCCACGAAGCGCCGGGAGGCGAGGGAGCTCTCGTTGCGACGCGAGCGCTCCCAGTCGCCCAGCAGGCTCGGCATGCAGAGCGCGAACAGGGGCAGGAAGATGACGAGCATGCGGAACAGGCTGAGCCAGCTGGCCAGGCGTTCCACCTCGTCTTCATGGACGACGTCTTCTTCGGCTTCGGCAACACCTCCCTCCGCGGCGCGCCCGGCGGCGCCATCACCTCCATTGGCGGCAGCTCGGCTGGCGTCCGGCTGCGAATTAATCACGTGCCAGTGACTGATATAGTCCGTCGAGTGCTCTGCCGTCGCTAACGATGGCTGCACGTTCGACCACTTGGAGAAAAAATGCAGGGCTGAGAAGGAGGGTAGCACATACTGGCTTGCAGCTGTCCTGATACAAGGTGCATTGCTCAATTTATGGTGCAGGGGGTTGGACGTTGCTGCAGCCTAAATGCAGACAAATTGCCAAAACACCACTTCAAAATATTTTTTTTAAGATTCGGAGTGGATAAACTTGAGCACTGCCCACTGCGAAAAATTACTGCTGTGTTGGGGGCTGGCTGGTCCCGACGAAGCAGAAGGAGAAGACGGCCGACGGAGACGTACGCGGCCGGCGGGGACGCCGACCAACCCGAACACGCGGATTGGCGCGAAGCGCCGAAGGAAAGAACAACCGCACTCCACGGTTACCCAACACACACTCTTTTATTTACAACCGCCTTGAAATCCTAGATGCCAGAGCGGCGCCCCCTGGCATCCTCGCATGTCATTCCGAAACCGAAAACCCAGAACACAACAATTACAACGTATGAAGTGATCTGTTTTGGAATCTAGATAGAGCGAACCTTCTTTGCACTTTCGTTTTTCACCCATTGACTTGATGCACACGACGCGACATTGCCTTCACAGGTTTCTACCACCCACTTTCTGTAACGATGCCGAAGAGCACAATGGCGGCTGTTATTTGTGACCGGAGTTCCTCGACAGGCGTTCCTTAGCTTGCCAATGTTGGAAATAAACGTTCAAATCTTAATTGAATCAAGAGGCCGAAAACTGAAAGCGGGAGTGAATTAAGAGACCGGAATCAGACACGGGAGCTGAATAATCAGAAAATCTCACGTGGATGGAAGAAAACTGATATGATCCATTACTGTTGCCATTTTCGTGACGGCGCTTGCATAGGTAAAGTCTCGATGGAGCTCCTCGAAACTATGGAACGTCTGCGAGTGGAACTAAAGGTTTACCAATGTATGTACCTCCGGAGCTTCACCCACTCATCATCGTTCACTCCGTGGATATGCTGCGATTTTTTCTTGTCTTTATTTTTAGCCAGTGCTAAAGAACCTAGAAGGGACGCTCGCGGACGCCAGATAACGCCGCTCCCCACACGGTGGCTGTTTGGGAGAGGATATAGAGTGGGAAAGCACAATGAGTGAAAAAAAAGTCATTTTTTATATTAGGGTAGCGTAGCTGCCCCAAATTAAGTGGTCTCATTCTCAACTGACATGTGCAGTCTACCACATCGCAAGGACGAAGTACGTTTTTCTGTTGTTTACTGGCATTGCGGTCTTAATGGCCATGCACCACATTGCTTTCATTATTTTTTTCACAGAAAGCTCATTTGCAGAGAAAGGCTGTCCCGTCACCTTGATAGCAGCGTCATCGCAATGAAATCACAGATGTTTGTCGAGCAGATATCAGCCACTCAATCAACGAACCCATCAGTTTTTATATTGTATAACAAGCTAATTACGAAGCATATCAGCGTGGGCTTCAAGTAATAGAATCTGATGGGACCCTCAGTGAAGGTTACAGGTAAGGTTGAGTAATACAGGGATAAACAGTGAACACTTACTCCGCGCGCTTCACGGAAGTGCGAATTGTGATTCCTGGGAAGTAAGGGCTGCATTGCCACTTTGTTCCGGTGATTCAGCGTTCTGTGCTCGGATACTTTACGTCGTAGCAAGAACGGCTGCGGTCGAGGGCACAGAGAGCGTGCAGCTGCCACGAACGAGACACGCGTGCACGAAAGTGATGATGATTCCCTTCTCATTTGCACGAGCGCGAAGCTTTCTTCTTTTCTATACTGTTCCCGTGGTTTTAAAATGTACAAGCACTGTGATTTCGCGGAAGGTACACCGTCAACTGCTCATATCAATGGATGGATGGATGACAACGTTATTGTTACGCCAGATAAGGAGGTCCCCTACTCTCCGTTCGCGGCACATATGCCTAGGGGACGGGATCCGACACCTCCGCATTTAGAAGCAGGCGAAGAGGTTCTGACTCCTCGCAGCTTCTTACGTCAGGTGGATGGCTTGTTGCTGTGAAGCAGGGTCCTCAGTCCGCAGCAGGGTTTCCCAGGCCTCTCTAAAATTTATATTTGATTTAGTTCCTGAGGAGCTATCACACTTTCATATTTATAGTCAAGGGTCCCTCCCGCCCCTCAGTGATTGCTTCTATCATTTGCCCGACCGCCAGTAAATGGACGAGCGTCTACAAAGTTACACGTAAATTGTTGAATATTATCGACTACTTCGGATAGTGGCGCCACCACAGGAGAATAGCCTGAAAAATAGGGAGGCAGTCGCATAATGGCGCCTGCAAGCTGGTAATTTTGTAAACCCTGTTTGGGCAAATCATGTTCGGGAAAACGATGCGCAAAATGATAGATGCAAGCACTGCCCCCATCAAGGCTTGTAAGCGTGACGTCTAAGCTGGAGGTGGAACAGAGTGAGACTGGCAAAAGGGTTCGTGTATGTCTCGCAGTGCCACGATCATAGCGAAGTTTTCGAGAACAACACCATTTTTACCATGATTCTGAAAAACCGGGCCCACCAAGACTTCAATGACATATTTCTGTCACGGAAGTGAAGTCGAAAAAATACACACAAACAGAATACAAAGAAAAAAAAGATTTGTCGTGGGGAATTGCATCTCTGCCCTTTAGGACCACGGCAACAGGTGTCGGGCCGCTATCCACTGCGTCATGGCCACATACTCTGAACCCTGAAAAATGCGCCTTTTATATTTACCACAGTCCTCTCAGCGTTCTTGGTAAAGTGCAGTAATGCATCATGACCATGGCATCTGCGATCAGTTTCTTCAACACGTAATTTCTAATCCGTCTCATTCATCGTGTTTCTGATATGAGTATGTGCAATTTCGTCAACGCAAAACACAACACAAGTTGGCTATCTTACCCCAAGCGACGGTGTCTTTTATAGCATTCAACCATACCAAAATAACCCCACTTCCCCGAAGGGAATCGTGGGGAAATGCGAATGCACTTCTTGCGCCGAGAGAGGGTACCATTACCGTCAGACATTCGCCTTCACTGACTTGAGAGGCACCCAGCCAGGGAACGGTCGAGAGTGAGGAGCGAGCGGACGGGAGAGCGGGGCGCAGGGAGGACAGAGAGCGAATGGCTAGAGGAGCGACGAAGCACTGCACCTACTCTCTCCTACACTCTCTCGGAACACATGCTCCGGTTGCTAGGGGCGAGGATAAGCACACGCACTCACAGCTGTTGCTATGGGACAGGGGGTGAGTTAACACCTGCCAGCGCGCTGACACCGCCGCACTGTGCCATGCTCCATGGACCCGCTCGCTGGATTGCGTGCCGACCGGTTGTGCCCTCGCGATCTCCGACGTCAGCGTAGCTCTGGCCGACTGGGTTGGTCCTACGCCACCTCCTGACGCCGGTCCCCGACGACGACGACGACAGCGTAGCTCTGGCCGACTGGATTAGCCCTACGCCATCTCCGGTCGCCGACAAGAGCTCTCGCCAGTGGTGCCATCTTACCCGTCCATCTTACCCGTCTTCTCCTCATTTCCGTCGTTCACTGTCCCAGCGCCTCGCTCTATTCTCTCTCTCTTTTAATCCTATTCTTTTAATCCCTTCTCTACTCCCATTCCTCGTGAGCTACTGTTGAGGTGTCCTCCCCCTGAGAGACAGTTACGGGGCTCTTTTCATTTAAAAAATCACCCCCCCCCCCTGTGCTCCCTACTGGGCTGCAGAAATTATGCGCCTTTTTCCTCTTCTAACCACTACCACCACCACCACAACGCCGGATGCCTGACATAGCCCGACTAATGCGTTCGCATTAAAAAAAAATATGGGAGGAAGATAAACTTGTATAGGTCGCGTGTTTGAGATCCCTGCTATAGAATTATTGAGCACGGATAACACAGTGACATGTACAACATGGTGGAATCCTACAAGGCGTTTGTTCCAATAAAGTTTTTTATATACCTATTTGAATTGCTTTGAGAAACAGTGTTCGAGTGGGTTTACTAACGTATGTATAATTTGCACTTGAAACAAAGGCGCGTGAAAGAAAACACGGGTGGCATTTGTGCCACCGATCAGCTGCAGTCCCGGAAAGGGTTGCGCCGGTTGGTTCGCTTTGCCGGCAAAGCGCACTTGAAGGCCCGGGCAAAGTCCTCGTTCGTTGTGGCCACCTCGTTGATCCAGGCAGCGAGATCCTGTCTGGCTGCCCCATCACGGCGCTGCGTTTACCGATACAAATGTTTTTTACTACGTGACCCGCAGTGCAGAACTTGATATTGATTTTATAGAATGTATAAAGCTACACAAGGCACTCGGATTAAAAAGATGAGAAAGACTGCCATCAATTTGTCAGACTGCACCTACTATAGATTATAAAACGAGAGAGAAGATGTGTATAGAAATGTTGGGTAGTCAACTAAAGATCTGTCAACCTCACGAAAATATTAAAAATTTCTCTCATTTTGACCAGATGTATAGTAAAACCTCGAAGTCAACTAATTTGAATTTCAGGAAGTTATTGCGCACAGTACGAGAAGTAAAGCGCCACGATCGCAGAAAAAGTAGAGCAAACATCGTAGATCTGTTCATGGTTATTGACCTTGGTATGATATATTCCATCCACCTGACCAACGCCCAGACAAGCCCACGTTTGAGATGACAATTTTTAGAAAACGGCGCACACGAAAAATTCATGCATCCCCACGACATGAATAACGACGAGTGGGCGAAGCACTGGGAATCGTTCTTACCGTAAATCACACGTGACACAGCCGAATCGCGTACGTAAATGGGGGAAAACGCGCGTGTACAGTATATACAAAGTGTTTTTGTTGAGCCGCCGCATGCCGCACTCTCACCTCCGGAGTAGCAGCTTGTCAGCGTTGTCGCTTTGCCGCTGCTTTGCGTTGCTTTGCGTTGTCGCTTTGCCGCGAGTTCCCCCGTCCGTGGTAGCTTGTCTCAGCGTTGCCTTTCGCTGTCAAGAGCGCATTCACGTTCGTTTTAGGGGTGAAGCTTCCTATGCCGCGAGTCGTGCATCCGCGATGAATGTATGTTGTAGTAGTAGTAGTAGGAGGAGGAGGAGGAGGAGGAGGAGGAGGCAGTCAACTCCCATTTAGTCTTTCGAATGTCTGCTGGATAGCGGTACTTCTATATTATGAATATATGATGAAAAAGATGCGAGATGGTGGTACTTGGAGTGTTAACTAGACAGACGGATGGATGGACGCATGAACTGACAGACGGATGGACGGACGCGCATACGGACGGACAGATAGACAGAGGTACGGATGGATGGACGTGTGGACAGACGCATAGACGGACG
Organism: Rhipicephalus annulatus; assembly: GCA_013436015.1. Classification (NCBI taxonomy): domain Eukaryota; kingdom Metazoa; phylum Arthropoda; class Arachnida; order Ixodida; family Ixodidae; genus Rhipicephalus; species Rhipicephalus annulatus. Next base: position 166,019 of record WOVY01010110.1, on the reverse strand, counting down.
CTCGGATGCCATGGATGCGTGGACGGACGCATGGACGGATTGATGGACGCTTCGCCCCACTCATTATCATTCAGTCCGCAGATATGCTGTAATTTTTATCCATGGTAGAAGGAGAACGTGTAGCATGGAAGTAGTAGTAGTAGTAATAGACTTATTCAGCCAAATTTACAGGCCGAGCATTTCGACCGCCTGTGCGATCAGTCGACGCTGTTCTTCTTCCCCTTCGGCGCCGATCTAGTCAAGCCAGGAGGTGATGGGATGGGGGGAGGGTAATAGCTGGATTGCTGAGCAGTTGGGCAGTAAAACAGGCAGTGTGACAGGTCAGCGTATGTGGAGGCAGAACTAGAACAGCAGGGGTTAGACCTATATTTATAAAGGAAAATGCGAGAGTGGGTTATCAGGCAGTTCATTTGAATGTGCCGTAGAGTTCGAGCCTCGAGCGCACTGAGTGATGGATGAAAGGGAGGGTAAAGACGCTTGTCGAGCCGGAGCTGGAGATATACCTCCTTGATAGTGTGACGCAAGGAGATCTGCCCATCGTTATTCGCGGAGCTCTCACTGTCTTCCGAAGGTGTGGGCCAGCGAATGAACGGTGCCCGGTGCAATATATCGCGGGCAAGCTGATGAGCTAGCTCATTGCCGTTAATACCCGAATGCCCAGGAACCCAGCGGAGGAAGACAGTGGAGCGTTGAAGAGCAGAGGCCGCTCGCTCGACCTCCTGTTGAAGAGCAGGGAGCAACTTGTTGTTCTGTATGTGACGGATGGCGGCGTGAGAGTCGGAGTAAATCGTGTACTCGGGGAGAGAAGGGAGAGAGGAAAATGACTGCATGGCGTGGACCATGGAAAGGACCTCGAGCGAAAGTACATTTGGCGGGTGTAAGTATGGCCCGCTGGTTAGCATGGAACGCACTTATTCTACATCAGCGTCATGCTCGTCTTTCTGGGTCCCCTTTTGTAGGCTTAAGCCACATGACAGAATGTGAGAGACGGTTGAACATTAATCGACGCCAGCAGGGAACGCCAGCCACGGCTGCACGCCCCACCAGATATTCATGTGGAACAGAGCAGGAAACGCAATATACGAGTGTTTCATTGGATTGTAGAACATTATTGGTTGACCTGCAATGTGAGACGGTTAAAATTTCTTGTTAGTGTATATTGTAGCCCTTTTTGTGCGCCTCGTAAACGTGGGGTCGGGCGCTTCTCAAGTGAATCAATTTTCAACTTTCGCCCGAGCATTTCCGCATTATGATGCAAATAAATTTCAACTTCAACCACCAAGCGCCGTCTTTATTTTTTTTTTACTTGCGGTCGCACGCTTTCCGGTTTGCGTGCAGCCCAAACGACAGCGCTATATATTAAGTACCTTGCATCTTCATCACCGTCATCGTTACTGTGTGCACAGACAACGCACAACAATGGACAAGACAAGACCCCAAGGTGCTACGCTCATAAAACGCCTGGGCCGGCACATCTTCGAGCATGGGCGTCGGAAGGAAATGCAAAAGGGGCCCCTGCGCCCCTCAAGCCAGCCCAGCACTTGCCTACCACATAAGTTACACCAACGTGCCTTCCTCCCCCTCGTTGCATACAAGTTTGCACCACCCGAGACGAAATACTGCTGATGACCATGCCCTCGTGGGTCTATTTGTTCTCAACACCCTCTAATTACGTGGCGGTGCCACAGTGCGTGAGTCATACCATTGTCCCCAACAATATATGGAACTCATAAATGGTTTGCTCAAAACAGCGACAGAAACACCATGGTTGCGAACCTTATGCCTTGCAGCGAGGACCTGCTCAACGTCGGAACCATTGGCTTCGCACTGGTTGAGTGCGTAGAACACGAAGAAAAGTTGCTCGGCGTTCAGGTGCTCCAGTCCCGGCAGCACCAGCTCCGATGCGCCAGGCCACGCAAGGAAGGCTCGAAGCGCCAGGGACAGCGCACGCGACTCGAGTGCGGCGTCGAGGTGGCGCGGTGAAGACGAAGCCCACTTGGAGCATCTGTTCCGCTTCGAGCGCTGTTGCCGCAGCAGCCACCGCAGCAGGTACCGAAGCACCGGCTCGTAGGCGCGTACGCCTGGACACGAAGAGGAGGACGCTGTTTACGACTGTTAACGTTGGTTTATGAGGCGCGCTGATGCGTTCGAGTTGTTATTACGAAAGCCGCAGAGGTTTTCAGCTGCGGAACTACTTAAGTCGACGTTACTACCCGGAAAGTGATCGTGGTTCCTACTGGGAATATGTGCCACAGAAATAGGATAATCCCCACTGCATCACCACTGGTCCACTAAAAATGAATCTCGGAAAAGAAAGAAAGAAAGAAAGAAAGTCTTCATTTGGTTGTGAGAGCAGAAGGATAGGGTTTGTGGCCCCGTTTGTACTGATGCAGACCATGCCTACCAAAACGATGCCACCAGTCCGTTGTTTAGCCAACTTTAAGTAGGTCAAACTGCCCTTATTCCTGAAGGAAAAAAAAATGCTGGAGTGGAAGGTCTTGCAGCTTCTTAGCAGCAAAGTGAAGCCAACGTATGCCCATGCCGTAGCTGAAAAACAGCCTTTTCATGCGATGTCAGATCATATAGGAAAAGTAGGCTCGTGCGAATATTTGAATGCTTCGAATATTCGACCGAATAGTTGAGTATTCTAATTCGCTTCAATTCTAATTTAAATTATCGAATATTTTCGAAGTATTCGCAATGAACAAATAGGTGTATATTAATCCTCATATCACCGTTTGTAAAAATAATTTCACTGCTATACGCAAGTGTTGAACCGTGAAAACACCTACCTAGGAAAATTCGGTTTGCCGCGAAGACCTCCTTTAAATTTAAAGGGGCCCTGCAACACTTACTGAATATGTTCAGAAAACGCTGCCTATTGGTAGTCGAGGCTACCGAGAAAACGCGAGGAAAATATTATGAAACATCATGCGGCCTGTGATTCACAATAAATTTTCAAAGCTAAAAATTGCTTTCCGTCCTCGGCAAATGAACCTACAAGCTCAAAAATGCCTCGTCACAGCCATTGGCCGATTTAAGCATGATGCGTTCGTCGTTACCGGGGCCACCGCGGGAGGCCGCCGCTTGTCCACGAGTATGTGCGCGATCACACTGAAAAGCCACCTATTCGAAGAAGTAGAAGAAGAGAAAAGAGGTGCTCAAGGTGACGAGGTGCGTGTGACGTAGTTTCTTTCGCCATGACATTCCTCTCTGCTCAACTTCCAGCTATTTCGTCGGGACGAGAAGAGAGAATACCATTGAAGCGTTCGACAAAATTTTCGGAACTCCGCTCGTACTTTGCGGCGGTAAATTTGTTGGGCCATAAGCATGTTTACTGGCTCCATGGCTATTTGAAAAAAGTGTTGCAGGGCCCCTTTAAAGGAACATGTTACCCTCAAATCAATTCATTTTATTAATCTTGTTATGACGGCTTATATGCTCTAAGTATAATAAATTTTAAAATGTTAAGTATTTTACAGGTTATCACTCGCATTCTACCGAAATTACTACTCAAGGTTGTCTTGACTTCCTTTGAAAGAAAAGAAAAGGCCTTTGCATAGAGCCCCTATTTCAATTAAAAAAATATTGTGCAGGTTAGTTAGGTCATGATAAATATTGATTTTTGTTATTATATGGCATACATACCATTCAAATTTGATTCGAAATCATTCGATCAAAATCACTATTCGCTTCGAATTCGCTTCTAACCTAAAATTCGCTATTCGCACAAGCCTGATAAAGACTTATTTTGTTCTGCTAACGTAACTGCTATAGACGGCTTCGGTGTTTCTAAACAAACTGGCTCGCGCCGAACGGCCTACCCCAGCAGACTTTTGATGTGCCACTTCCGCTAACGTTTCTTCAATGGTCCCGCCGGCGTTTTCGTGGTGCGTTTGAGTTTGCTGCTCTATTATTTCTGGCGCATTCCTTAGGATGTATTTGGTGCCACGTCTAGCGGCCACATGAAGGGGCCCGATGTAGTGCACGGCAGGTGCAGGTGCGGCCACTGCTTCAGGTAACACGGCTCGCGTGGCCGACTGGCGCCGCACGAAATATCCACCGTGGCGTTCCGATGAGCGCAGCCCCCTCCTCCGTGTTACCTCTGGCAGTGGCCGCGCCTGCAGGAGAAGCTTGTCAGCGCACTTAATTGGGCCAGTTGGTTTTGCATGTCGATGTGGATGCGCCTCGAAGACGCGGAAAGAGAAATTGACAGTGCACACCTATGTTTTCTTTTTCCACGTCTTCAAAGCGCACCCACATCGTCAACATGCGGGAGAAGAGTTGCCCGATCCATAGTGAAGTTGTTCTATTCAGCTTTTCGACTAGAACTGAAAGCCTTCCTCCTGTCAAACCTCGAACATATTTGTGTTTTCGTCTAAGCAGACAACCTCTAAATAAAACTCTATTTTTACGCCTGTGTCACGCCGGGTACTCTCTAGATCATCGTGTTCAGAATTTCTCGCCATCCAAAGTCTTCGTGTGACCGAGAAAATATAAAATGTACTGGTTATGTGATTAAATCAATTGAGGCTTGGTCACATGAACTATTATGGTTTAATCACCAGTAAGCTATTCATGAATCAAACTTTCAAGTTGAACCCACCTAAGCCATGTTCACACCAAACGATAAATGAGCTAGAATGCAGTGATATTAATTAGCGGCAGAAAGCCAGGTAATGAGTCATTTGCTCACCCACTCACCGGCATCGCTTAAAAAAATGAAATGCATCGGCAACGAAACGTGGACACCATGACGTACACAGTGCGGCGATTCATGTAGAGCATGGCTACTTTGTGCCCCATGTTGTTTTAAGCAGTACGCATCGTTATTATTGTTCAAACTATACGAGAAACACCTTTTCGATACATTTTTTAGTGTTCGCTTTCACGTTTTGTTACCCATTTCACGCGTCTGCCACGAGTGGGAGACGACAGCGACTGATGTCTTCCCGGTAACCGGGACCTTCGACTAATCTAAAGCCTGAGTATCGTCTCTGTGCCATTAGTGTGCGCTGAGCTTTTCATTGCTTTTAATGAAGTGGTAAGAACAAGCCTACGCGCTCTTAACGGGAATCCAGTTTTCTCTCGTGGTCAAAACAGAACGTTTTGACTAGCATATAAAACCAGTTGAGGCTTGCAGACTGCATCCTGACTTGACAAAGCTGTGCCCGAGTTGCGAGCGCTTCATCAGAATACTTTTATCCGCATAAAATAATGAAACAAAAGCAGCCGTGGCCGACAATAAGGGCTAAAACTACGCAAGAACAGGCTAAACCAAATGTTTCCTGGGGTAGTTTTCTGGTGAACGCCCAATGTTGCCAGAGGCCAGTAGGCTCTTGCGAAACCATCTATAGGTCAGTCAGAGAGTAGGGAGTTTTCTAATAGGGGCCCCAAACTTTTGGGGCCCCAAAGAAACAGCGTCATGGCTACTGTGCACGCGCGAAACCCAAACCGCGTTTGGGCTTTGGGTTGGGGACGCTATTTCTTGAATTTTTCGGGAGCCCCAAAGTCTGCCTCAAAAGCTTTGCGTCAGTCAAACGTGATGGCACCATCTGAAGTGACATGACCAAGAATTGGGTGAGTGTCCAAATCACCGCAGACCCTATTCGAAAACTCTTCGCTCCTGCTTGACCCAAATCGTGCATACGCAAATGGCCTTGGATATTCGAAAACTCTCTAATAGCGGATGACTGTTCCCGGACAAAATTATTATATCCGGATGAGTATTGATAAAGATATCTTATGTGTAAGAAGGAAAGACGTTGAGGCTTCTGGAGGAAACCAATAACACGAATAGACATGTTGGTCTGTATCTGGCCGTGCCACGGCAACCTTCTTAAGTGATGAACTCATTCAAGCACTTTTTGTAACGTGAACACTCGTATACCGGGCGCCAGGGACGGCTTTCAGCTCTCCCATAGTAGAGTACTGAGTACTCAAATCGTTAACCTCTTCTTCTAAACACACTCCTATTTAGCTTACTGCTCGGTAAGGAGGTCCACGGGACGGCTTCTAGCTCTCCCATAGTAGAATACTAAGTACTCTGAATCGTTAACCACTTTTCTAAACATACATTAATCCCTGTCGTGCTTGAGGCCCACGGGATGGCTAAATGCTCTCCCACAGTAGAGTACCAAGTACTATTAATCGTCAACCACTTCTTCCTAACACACACAGGCTGTTTCCTGGCTGTCAGCCGTAAGACGTTGCTTTGCTAGCTTCATGTGTGATGCCCATGGGACGGCTTTATGCTCTCCCATAGTAGAGTACTTAGTACTCTAAATCGTAAATCACTTTTTATAAACAAGGCTGCGTGACGGACCGCTCAGGATAGAACTGTCCAGGGATGACTTCATGCGCTCCCTTAGTAGAGTACACCTAGTACTGAAATCGCTACCACAGGAGGCTCGCTTGGACGACTTTATGCACTCCCGTAGTTGAGTACCAATTACTCTAAATCTACACACTTTTTCTAAACGCAGCTGTCTAGGTGCTAAATCGTACATTGCGCTTGGTTGGCAACATGGTGTGTTTGGCAATTGGGGACAGCGTAACGCTCTCTTATAGTGATTCTTCTGCTCTTAATTGTCGAACAGTCTTTTCTGAAAACAGTGTTTTTATACCACAGAGTTTCAAATCCTTGCAATCGTCGAGGATTCGAGATGGCTTTACTGCATGCTCTCTCCTGTAGGTATTATCATGTACATTTCTACACCCCTCCTTTTTTGTTGTCGAAATTGTGGTCTGAATGAATGAATTACCTAAGATCCTACATTACGGGAATTTCGGAATTACGACTGTCCCTAAATTTGGTACCACTACCACCATCATCGCTGAAGTTGCCGTGTTATCGTGCACATGTAAATACGACGTTTTGTCGTGCCCGTTGTAGGATGGTGTAGGTCTGGCTTACCCTTTCGGGACGTCATCTCGTAGCGCTATACCAGGAGGTCGTCCCAACGGGCCCCCATTTTACTCCTATTAGCAATTTAGGGACTATTTCTACAGTATCTTTTTACTGAAAGCCTCATCAGCAAAAGCCTTGTACGACTAATGAAACGCGAATAGTGACTATCAGCGTCGGCAACGTCAACACGAACTGTCTAAAAAGTTTCACGTGATCACGGACGACATCACAATGACGTAATTTTTTATTCCCGTTTTCAAGACATCATCATCATAATCATCATCATCAGCATCATCATGACTGCTCTCACCTAAGGACAAAGGCCTCTCTCATGTTCCGCCAATCAACCCGATCATGTGCTTTCTGCTGCCACGTTATCAGGATATAGCCTAACGCCAAATTTTGCTGCGTGGTTATGGCGTCATACAGCATGACATAGCCGCACAGTCAAACGTTTGCCGATCCCGGAGGCGATGCAATACGTCGCACAAGGCTTCAAGCAGATAGGAGGGACCAGTGCAATAGAACGAGAAGGAAAAGAATAAGGAGGCCACGGAGAACACGGCCAGCTTTCGTTTTTGAGTCATCTTTGGCGTTTCTGTTATAAAAGTTCCGTGAATTTTCTTTCGCCAGCCCTTACGTCTCATTCCCACCGAACGAAGCTCACGCGACCAAGGTGGTTGCAAATACTCTAGCACTCGCATTACAAAGCGACTGGATGTAAATATTCGTTCATCACCACTCTCGGTCGAAAAAGCAACTGCATTGGCTCGCTGCTTGTGCTTGTAATTGTGTCACTAAATTATCGATCAACAACAGGCTCTTGCTGCAATGCGTACGAAGAGCTAACTGAGACGACATTGCACTTCGGAGGCTAATTAGTACACAGAGGCCACTCAATTCTCACAGCACTTTCACACAACGTACTGGTCCTCATGTCCATTCTGGCTCATTCCTGCATCCGATAACCCTCTGGATCACCCTCCTGGCTTGAAACGTTAGAGTCACCAGCCGTTTTAAATTTTTCATTGATTTTTGATAGACTTTACGCGCGAAACAAACTTGTTTACACACGTGTGACGTGTTTTTGTGTGTCTAGTGTGAAAAACTGGATTAGGCATAAAATAAGTGAATGAAGTAAAGCTCACCGACGCGTGCCACCTGCAACATCGCCGTTGAAGGATGGGTTGCCCAGAGCAAGTCCAACGCCGCAGGAGGTACCTGGAGAGTGGTCAAAATGCAACGCGAATACCCCATAGAAAATACCAAGTAGCATGCTTCAACTAGGCAAAACGAATCGCTCTGCGGAAGAAAGTTAGGCCTGCCCTTGCGAAGAAAAGTGAATAAATACATGAATAAGTAAAAAAGTACTTCAAATAGAATTAATAATTAAGAGTATATGCGAGTAATTGGTGGTGTAACACATATCGATTGATTGATTGATTATCAAAATTTACAAGGAATAAGTCGCTTTACACGTCTAGAATTGAAAATTTTTTTGCCCTTTTCTATCTACAGCTATATATAGAACCACGCGCTAATGCCGTAATCAAACAAGTGGATTGCTAAGTGTAGTCAACTACCGTATTTACTTGCATACTATCAGCACCCAGTACTGGCAAATACTGGCAAATTTTGGCTGAATTATGGCTATATGTAAATTATTTGCTGTTCTAACGCCAGTGTTGTCTTTTGTGAAGCTCTATTCAGTGACCTATAGTTGGTCACTATACCCAGTGACCTATAGTGACCATAGAATAAATGCAAGCTCTGTCCCCAGCCATGCTTGTCTCTTACAGAGAGGACACACACATAAGCTTCATCTACATTTGCTTATTCTCGTGACGTAAAAAATCACAGCACATCCGTGGAGTGGGGCGAAGCGTCCATCAGTCCGCCCGTGCGTCCGTCCGTGCGTCCGTCCGTGCATTCGTCCGTGCGTCCGTCAACGCGTCCGTCCGTTCATGCACCGTCTGTGCATCAGTCTGCGCGTCCGTCCATCCGTTGTCTGCTTGTCTATCTGTCCGTACCTGCATACGTCCATGCGTCCATCCGTCCGTCCGTCCATCTAGTGAACACTCCAAGTACCGCTATGTTGCTTCTTCTCATCATATATTCATCATATAGAAGTACTGCCATCCAGTGGACATTTCAAGGATTAAACTAGAGGTGGCGACCTCCTCCTCCTACCACTACCACTACCACTAACTACCACTACCACTACCACTACCACTACCACTACCACATACATACATACATACATACATACATACATACATACATACATATACATACATACATACATACATACATACATACATACATACATACATACATACATACATACATACATACATACATACATACATACATACATACATACTACATACATACATACATACATACATACATACATACATACATACATACATACATACATACATACATACATACAACATACATACATACATACATACATACATACATATATGCATGCATGCATGCATGCATTGCATGTATGCATGCATACATGCATGCATACATGCTTAAGGAGCTTCAGGAGCTGCTTAAGGAGCTTCACCCTTAGAGCGTGATTCAGATAGCGGACTTCACACTACAGAAACAGGTTTGGTTGCTAGGGTCAAGTCGAAGGCAAATGTTCCGGCACATTTCATGGTGTGCTCGCATCACTTCTCACCCAAACATAGGCCTAATATCTCAGATAAGAATGACGAACCTTTATTTCATTACGCGTGTTAACGTTAGCCGAAGAAAAGTGCTAACGCTTTGAACTAAAACGAGCTATCAAAACTGTCTTATGCAGTTTAATGGCATGCGAGACACGGTACTGAGGGAGAAGCTAATATTTTTTTTTGCTTACCCCACTTGGGTTTTTTTTACGTGGGAGGAATGCGAGATAGAGATTGGCTGACCTGAAGCGTGGCCTCTGGGAACCCTTTCGATGCGTCGTCGTCTTCTCCATCTCCGCCGCCGGTGGCGACTGTCTCCTCCTCGCGCAGCACGAGCCGGCAGCGAGTCGACAGGAGACCGGGTGTCCAGCGCGCGTTCACGAACTGGTCAGGGTCGTTGAGCGCCAGGTGCTCGTTGACCACCTTATCCTGCATCCAGGCGAACACGGCTGGTGCGGCGTCGCGTGAGGACAACGCGGCCTGGCCATAGAACCTGAATCAAATCGAGAGAAGAGCTCTTTTGCTAAGTTTACATTATACTATACAGTCAGAACTTGTTACCACTAATTCGCATCCGTGATAAATATAACTTCTCTATACCCAAAAGTTTGTTATATACGTATATTGGTAGCACTGGCGTGTATATGCTTTGTACTCTCTCCTCCATCCGAACATAGGAAGGGGAGCGCCAGGGAAATCTAGCGCTAAGAAAATGCTTGCGCTAAGAAATTCAGGTCCAGGCTTGAAGTAAACAAGTAAAATTGTCCAAACGTCCGCTAAGGCCCAAGCATCGTTTACAGACTTTTCGATCGCAAGTTTCCCCCTTCCTTCCACGTCTTGCCGTTTTTTTTGTTAGAGAAAATATTATTCGTCATTGTTTCGTTATACCGGATTATTCACTATATTCGTTTTCGTTATATAGATTTGTGATGGTGTTATTCTTTAGCGTTACTTGTTTGGCCACTGTATTACAAGTAATTTTTCCGCGAGGACGAATTCATTCTGAGAAATAATGAATTTGACGCTCCACTTACAGATTGCCTACCTTGAGCACGCAAAACAATCGCGTCGAAAATAAACTATGCTACGTTCGGGAAGTTGCTTGTTTGTCTTTTAGAACGCTCCATAGTCAACGCTGGCTTATTTGCTACGTTCTAAACGTGCAAAATATCTAGTAATAGTGCTCCACGACGAAAATTCACGATCAGTTTTATATTTGTGGCAAAATGAACATTTAAATTTCAGTAGCACTTATAATAATGGTGTAACTCTCAGTGCACCATCGATATGTATAAACGAGTGCACGTCAGTGTATTACAGAAATGTTAGTCGCAATATAGAAACAACGTTGCAGTGTGCAGCGCCGGATATATACTATAGCCAATAGCATCAGCAGTCTAAATAGTGCATATTAAACGAATAAATCGCAGCTAACATTGTGTTTTATGATAAACTCATACATAGGCAATGCTTTCGCGTTGATGATACACCAGGTAAGTAGTTCTGCCATTGATTTGTACGGGACCCATACGTTACTTCTCAGCTACGTTGGAGCAACAGAATATATGAATTTAAAACAGAAATGGCGGACTTTCTAATTAGTGCCCTATAATGAAAATTCACACAGTTTCTTGCACATTTGCCTAGCTGGAAGGTGAAAAACATGTTCAAAAGCGTACTAATTGTCTGGTTGGTTGATCACGGTAAAATCAGCGCAAAAACACGGGGCCCTAAGAAGAAGAAAGACAGAGGACTAGCGCTGCACCAGAGTCCTTCAAAAGCATTGAAGGACTCTGGCTGCACTAATGTTTTCCTCAGTCGACTGTACCCTTTGAGTTCAGTGATCGGGTACTGCTGCACAAGTTCTGTCGCACTTGATATGGACGCGTTTTGTCACTAAATTATGCGCCATTTGTAAAAAAAAACGTTAGTAAACTTCTTTAACATGCGTAAGCTTTGATCCTTTTAGTTTCAGGACCAAAATGGTCCCAAGGTGAAGAAAAAAAAAGGTTTTGGAGCGCAAAGATTTAAAGGAATTATGCCCACACCTCTGTGGGCTGGCTTCCTTTGTTCGCTGATCGCACTTGATTGGATTCACTCACTTGGCGATGTATGCCTGACGAGTGGTGGCATTGTTCAGCCATTCTGGTGCAGGCCCCACCCAGGGCAGCGCATTCGCCCGGTCTGCCAATCTGGCAGAGATTAAATCGCTGCCGGTATCAAGTGCATCGGCACGCACTAGGCTGGTCATCTGACTGTGCAGGAAGGTCAGCAGGGACTGGACATCCAGGCCGGTTACCAGCGACGACCGGGTGGCCAAAGCATGGAGAGCCAGTAAGGGCTCGTACTTCGCTGCGTGTGAAATGGCTTACGTGGTTGGTCGGACCTCCACTATCCAGGCTTAACTCGAATGAACAAGAATCGTACAATGAAAGCAGAACGGCATGACTCGAAATTTATTATTCAGAAATCAAAAGCAATGTCCAACAGTCTTCATGCGTCTAGTTAGGGCAGCTATAGTGACCGCAGATCCGAACCACGAAACTCGAGTGACCAGAATAATAAGGTGCGGATATATAGCGCATTTGGCAGGCATTCTCTGATCTATAGTGAATGGTAGTATACCCGTATCCCCCAAGAGACAATATAACAGCTCCGTATTTTTGTGTGTGTGTGTGTCTGTCGTACGTAGAACTGTGTAGCGATAAAAAAAGAGTGGCCAATGGACTGCACATCGGACATGCAATGAAAGGGTACAACTTAATTTGAGCACGACATAGCCGTGGAAAGAAAAAAATGATGCTTGTAAACTTGCGGAACAAGAAGAGAGCGTACAGTATCGGAAAACAAGCGAGTACTAAGGATATGATAGTCGGAACTAAGAAATGAGCGTTGGAAGGGCCTGTAGCACGAAGGCGACATTAACCGCTAATGATGATAATTTCTAGAGACTAACTAATGCTAACACAGGCTGTAAGTAGCAAACATTGAAAGATGTAAACGAACCTTAAGTTGAGACTTTCAGGGCCCGGTACGAAAGAATTTCTCGCACCACTCAAAGAGAGACGAGGAGGTACTTGTTCACACGAGCTCTTAATGGGAATAGTTTGAACTTTACAATGCACGTGGTTCCATTGCTTAGATGCTTGTTGAAACAAGCGGAAAAGAAACTAAGCATTTTTGTCACATTCGACAGAACACATCGGAGTGCACGTGAAGCACTGTAAAATCTGTGCATGCGCCAAGCCCCTATAAACTGTCGATTTCACTTCCTAAAACACGAAATGTATATCGTTCTCAGTGTGTATCCTTTGAACTATATCTGGGTACTATAGTGAAGAAGTATCTTATTGCCAGGTGTTTCATTTTCCAGCATCGTAGCCTAATATTCGTTAAGTTCACTGGTAGCAAATGGTGTGAATATTGTGTGCTTCCTTGAAAAAAATTTTTGCAGAAAAGCACGTCTCTTGGTCTCTTTTTCGCAGTCCCTGGAGTATGAAGAAGGGACTGTGACAAAGGAACACAACAAAGGTCATGTGAAAAGAAAACAAGGAAGACCCGCCTCCCGCTCCTGGAAATAGCCAGGGTTTTGTATCGCAGTATACGGGAGCTCTTCGAGGCTTGCGCGATAAAGATGATACATGGATGCGTCGGCGATCTGTCGGTGGTGCTTGGTGACTGTGGTATGTAATTTGTAGGAGCTAGGTTGTCATTGAAGTGTTCACGTGACTATCTTTGGCCAAAGGGCTCATGCGTTTTCATGGTTGCTGCATATATGCAATCTTTCGCTCAAATGCAAGCAAGAGTTAGCTCCCAATCCCCCACTTCGTTCTTCTCTACCGCGACTACACGAAACCAGGGCCCTACATCTGCATTTTGAACTAAATATACGGGCGCACACCTATCAGTCGGACGCAGTGCTCGGCGGGGGTACCGGCCGGTGCAGCGTCATCGACGTCAACGAGCCGGCAAAGGAGGTGTTTCTCCGGGCCATCAGGCAGCAAGCGAGACGCCAGAAGAGCTGTGCGCAGACCCAGGTAGTTGAGTATCTCGTGCTCCTTCAGTTGCTGAAAACGTACGCAAAATGATAAGGTCAGTAACCTATAATATGCTATACTATTTCATACGGTATTTTTCGCCAACATTTAAAAAGATGCAGTCAGAACACGCATGGTTCTTGGCAGTAAGCGTAACAATAAAAATGTGCAAAGGGTTTCTGTGCCTCTAGCTTCAATTATACGACAAAGGATGCCTGTGTTCTTATAGAGATAGATAACTGCCTTTAAAAAAAAAGTCACCCGTTTTGACTTGCGCAATCTTAACCGCTATATATGCAGATGTTTTATTGGTACCACCACTACAATTTTGATTTGCGTGTCCTAAACTCAATGAACGCTACCTACGTAATTGTGGGATTGAAATAAATCTGCGCGGGGGACGGAACACAAGAGGAGTAGACCGTACGGGCGCAGAATGGTGCTAATAAATAGTCATAAGCAGATAAATAATTGTGTGAATAAATAAGAACGCTTCCAGGTTGAAGATATACATCAACTTTCGGGTAATTTAAATTGACTTTCGTATGCTGACTCGTCATTGCTTTCGGGTCAGCAGCCGAGCACCGTAACACTGCACCACCAATGCGGAGCCTGGCATGCACGAAAGTATTGCACTGACAGCGGCGTTTAATTTCAACGAACCTTAAGTAAGTCCGGCAGGGCATCGATGTAGTTGGGTGCACGGACGACGACGTCGCTGATGGCTTCGCGAGGTTCGAACGCTTCTTCGATCACCGTGCGCAGGTTCCAGGAGGCCCAGGCGGCCTGCGGTTTTTTAGCGCTACGCTGTCGGTCAGCTTCCGGATCCACCTCTGTATACAGCGAGAGGTAACCACAGGTTGTCACCGAGAAGTGGTGCGACAGACAGTTTTGGACCGACAAAGCTCCATCTCAATCTGACATCTATTATGTACAGTGTGTTAAGAAATGCGCCTTACAATAAAAAAAGAAATATTCACTTGCCGATTTTGCCATTTTATTCTCTGTAGCGGCAGGCACGTCAAGAAGGATGGGAAAAAAAATTAGGATCACGGCTTCACGTTTCTAGCCATTTTAAGAGGTTTTCCACTGCAGCATAGGTCGGCAAAACTGGTAGAGCTCACTCAGACTCACTTATGAAACATATCTTGAGCTTTGGATGCACTCTGACTCAGAAACACGAAAATTGTCCCGAGCCGGACTAACTCAGACTCACACTCACGAAAACTTTCTTGAATAGGACTCACTCGGACTCAAACTCACCAAAACATTACTCAAGCGGACTGACTCAGACTCAGACTGACGGCTCGATCTGAGTCTGAGTGAGTTCGAGTGAGTCGACTCGTGAATCCGTCAGCCTAGAATTAGCTTCCTTGATCATAGTGTTAACGCTCTTTAATAGTTAACGCCAATATCTCACGTAATCGTAGATCTTCTAGTGCCGTTTGACATAATATCTTCGAAAACAAGTTCTGAGAATTCCCAAACTAATAAGGGCACTTTTTTTTAAAGAGGTGACAGCGTAAGATATAATAATCATGATGTTCCCCGAAAAAAGTGGTGGGGGAGGTCAAGGCACCCCCTACGTAAGTCATGCCTCTAATAATAAAGACTGAAATGGTGCATGAGCTACACTGCTTGTGAATACCTGTAAGTAGACGTGAGTATAAACACGAACCCAGGTAAGGCTGATAGTGATGCTGAAGATTACTAAATGAAACTCACTCCGACTCACTCAAGAAATATATTTCGCGCTTTCAACTCACTCGGACTCACCATAATTTTCCTGAGCTGAACTCAACTGAACTCACACTCACGAGAATTTTCTTCAGCAGGATGCACTCAGACTCAGGTTCACGGCTTGATCTGAGTCTCAGCGAGTCCGAGTGAGTCGACTCGCAATTGAGTTCGCCGACCTATGCACTACAGAAAAAAGTAGTTAAAGTTCAGTTAGCAAATATTCAATTTCTTTTTATTTCAAGACTATAAGGTGCATGTCCAACTCTTTATAAACGAGGATTAAAAATATCAGCAGGTAACGTTCATTTTTTTGCACGAATCGGAAAAATTAGCTGGAATACATCGACACGGCTGTCATTGAATACGACCATGGAACAGAAAGTGAGCTTTACCACAAGTCATTGAAGACTTTGCGTGAAGCTTGCTCGAACAGTTCTGATGGATACAAAAAAAAAACAAAAAAAAACAAAAAACAGCACATTTTCTGAATGTTAACTGCGCAGTACCAAGGAAATACTGCAAAAATCTTTCAATGGTCTCTTTTGAGCACGCTTTAAAAAAAAAGCGGATCACACGTTGAACATTTTTTATTGTGCAGTGTTGCAGCTATAATGAGTCAAAAGACGCACGCTGCTTAGGATTTTATGCTTCACGAAGACCCATCAAGAAAACGCCTATTCAGAACCGAAATTAAGGAAGAAAACTGTGTTTTCTGGCATGTTCGCTATGGGAAACGCTACACTCAGGAAAGCAGGAAGATGACGGTGGAAGCTTGAGATAAGATATTCATAAACAGGCGCTTGTGCTGAGCCGACGTTCTGACAAGTTGACTTTTTTACAATAAGAAAGGCATGTACACACTCGTCGAAACGTCACCTCCAGCCCCCCCCCCCCCCCCCTGCCGTGCTTACAATTTTTTCATCATCACTTAAGAGACACACCTGCTCAAGAACCTCCGAAATGAACCATGTGTCGGCGAAACGTTGTCTATTGAGCAGCTGCTTCAACTATTGATGGGTAACACCACCATTTACTCTCCAATCATGATTAAGGGACCAAAGGGGCTCGTACCGGGTAGGCGTATTGTCTTGTTCCAGGGCGGAATCTCGTCGCCGCTTCGAGCAGAGTCCAACAGCTTCTCGACTCGGTTCACGTCGACCGGAGGTGGTAGCTGTCCCCCGGCCGACACGAAGGCCGCAGCCGTCGCTTTCGCAACGTCGTCGGACGTCACAGCGGGGCCGTCCAGCAGCAGCCGGGGCTCGCTCAAAAACACGAGCCCGTCGGCACCCACTCCCATGCGCAGGAGTACAGGCTCGTTCGTGAAGTAGTACGCATTGCCCAGAACCTGCGCATTGGCAGGTGCGCCTAGAGTTACTCTATATGCTACCTTTAGGTAGCATACAGAGTGCTACCTAAAGTGCTGCCTAAAGTGTTACCTAAAATGCTACCCAAAGGTAGCATATACAGTAACTCTAGGTGCGCCTAGTCACCACACACCTGGCGAAGAATCGTTATATGTTTCCACACTCTCTTCTCTTCTGTCTATTCGTAGATCAACGTTACTGAAAGCTAAACACATGCACTAAGACTGATACGATAGGCTACACGGGTTGAGACAGAGTTTTCTCTAAATAATATCTAAGATTTTACGTCCTAGAACCACTATATGATTATTAGAGACGCCGTAGTGGAGGGCTTCGGAGATTTTAAACATCTGGTGTTCTTAAACGTGCACTAACGTCGCTCAGTACACGGGCCTGCACCATTTTGTTCTATCAGAATGCGACCGCCGTTGCCGGGATCGAACCCGTGACCTTTATGTCAGTAGCCACCGAGGTGGATGGTTTTCTATAAGTAGACCGGAGGAAACACTGGCGCTAGTGTCTATGGGAATGGCAATGTATGGCAGTTCAGCCAGTACGAAAATGATGGGTAGTACACGGATATGCCTAAACTCCGTTCTTTCGGATCCGTTTGGCTCCGTGAGGCCTGCATACGCCTTGTCGCAAGACGAAGTTAAGCGATGTCTTAGCAGTCACAACTTATCACCTTAGCCTTTTTAGGCTCACTAATTCAAAAGTGGTCACGAAGTTCGCAACGATCCCCCTCTTTTATCCGAAACCAACGCCAAAACCCAAGAACAAGAGACTAGGCAAATCCGGGTGCTACCAATCATTCCCATGATGTGTGAACGATTGCAGCGCCAGAGTTCCCTTTGGTTAAGATTGGGAAACCCTATGAATTGAGATATTTGCCTCCACGAATTAGACGAGGCAACCTGCAAGCGTTTGGGGCAGAGAATACTGCCAAGGGTGGGAAGCCGTGAATGCAGTATAAATGCAGCATACACAGGCTTTACCTCTACATTGCTCTACATTGGTGGTCAACTATATTGCCACGCATACTTAATTCTTTATTTTATAATCGGCTTTCTCGCTCCAAATAAATAAATAAATAAATAAATAAATAAAAGGTTAGCATCGTTCGCGCCACACGTAATAAAGCTGGTCCACGTCGCGATCCAGGAAAACAACCACAAAATATTGAGCTCGAACAAAGTATCCCTATTGGAAGTGGAATAAAGAACATCAATAATAATTGTTAAAGTTTTTGTCCCAGAACATCGATATAATTATAGGAGACACGGTAGAAGAAGGCTCCAAACATTTCGGCCACCTGGTGTTCTCTAACGTGCACCAAAATTTAGGCACATGAGCCTCTAGCATTCTGCCCAAATGAAAAATGTGGCCGCCGCGGTCAACGTAAGCAACATTGGAGAAGTAGCACATATAGGAGTGCTTCGGTACCATCTCTTAAGAGAGATTGCGTCCGCACCTTGGACACATCCTCGGCGTTGGCTGTGTCCCGACGAGGCTGCGGCCATGGAGCGACGCCGGCGCTGTCGAGCAGCTTGGAGCGAAGCTCGGCCCCGTCTTCAGGTTTAGGCTTGAGGCATTTGCGGTAGAGACGCTTTAGTGCATCTGGCAGGCCCCGGGACCGGCTTCCTGTCTTGCGCGCCAAGATCTTGTGCAGGGCGCGAGACAGTGCGGCCTGGTGCGCGTGGTCCACTGTGTGTCGATAGCTCCGAGTGTACGAAGTCTCCAGCCTGAGGATATCAATCAATCAATCAATCAATCAATACTTCACATTACACACTATAAGTACACTAGTATGGAAAAAAACGTCAACGTGTGACGTGTACGTTCTCTGCTGTTGGACCCTTATTTTCAAGGGGCTTTAGTCTGGTGATCATAAAAAGCTGTAGGGTCATTGATGATAAAATTAAGAAGCATCTAGAATATTTTTATTGCCAACAAGATCAAAACGTGATAAAATCAACGTGCAGCGCAGTTTGCGTTTCTTTTTTTCCCCTGTATATACCTACACGGCGCAACCACATAACAAGCCTTCCTTTCGACTTTCAGCTTCGGTTACACTGAATGCCTACAAGACGAGGTTCACTAAGAGTTGGTAGTTACATATCTTTCTTTTTTTTCGTCTGGCGAGAGTATATCAGACAGTTAACTAGCTACTACAAATGCACCTGTCAACAATTTTTTCTTGCAGCTAATCGCTAAACACATAGGGACTTGTCATGTCGTATTATGCACAAAAAATTACAAGTGTATCCTTGCTTGAGTTAACTTATATGTATCTCCCATCAAAAATGATGAAATGAATTTATTCACCACAAAGTACAGTGAATGAACATGTACAGTATCCATTTTTCATGAAAGGGCACAAGTGAGCGTATGGCCTGCACTCTGGCGAAGCTGCCTACAGCACCATCAGCCAACGGATAAAGAAAGCGTGTCCACTTGCGGGCGACATTACGCGTTGCGAGTCTGGAGCGGGAGCACAATCTAACAGCGCTTGCCCAACAGTCATGAATCGTTTTGTTTGCTAGCAAAAGCCAGATACGCTTTCTTTATGTGTCGGCTGCTGTAAGACGCAACGGCAGAGCGCAGGCAGGTCACTCACGTGTTCCCTTTCATAAACAAGGGTGGTGTACATGTACATTCACTGCACTGTCTGATGGTGACGTTTGTGGACCCGAGAAACTTCAGATCGCACGAATCAAAAATTTTTGGGCTCAGGTACACTGCTGCCCCAGCGTTCGAATTACTGCGTGTACCACACGAGGAAAAAAAAGATTCACTGCAAAGGCGAAGCAATGAATGTAATAGCAACAAATTGAAATATTATACAATGTAAAGCTGGAAGCTTTAGAGATGCTCTATTTGCACTTTCTGTCTGCGTTGAGAACGCAGCACTTGCCTGTCGAGATTGCAGAAGCCAGTGATTATGACCTCTTGGCCTTCCCCGTATCTCAGTGTACTTTCATGCTTGTTAAAAGGACACTAAAGAGCAGAACGATTTTTCCGCGTATTCATCATCATCATCATCATCATCATCAGCCTG
The DNA here is from genome assembly GCA_013436015.1 of Rhipicephalus annulatus. Taxonomy (NCBI): domain Eukaryota; kingdom Metazoa; phylum Arthropoda; class Arachnida; order Ixodida; family Ixodidae; genus Rhipicephalus; species Rhipicephalus annulatus. Next base: position 146,220 of record WOVY01010110.1, on the reverse strand, counting down.
GCTATAGCAGCGCTTGTCTACCGGCCATAACTCGTTAAAATTTTTTTCGTCAACAGATGACGCTGAAAGCGAACGTGTTTCCTTTTGCTGTCGCTCGATGGTGCTATAGGCAGCCGCCGCAGAGCACTAGCCATGCGTTCTCGTGTTTACTTTCATAAAGGACGACAGTGTACAATATCATGACCCCTGTATCACCACTCCTACCGCGACATGACGCTTAGTAAGCGAGAAAACGCACGAAAAGAAAATGCGGGTGGCGACGCCACCTGAGATTCTCGCACCGGAAACCGCGAAACAAGAAATTTTGAAGGCGCATACTGGACTCTACGTACCCTTTAATCGATATAAAAATGAAGTACATTGTAATCTGTCAATGTCATGGACTGAGCATACGAAGATTCAGAAAGTTTTCATTGAGCCAAATACCATGAATTTACCAAAATTATATTCTGTAATTTTTTACGTCACGCGCGCAGATTCTGGCGCGAAATTTAAAGATGGAACTTCAATCTTGATTTTCTCCACTAATAATGAACTGATGATAGGGAAACTTATGGCATTACAGTTTTCAGAGTGCAGTTGGTCCATTATAAACCAACCTATTTCTCCTCTTAAAGTCGGGCAAGGCGTTTTTTCCTCTGTTTGAACATTCCACGGTAGTTCTAACTCACAGGGTATGTTATCGCATGCGCCCTCCGAGTTGTTACTCGGAAATGGACCGGCTTGTTTGATCACTTTTTTTAATCGCGTTCATCGGCCCCACTCGAGCGCGTTTACTCGTGGCCAGAACATATACGATGCGTGGGGGGACGTTATCAATTTGGTTTTTAAACGGAACCTGACGCCTATGTGAACACCGACGGCAAGAACTCGTTGAGAGTGTCCATAGAATTGTCGCCATTAAAGTGGTGCACACATACCTGCCGGCACCCCCTTTGATCCAGTTGTTGCAGACGTGACCGAACAGATCGACGCACGGGTTGGTGGTCGTGTCCAGGCTGACGTTATCGGCGGCCGCAACACATGCCTCGGTACGGCAGGTGGCGCCGCGCTCTTTCTGGTGGCGGGGCCTCGAAGCGCCGTAGTTGGCCAGCACCGTCACCTCCGTGGTGTCAGTGGGGCTGCCGCGAGAGCTGCCCCATTCACCGGTCAGTTTGCTGAGCACTACCAGGCTGGCCAGCAGCAGCGCCACCACGACGACCATCGTGCCAACTATGCTGAGGCAGGCGGCCCAGCGACCGCTCTCAACGTCGACACCGGAAGGGATGTCATCCCCATTACGATCTCCGCCGGTGGTCTGCATGCGGGCATAATTGCGGCATCAAAACTTGCTGCCAAATGGGTTGGTTGTAATCCACATAAGGCATGTTTTGACGCAGAGAAGAGAATGAAGAGCTCATAAGAAGGGCAAAACAGAGTGTACTAGGCAAATGCTAAGCTTAGCGCTTGCCCTGTGCTTTGTTTGCTAATAAATTTTTATTTTTCATGTCTTTTCTTTCGGGGTAAAACCACAAGCGTACTCTGAGAAGGGGGGCTAGATTCCTTGCATCGGCCCCCGTCCTCATTAGATCAACGTAGGGGCGGGCTTCACGCCCCCCCCCTCTTATGTGAGTAGGAGAGGGGTGCCGCCCCCTGCCCTCACCTCCATCTCTCCGCACAGCTATGGCTAAAACATCCTCATTCGGATAACAATGAAACTGTTCAGGTTCTACGACACAAAAGTGCGACATAACATGAGACGCCATAGTGGAAGCCTGCGGAAGTTTAGAAGGAATTTTCTACTGCAAATAAATTATAACGTTTTCACACTTTAAATCCCCGATATGATTACGAGGCACCACGCAATAGAGATACACTTCGGATTACTCTGAGCACGTGTACTTCCTTTAACCATAGCATAGGAGGGAGGAGGGTTGGGGGATTTAACCCCTTCCCTTTCCTCCGAAAGTTTTTCATTTTGTATGTATTTGTAGTACCTGGGTCGGGCGGGTCTCGTCGTATGTAGCTGGCCACCGCAAACGCAGTCATTTAGCCCATTTTGCAGGGAGAAGGCACTTTCGTAGCCGAAACGTGAGGCAAAGAGTGATCGTCGTGCTTAAACAAAAAACCTTGAGTGATCTCTTTGTCATAGGAATCGGTAGAACACATAAGTGAAACGTGTATTCACAGAAGTAACTGATCGTTTAATGTGCAATGATTTGCCGCAAGTGCGAAGGAACAAAACATAGTGTCACGCGAAAAACGTCAAGCAGCTTCAAACACACAGCGCTCTGCTCGATCAAAAAGGACGCACGGAAAGAACATACACAGGATGAGCGCGAACTAACAGCTGTCCCAGCTCGACACTTAAAGCACGCTGCTCAAACACAAAGGATGAAGCACGAAAAAAAAAAGCACAATATACAGAGGAGGAAAGTGAACTAGAACTGCTACAGATATAACTTCTTTATGCGTGAGCCGCACGCTATTTTCGGAAAAGCATGCGCTGCAGTGTGCCAAGTGACCGTTATGCTCTTTCTATCTTGCAGTGAGAGCACAACACGTTCAAACCACTCCTATCGCGGAATCAGCGCACTATAGCATCGCAATGCGCGGGGAGACGATCTTTAAAGCGTGCCCTTCGAGCCAGTCACGCAATCTCGCTAGAGATTACGAAAGCACGCTTATGCCAACGAGCTCTGAGTACCAACGACCACAAATGCTGTATATAAATAGCTCACTGTTAGTACGCTGAAGAACGTGACCTTTGTGGCCGAGTCGCTTCGCGCAGCTCCTTCCGAAGCAAGGGGTCAAATGTTTCAATCGCGGCGACGAAATTTGTTTCTAGTTTTTTTTTGCCATTTCTTAGTGTATATATTGGAACATCTTATTCGTAGTGGAAACACGTCAGTGGAGCCGTGGTGGTTTCCAGACAGAAATCTTTCGCGTTAACATAGTCTTTCGGTGACTCACCCAGTTAGGTTCGGTGATGATATCCTCGGAGCCGGCAGGTGTGGCGTATCCTGTTTCGGTGCGGGGGCTCGGGCTTACTGTGCTCCGGTACGTGGAATATAGCTGCTTCATGGTTGAAAACCAGTGGGACTAAACGAGCACGATCGGTATTAACCTATATGTACCAGTTTTTCACCAACGGCAAGAGCGTCGAACGATCCGTCACGAGCCTTTCAGTCTTCTTCGTCTTCACCTCACGCTGAAGGCACATTCGAAGAAGCCGGCTAAAAGGAGCCGTGGTATCTGTCAGCAGTTTCTGCATGTGATTCGTTAAAAAAATGAATAATTACACTTGACATTGTCTACGTATCTCTCTGTATGTATATTTTATGTATATATACGAACAATATATTGCATGTAAATACAATGTTTCATGGAACTTCTATTGTCATATTATAAATACGACCCGTTTTCATGTTTTCTTCTATCTTCTTTGTTTATTTGCTTATTACAATTGAAGTGAACTTCTTACATCTGCTGCGTATAAACTACCTATTCCTTTGAATGCGTGTTTTATTTCAACCCCTCCCCCCCCCCCCAGCCAGTGGCTATGTGTCTAACCGGTGTTGTATCTTTTCGTGCATTAATAATAAGCACTTGTGATAAAGATTAATTGACTCCGAGCGATTACGCACCTCGAAAGCGTGAGGATGTGCAGAGTTGTCTCAGTGTGACTTTGCGTGGGATACTCCTTTAGTGTTGTCCAAGTTTCATAATCAAGCTAAGTTAAGGACCTTAGATGCCTAAAAAAAATGTGAACTTTGACCATCGACATCTCGCGTCTGGAGGAGTCGGGTCAAGTGATACAAAAATATAATCATCACTAACTGACATCATCACATTACGTCACAATAACGTCATAAATTGCCAAATTTTGAATCACAGCGGCGTCGGTTGACATAACGTCAAATGACGACGTCATCACGTCAGTCGTTGCTCGGTCAAAGGTGATACCCCCAGGGAGGCAATGCAAAACCATGTGAGGTGCCTCCGATTTCAAAGGCCGTTCTAAATCACGTTAGGTGCAGAAAGCTTGCAAATGGTGGCGGGGCAGCGAAGGGTGATGAGAAGACTCTTTTCACAATACTGTGAATTTTAGGGGCGAAGCTCTTCTTAGTCTAACCTTGTCATACGTCACGCGTAACCGAGAGAAGAAGAGACGAGATAGAAAATAAGGTGGTATATCTCGAACAATTTAATAGACGGTGGTGTCTCATGGAAGTACACACAAACTGCAGTTGAGTAAGGATATTCTAGATGGCGCTGTACCGTGCACTACTCTCCAATTGGCTGCTACGCGGGCTGTGCCTAGGTACGCGGAGAACGAGTGCCTCTCTCAGTCTCCTGGATAGTCGCCTATCATTGGTGGGTCACGGACGAAGCAGAGCGGCGGGCGCGTTTAAGACGCGTGCGCTCGGTTTCTTTGGCTCGCGTCTCGTCGGTATTACCAGCGCGCCGTCTGCATTCTCGAACGCGATTGAACGCATGCATGGACGGATGGACGCTTCGCCCCACTCATCATCATTAACTCCGTGGATATGCTGTGATTTTTCGTAGTGATTACTTTCCACGTGATTACGTGCCTCCCTATTGGTTACGTGCGGCGTTGCCTCAATCTCATCTTTCGAAAAACAGTACTCCTATAGTGTTGTCTTAGTGTCATGATCAATCTATTTATGGCACGCAGCGCCATCACATCACCGTATTCGGCTCGTAGTACAGCCGTAATGTCATCACCGCCACTGATTGCCTTAAATTTATTACTATCGTCACACTGGGACTTTTATAGCTCACCATCACAGCTGCTTGTTATATGGGCCATGCAACTGATGTTTTTTTTTTTACAGTGAAAGCTGTAAGGAGATCATACCAATGGTCCTGTGCGCCGTAGTTGTCCGCCGTCGCCGCCACCACCGGTGTCCGTAAGATCTGTGCCTTTCGTAGTGGGTGACTGGCTTTAAGCTATGAAGTCATATTAAATACGCCATGTTCTGACGCCCGATGGCTACGTACGCTTGTACCACACAATATTACGGCAATATTTCGTGTTGTATTGTGAAGAATATATGCAGGACGCGCGTGTTTGTAAAGCATGAAACTTACTTTCACTGCATTTTCAAAAGGAGGAAGTTATTTTCACTGAATTCACAAGCTGAAGCGTGGTTGTGTGGTAGAACATCCGCTTCCGCTTGCCATGTGCACGCAAACGACCCGGACTTGATCTACATTCAGACATAGAGTTTTTTATTATTTATTTTATTTGCATATTTCTCGATTTCACGGTCACGCAGAGATGCTAGATTTCTTGATCACGCAAAAATTATACTTTTTTTTCGCTCACAGCCAACGACGCCGTCGCCAACGCTGGAATTTGTGAGAAACACGCTCTTTAACGCGATCACGTTAAAAATTGACCGTCTAACAGCTGTGATAAGGTTCGAATACGCTCAGCGAACTTCGGTAAAGAAAGGTACAGACAAGGGGTTTCTTAAAACACGAAGCGAAGAGAGGATTTTCATATCTGGTCTTTAAGTGTCACCCCTTTCCGCACCATACTTTGAGAACTTTGTTACGAGGAGATTCATGTTCCTGGAGTCGAAAGCTGCGATATTGTGTCAACGCATTTCGGGTGCCCTGTAAATATTTTATGGCGCCCGGCCTCATTCGTCGTGAGTTATCGTCTCGAAAAACACCCGAAGCTACTATCCTTGATTAAAACTGTCGAGCTGAGACGAGTCGGGGATTTCATAGTGGATATAGAAACGGTCGTGAAGACGGCGTGTCGGATGGCATGACGCGTTGGAGAAAGAGAGAGAGAAAAGAAATGGAATCGAATTGCGCTGGAAGGAATTCCAAAAGAATTATGAGCGTGCTGTCTTCTTTTCTTGGATGACATGTTGTCGACAGTTTCGTTTCAGAAAAAAAATTTATCGGCTCTATTATTGCTGCTATACTTAAGGCCTACGCACGAGCCGAATCGCGTGGGCGCGTGAAAGTGCCGGCGGATCCGGCAGGCGCAGTGACTGGGGATTTACATTTTGAGTGCCCCAGTAGTGAAATGAGAAAACGAGTCAATCTATCCTCTCTTACGTCGCAGCTGCACAGCTTTTGCAAAACAAATGAAACAGACACGCGATAGGTAGTTTGCTACTCGTATAGAGATTACTCCACGCCTATAAATGCCGAAAACATTGGATCGAAATGTTCCTCGCCAATGGTTACGAGTCGTGCTAATACTAACTGTGTACATGACACACAACAACTGTTTCTTCTGAGTTCTTTGCCAGAACTTGCGACGATAGCGCATCTCTAGCTTCTACATTGTAAACGGGCGTTACGCAAAGATTTAGCACATTTAAACATTTAAGCAGCTCCTGTCATTAGTGAAATAATAAATATAAGACGAGTTTAAAACTCCGCCGGGCTACGTCTTCAGGATATTGATGACTTCATTTTAGGAAACCTGTTCAGAGAATCGCAGTCTCCAGAACTTCTAGTTGAATAAGTGTGCCCCGACCGCGTTACGAGGTCAAACAACGCATTGTCGGAGTGAAATGTTCGTCCATTTTTCACAGCGCCGTTCCGTAGTTTGCAGGGAATAATGACAAAGACTGGAACATATGCCGTCCTTAACCCAATACCTCCCTTCATGTTTGCTTACTTCCTCAGACAGGGGCGTGCTATTTGCTCAGGACGTACTACACACGTTAGCTATGTAGGTTCTCTGGGACTCTGCTATTTGTGCTGCGCGAATAATCCATGTATGCTGGCGTGAGTCTAACCCTGCTCGCTGAGAACGTCTGCAGGGAGCGTATTCGCGAAGTTCATTTCGGTTCGAAGTTAATTAAACCGGAAGCAAAGTACGTGCGCCTAAATCTACGTCATCCCCGATTACCCCCTCGCTCGACGCACTTGTCGCCCGCACGCATATACAACGCGTCTTATGCAGATGACGAGCGTGACGTGTCGGCACAGTGGTTTCTGCCACAATTCCAGCGAGTACACTGCTGCCCTAAGAAGTTTTTTTTTTTGAGAACTGCCGTAACACGCAGTCAAGCAGTGCGCGAGATAATTAATTTTATGGTATATGGCCTTGGGTCTCAATATTATTCAAAAGGAAGAAGGTTTGGACGTGTTGGTTATTCATTCTGTTCACTCTATGCTATTCTATTCACTCGATACTATACTCAATGTAAGATGAGCATCATTCGTAAGCAGAGCAGTGTAAGGTACAACAACTCACCACAATTTGGTTACTTTGGTTTTATTTTCTTTCTTTTTTTGCCACAGTTATAGAAGAAATCATTCTTCCCATATGATGGGGCTGGCATACTTCAACACCGAGATTATAATGCACACTGTAGTGAGGATTATCGGTACGCGCGAAAGTAGTGGTATATCAAAAAATTCGAGCGCGGGTGCAAATAAAGTTCTGATTTATTTAGAAGTATATGGAGATTGATTAAAATCACGCACTTGGAGGCTTTCAGCTGCTATTATATTCATTTGGGCACGAACACGCACTAGCGTACATGTGTACATAAAATATTAAAAGCTTGGGCTTTATATATTCCACTCACTCGATTTCCGGAACATAATGCGTTTTTTTTTCAGAGTGAGTATAGGCTAGCTGTGATAATCATAACGAGCGGAGTCATAGGGCAAATCTGTTCTGATAGCTCATAGCCTCAAACATTGACAAAACCTAATCATACTTAATGAGCTTCTCGACAGCTCGCCTCTTTACGCTATAGCAACATTTAGGTAAATGTGTAGTTGGTCACCAAGTCGTGGTGGTCTAGTGGCTAAGGTACTCGGCTGTTGACCTGCAGGTCGCGGGATCGAATCCCGGCTGCGGTGGCTGCATTTCCGATGGAGGCGAAAATGTCGTAGGCCCGTGTGCTCAGATTTGGGTGCACGTTAAAGAACCCCAGGTGGTAGAAATTTCCGGAGCCCTCCGCTACGGCGTCTTTCATAATCATATGGTGGTTTATATCACCTGAATCGGCAGGTTGTCAATCAGGCATGAAAAAGTCATGTGGTCTCTTTTGCACTCGAATGCAAACAAAAGCCATCGTCTTTGCCTTCTTTTTCTTATGAGTTTCTTATCAGATTGAATTGAACCACCCACCTCCCCGAGAGCTTCCTGAACCTAACGTGTTTTCGCAGGGCCTCCGGGATCAGCTCATCTCGACCAAGCAAGCGTGTCATGTAGTGACGTCATCATCTAACGCCACGCTATGTGAATTCGTAGTGACGTCATGAGTAGCCAGGGGGTGGCACACTTGGCGCGTGGCCCCACCCGAAATTTTTTGCGCCATGGCATCGAGAGCAAAAAATGACCATTTCAAGGGGGTGCCCTCCCCAAAAAACAAAATAGTGCCCCCTCCCCCCCCACCCGAAAGAAATGCCTGGCTACGCGTCTGCTCATGATGACTATATGGTGACGTCATCGTTTGATTTGTTTAATCACGCCTGTTGATGCTGCCATTGGCCAATCTTCATGTTTAATAAGACATACGGGGCTTTCGCCTTTAACGAAATGAATTATAGCAAGCGAATTATCATGATATACCACCAGCTCGTTTGGTTAAAATATTGCTACGTAGGTGACGTGTCATTTTTACGTAACAATATGAAGTAAAATGCTTTGTTTGCGAATAATCTCGTTCTGCAGCGATGCGTTGAACTGCGTATTTGCGACATCAATGAAGAGTGTAGCTACAAGTTGTAAATTGTAAACGAGTGCCCTGCTAGGGTGTTCACGTCACGGTGGAGCACCGAAGGCGCGTGGTGAGAGGCCAGGCTTTCGCGGCACTGAGTGAGTGGTTGGGTATAAACGCGGGAACACGGTTCGCACGCTATAGCGCAACTTGCCGGTTCACGATCCGTGACGAGGCGATTTACCGGCGTTCGCGCGTGGCGGATGCTCGTGTGGCCGACGCCATTAGCACTGATCACGTGTTCGCAACGACAGCCAGCGGCGAGTCTGATTACGCGTGAACGGTGTCGCCAGATCTGAACCCTTGCACTCGCGAACAATTTCAAAACCACAAGCTGCCTGGTTATGTGGAGCTGACTGCCAGGGTACGAGAGAAACAAGAGTTCTCGGCTTTTCGTATGCAGGTGGTGGTGCTCGGTCGAGAGCACGGTTTGCTTAGAACGAAAACAATCGATGCCCGTGCGCTAAGTGGTAACCTCCGGCTGGCATGCTGATGAGTATTGATCTACATGCCCCTACGCTGCGTGTACTAGCCGACGTCTGCTGTTCATGCTGGCGGCTAGTTCTCCCGAAACGGTTTGCAGGCTTTGTAATATATTTAAGAACAGAGATTTGTCGGATGCCTCGTCCCGCATCATTGACGAAGTTTTTAGCAAAATACGTTTAAATCTACTGAAATTATCCTGCAGAAACATGTTCAATGCACTAGAATATATTGTATCAGTGTTGCGAAAGACACTGCTAACTACACAACATCGATCCGGTCTGTATCTGTCATCCATATGATTGATTGATATGAGGAGGAGGAGGAAGAAACTTTATTCAGAAAAAAAAAATTTTTTTGAAATGCAGGCAGTTTGGTCGGGCCCTCAGTCCAGGGCTCCGCTGGCACGAGCGGCTCGCTGGACCTGGTCAAGCAAAGCTATTTGGCTCTGCTTGTCCTCGTCCGCAAGCCATGCCTCCCACTGCCTGTGAAGCATGTGTGGTTGCTTCGTGATGTGTGGGCTGTCGATGTGTGTGGGCCTCTGGGTGCACTCCCATGTTATGTGGCTGAGTGTTGGTACTTGTGAACACCACGGACAGGTGTCTTTATATCTTGCGGGATATATTCTACTTAGATGGTACAAATTGGGAAAGCTATTGGTTTGTATTCGTCTCCAATCCCTGCTTTGCTGGCTATCCAAGTCCTTATGTGGAAGCCCATATTCCTTTCGTTGTTTCCTTTGTTGGAGGAGGATGTCACGCGAATTGGAAAGAGGTTCAACGTCGTGGCCTGCCGTCGCTCGGTTGGTGATGCCTCGAGCTATACGGTCTGCCACGACGTTCCCCTCCAAACCTTCGTGAGCAGGACACCATACAATGTGATGGTCTCCTGTTATGGGTTTATTCAAAAATTTATACGCTATTTTAGGTAGCGTTCCTCGGAGAAACATTCGGCATGCCGCCTGTGAATCGGAGAGCACAACCACTGATTCTCCCCTGATTTCTGCGTTGGATATGGCTATGGCTATTGCTGCCGCCTCTGCCACTCGTGTGAAACAAGTTTTAACCGACGCCATTGTGGTGTGATTTTGTGCTACAATTGCCACTACATGTGACCCTCTGCTCGCTTTACTTACGTCTGTAAAGACGGCTTCTGAGCTATTCTGAAATGCTTTGCGTAAGGAGTCTGCTCTCGCTTTCCTCCTTCCTGCGTGATACGTCGGATGCATATTTCTGGGAATAGGCGCTACAGTTAAATGTGTGCGTTTTTCCGCATCTATTAGCACCGTTTCCTCGTCACAATATAACGGTTACAATGTATATCCCATCTTTTCCAGAATTCTTCTCCCATGATAGCTTGAATTGAGCCTTTCCTTTTCAGATAAAAGCACCGCATTCGCATACTCCTCAAAGGTATTGTATATGCCCAATTTCTCTACCCTCTCGGTTTTGGCATTTTCCGGAATCCCCAATGCTGCTTTGAATGCTTTCCTTATTATTGTGTTTATTTGCTTTGTCTCCTGGTTTGTCATTGTCTGGTACGGTAGCGCGTACGTAACTCGGCTGATCACAAATGCATGAACGAGTGCAATGGTTTCTTTCTCCTCTAGTCCCATTTCGCTATTTGCTATCCGCCTGATCATCCGGGCCACATTCGCCGTGGTTCCCCGTAACCTTTTTAGTGTGTGTGACGTTCCCGAATTTCCTTGTATCCACATGCCAAGCACGCGTATTACATCTGCCTCCCTGATTTGTCTCCCACCCAGCAGTACTGCTACCGGTATTAAGTCCTTTTTCTTTGCGTATCTTGCCCTAATTCTAACCATTTCAGTTTTTTCCGGCGAGCATTGCATTCCTGCAGCTGTCACGAAAGCTTGTATTTTATCTACTGCCTCCTGGAGGGCGTTTTCTTTGTCCGCATAAGAGCCACCCTTTGTCCATAAGGTGACATCGTCTGCGTAAAGAGCTGCTCCTAGACCTTTTATATTTTCCAGCTCACATGCGAGCTTTCTCAGGCCGATATTAAATAGTATCGGGGATAGCATGGCTCCCTGGGGGGTGCCTCTATTTGGGTAGTCGAAGGTTTCAGATGTAACCGAGCCTAAAGAAATGGTAGCTTTCCTGCTTGTCAGAAATGACCGGACATACTCATATATTCGTTGGCCGCAGTTAATCGATTCGAGGCCTTCCATTATCACCTTGTGTGATATTGTATCGAATGCTTTCTTGATATCTAGTGGTAGTACGAATTCGTCGCTTGAACCTCTGTTTGGGTTCATGACGTCATTTTGCAACAGCAGGAAAACATCCTGGGCCGATACATGTGGTCGGAAACCGAGCATATTCACCGGTAGCAGACCCTCTCTCTCTACATAGTCTGTCAATCTAGTCAATATTGTTTTTTCAAAAAGCTTACCCAAGCATGAGGTAAGGGAGATTGGTCGGAGGTTCTTAATATCTCTTGGTTTCCCTGGTTTTGGTATTAACATGATGTTTGAGTCCTTCCATTCTACTGGAAGGTTTCCTCCATCTACCCATACCTTTTCATTAAAGAAATCCGTGATTCGTCGAAGGGCCGCATCACTCAAATTTCTAAGCATAGAGTTTGTTATTTTGTCTCGTCCTGGGGCGGTATTCTTTTTGAAAGACTGGGCCGCCGCATAAACCTCTTCAAATGTTATGGGAGCGTCTAACTCTGGTTGTTCTTTTCCTGCATATTTGCCATGTACCACTTCACATGCGTCTTGTCCGACATATAATTTCTTGACTTCGTAGATAAGTGCGTCATCGTTACCTTTAAATTCATTCTCCAGAATTCTTAAAGCCCTGTTCGTCATTGTTTTTGTTGCCCCTGGATCGATCATACTCCTCAGGATGTGCCAGGTCTTTTTGGTTCCTAACGTCCCTCTAAGTGAGTTACTAAATTGTCTCCAGTTACTTTTATTTAGTTGACGTGCGTAGTCATTGGCTTCCTGTGACAACTGAGCTATCCTTATCTTCAATTTGCGATTAAGCTTTTGCTTCCGCCATCGCTTTGTGAGGCTTCTCCGCGCGTCCCACAAATGTAGCAGGTGCTTGTCGACTGCTGGGATTTCCACGCTTGTTTCTATTTCCTTTGTCACTTTCCTGTGTGCCTCCTTTATCTGTGTCACCCAGTTACCTAGATCTATTATTTCCCCTTGGTCTCCTACGTTCTCCCTAAATTTGTTCCAATCAGATATTGTCGCTTTCCCCATTCTTCTTGTCGTGGCGGCATTAATAGTTATTCCGAGAATGTAGTGGTCGCTGCCCAAGTTTTCTCCGAGGTGCGCCCATGAGACGTTTCCTTCAGAATTTGTAAACGTTAAGTCCGGTGACGTGTCTTTTGTTAAGCTATTCCCGACCCGTGTCGGTAGGTCTGGTTGTGTAAGTTGGCAGAGATCATACCGTTCAACAAGGTCTACAAGGAGTTTGCCCTTAGGGCTGTCCTGCTTATATCCCCAATTTCTGTGTGGCGCATTAAAATCCCCCATGATAACTAACCTGTCTTTCTCTTTCAATAAACCCATCGCATGTGCTATAATGTTCTCAAAGTCGGCTCGTCTCTCCTTAGGTGGGCTATATATATTGACCCCCACTGTTTTTGGTCCTCCACGTTTTTTGGGCCACACTGTTATTATCTGGTGTTGCACTGCCTCATTGCTCACGTAGCTGACACTCAATGCGATATCTTTTTTGGTAAATGTCGCCACTTGTGGGTACTTTGGGTTAACATGTCTTATGTACCCTCTCAGATTTATCTGAAATTTGCCTACTTCCTGAAGGCAGATTATATCAGGAGGGATTGGAGATGCTCCAATAAATTGTTTGAAATTTTCAAGTTTTGTTCTCAATGAGCAGCAGTTCCACTGCCATATTTCCGTTTGCTCGGTCTTTTTATTGTTACGGTGTCTAGCCATGATTGGTATTCTCGGAATCTGTTATTCCACTTTCTTTAGGTTGTCTGGTGGGGGCACCCGGGCTCTGACAAGATCTCTTGCGAGGATTCTGCGCCTGACTCAAGTCGCTTATGGTGCGTTCCATCTGGCCTAGTTTGGCAAAAACAAGTTGAATTTGTTGAACTAGGAACGCTATCGGCGGTGTTTGTGGTGGTTGCGTTGCCACGGGCTGCGCAACGGGCTGCGAGACAACAGGTGTGCTCGCCGGGCTTTGTGTGTTGCTCGACTGGTTTAGTAGTGACTCCAGGCGCGCCATTCGAGACTTAACCTCCTGTAGTTCTGTTCTAAGTTGTCTGTTTTCAGCTACTACCCGCTTGTATTCTGGGTGTTCTGTGATCGTTGGTGTAACGGGTTTATGTTTGGTAGTGGGAGATACGGCTTGCGCATAGCTTACCGTGTCCGCCTGTGGGTTGCTATGTGCAGGACACGCCCCCGGTGGCTTGCTTCTCGGAAGGGCTTGCGCGTTCGGATTGTCCTGGGAGATTGCTCTCGGCGTCGAAGTCGACTTTGGATGCCGCTGTCCTGGTTGTCCTGTCTCCACGGCACGGTTTTTCGACGGCGTGCGGGTTCTGGAACGGCTCTTTCGGGTCCCGCCTCGTCCGTACTCCCATTCTGATTCCTCTTCCTCCGACTGAAACCAGCGAGGGGCTGGCTTATGTGGTTTTTTGGGTGGTTTCGCTGCTTGCTTGCGAATAGGCTTGAGGCGTTTCAGACAACTGCGGTCTCCAGTGATATGGTTTCCCGTGCAAATTGCGCATGTCGGAGTGCAATTATGGTTTACTTCGGGGTTGCGCATTCCACAGGTATGGCACACGGGTGAGTCTGGCTGCGGACACACGTCGGTGCGGTGGCCAACCGCCCCACACGCCCGGCAGAATTGGACGGTGTTACGAAAAGGAATACACTCCTTCTCACCTCCTCTGTAGTAAACATATCTTGGTAGAATGTCCCCGAAGAAAGTCAAGACGGCACTCTGAGAGTCTCCCAACATCCGAGCGTCGACCAGCGTCACGCTCTGGGTGCGAAAACGGATGCTCGCTTTGATGGTCTCAGACGGGGTGTGCGGCTCTATACCGTGAATAACACCTTTTTTGGTTCCTTCACCTGCCGTAACGTAGACGTTGACCGGGTGTGGTCTTCCGTTGATATTCAAAGACGTGACGCCTCTCATCGCCATCGCGACGGTCGTGTCTGGAGTCGACGCTAGCGCAATGTTGGACCCCGGTCGGATGCGGAGAATAAACTGATCCCACCTGACTTTTCCTTGGCAAGCCTCCACTATAGCGTCGGAGATCGCTTGGGTGGTCACATTCTTCAGAGGCAGTCCCTGGTGAGGTCGGAAGACTACTTTCAGATCGTCCTTGGGTAGTGCTGGGGGCCTCCGTCTTGTAGGTCGACCCCGGCGCTTTGGCTGGTTGTCCGTCGTAGGTCTGCTGCCTGCGGAGAAGTCCCCTCCTTGTTGAAATTTCCGCTCCTTCGCCTGTTTCTTCTTCGCTCTGAGCGATTGGGATATTTGCCATCCCTCCTCTGTGCGGTCGGTCTCCGTTGGGGCGGAAAAATCTGCGGCGGCGTGCGTGGACGCCGCGTTGCAGTTCCCAGGCAGTGCTGCTTCATCCCGGTTTTGCGCGGCAAAGTCCATGACTTCTTCACCCAAACCTGGTTCGGATTGTCGTACGGACGCTGTTTGCGACTCCCCAGTCGAGTCCATAGCCGTCAGCAACCGCGGCAACGCCGTGGTTGTCGTCTTCGGGCGAGCGTCTCCCGGCGTCGCGCCGCCGCTCCTCTACTGGACGCTAGAGGTAGCGAAGGCTCCACACGGGCGAACGAAGAAGTGGCCGTAAAAACAAGAAAAATGGTCCGATTTCAGTGAAACTGGAGTCCACCGATACCGGAGCATCTCCCCTACACGCCTGTGGCAATTTCTGGACGATTCAAGGGTTGAACCATACAGAAAAGACAAGAACATACGGAGCTCGATGTGCACGCGTCTGCACTCATCGGCATCCCATGATTGATATGAGGGGTTTAACGTCCCAAAACCACCATATGTTTATGAGAGATTATGAGAGATGCCTTAGTGGAGGGCTCTGGAAATTTGGACTACCTGGGGTTCTTTAACGTGCGCACAAATCTGAGTACACGGGCCTACAACATTTCTGCCTCCATCGGAAATGCAGCCGCCACAGGCGGGATTTGATCTCGCGACCTGCGGGTCAGCAGCCGAGTACCTTAGCCACTAGACCACCGCGGCGAGGCACTTTTCAGTTCTCAAAACACTGTTCTGTTCTCAAAAAAAAAACATAGCCGTAATATGACACTGGGATGTACATTCAGCATTTCAAACGTTTCCCTCATTCGCATTTATCGCGTTTACGATTTTTTTTTTCGCGTGAACGCTGTGAGCGAGTGAAACCGAAATCAACCTCGAAGTTTCGTACCGCTTGAGACAGCATATTCCTCGCATTTGGCCAAATTACATAAGCAGTGGCTATTATTGAAGATATTCTCAGTTGCTCAAATCAAATATCAGCGAGGAAATTGTATACATCTTAACATTTTTTGGTCGAACTCTCTGAAGCTTCATACAAGGTGTGAAAGTAACTTACAAGTGTGCCAAAAAAAGGAAACAAACACTCAGTTGAACACAAATATGCTGCGTGACTTTCCGAGTGATTGTCTAGTGGTACTTATTGTTTCGCGGTATTTCTTGCGGGCTTCGCAAAAGCTTCCACATTTTACGAAAGCAGCGATGGAAAATTGTGTAGCGAATTTTTCCAAGGTGGCGTTCAGTTTTCTCAATAACACTTTTGCTGCTATTATAATAGTTATTTCACTTATTTATTACTTTGCTTGTTTATTCTCTGCACAATGTGTGAAGCATGAAAATGTTACCCATCTTGGAGTAGCACATCATGACAACTCGTGCTTGGTGGCGGCGTGAACGAAAGTATATACGGTTGGGCCACGCAAACAATTTACAACATTCAGTACCAACTATCTTAACTCAGAGTTAACTTAATAAAAATAAGTTATCGTGCAGTTCAGCAAAGTAAAAAAAAATGCTCCAACTCGCTTTAAGGGAACGAAAGTGGGTTGTTTTTGGTTAAGTATCCAAATGTATGCAAACGTATGAAAATTCCACGTAGCTGCAGCTACGTGACATTTGCACACTTTTAAATTTTATAGAGGAAATTAAATGTGGGCCCCCCTTATGTGTCTTGAGCGACCATGCAAGGACGTCATTCGAGCACGTACCATGTCTGTGACGTGTTTTCATTTTTGGCAAAACACCTTCCCAGCCTAAGCGCTTCTCTACCGTTTGTGTACTCACGGGCAGGCTTAGCTCATCTCCTGCAGCGGTTATCACGTGCGGCGCTGACAGAGCCAATCTGTCGACTCAGTCGTGTGTCACTCAGCGTTCGCTTGAGTAAACAATAAACACGCTTACATAATTGCCCGGCGTGTCAACGTTGACTCTTTATTGCAGAGAAGGGAACACCAAGCTGGCGCTCGATACGTCCCCTTGAGCAGTGCACGGTCTAAATATAGCTTTTCGAGGATGTGGTGGCATTATTTTTTCCGGGATCAGGGTTTGTGCGAGCGATCCGGCTCGTGAGAAGAGGCCAGGTGTTCCGCTAATAAGAACTATGAATTCTGTGCAAGTTAAACATTAGCGTGCGTACAGAAACTTTCTTTCAAAATGAGAGTTTCACTTTGAAAAGGTTAGTGCTCACTGTTTCAAAAAAGGGTCAGCATACCGGCAATAGACCAATGGATGAATGGATGGATTGATATGGCTATACCCTTTAGATCGGGCGGTGTCTAACGCCACCAATCCGTAATACTTAGTGAACCAAAAACTTGATTTATTTTTTTTTAATAGTGTGGCTGAGGACTGGTACTTCGCAGTGAAGGTTTTGATTTTCACTCGTGTCTTGACTTTAGCCACCAATCAGATAACCTCCTTCTCGTTAATTCTACCCGCTTAATGTCTATTTTGAGTACTTTGAAAAACTCTGTGCCATCATCCTGAACTATGAAGCCCTTTACAGAACATTGTCAAGTGTTCGGCAGTTTCCTCTTCCTCTCCACACGCACTGCATACCGTGTCTACCCCTTCGTATTTGGCCCGATATGTCTTGCTTCGCAGTACTCCCGTCCTGGCTTCAAACAGTAGGGAACTACCCCGAGTATCATCATAGATCCTTTCCTTGGCAATTTCCTGCTTAAAAGTTCGATCAATCCCTAGTGCGGACTTCCTAATCATGCTGATTCTCAACATATCGGTCTCAGCTTCCTTCACCTTCTTCTTAACCAATAATTCTTTTTGGTTTGGCCCCCTGCTGTTTTCTGAGTATTTACCGGTCAATTTTCTGGTTCGCTTCCTTCATTTTGTATCGACATTCTTCATGTACATGTAGCTGAAAACCTTCCTAGCCCAACGCTCCTCCTCCATTTTTCTCAATCGCTTCTCAAATTTTATCTTGCTGCTAGCTCCCCTGCCCTCAAATGATGTCCATCCCATATCACCTTGTACTCCCTAATTTGGTGTATTCCCGTGAGCTCATATAAGGCAAGCCTACCTATTCCACGTTGCTTAATTTTTAATCTTGCTTGAACTTCTGATCTCATGCACAAGACCGCATTGCCGAATGTCGGACCAGGAACCATGACCCTCTTCCACATTCCTCGGAAAACCTCATACCTATTGTAATTCCACATGTGCCCTGTTTTTCATAACCGCTGCATTTTTGTTACCTTTAGTCGTCACGTATATTTCGTGTTCCCTTAGGTACTCGGTCCCATTGCTTATCCATACGCCCAGACATTTGTATTTATCTGTTATTTCTAGCGTGATCTCCTGTATTCTAAGCTCACTACTTTCATTGTCATTAAAAATCATGACTGCTGATTTTTCCTTACTGAATCTGAAATATAACCTATCTCGCTCATTACCGCAGACGTCCATCAATTTCTGCAAATCTTCCTTGTTGTCGGCCATTAGCACTATATCATCTGCGTACATCAATACTAGTAGTGCCTGTTCAATGAGTTTTCCTTGTTTGACGAAAGAGAGGTTGAAGCCAAGTCCACTTCCCTCTAATTTGCCCTCTAATCCTTGTAGGTACATCATGAATAACAAGGGTGGCAGAGGACACCCCTGCCTAAGCCCCGTTTTACCTCTGTGGGCTTGGATACCTGTTTTTCCCTCTTTATAACTACCTTGTTACTTTCATAGATATCCTTTCAAAGATTAGTGACTCCATCTCCCACACCTAGTGTGTCCAGTATTCCCCACAAGTCCTCTTGAACCACGCTATCGTACGCTCCCTTGATATCTAAAAATGCTAGCTACAGGAGCCTGCGTTCCTTTTCTGCTATTTCGATTCACTGCGTCAGTGAGAACACATTGTCTTCCAACCTCCTGTGTTTCCGAAACCCATTCTGCAGTTCCCCCAGCACCCCCTCATCCTCTATCCATGCCTGCAGTCTTTGCTTTATAATCTGCATCGCCAGCCTGTAGACCACTGATGTCACTGTTATAGGACGGTAGTTGTTTATGTGAGCTTTGTACCCCTTTTCTTTATAGATCATGCTCATCCTGCTAAGTTTCCATCTATCGGGGACTTCACCATCGATCGTTATTGTGCTCACTGCCTCTCTTAAAGCCTGCTTAGACTTCGGACCTATAGTCTTTATCAGCATAATTGGAATGCCATCTCGGCCTGTTGATGTACTACTACAGGAACCCTCTTCTCAGCCATTTCCCACTTTCGTTGTCAAAATGGAGCCATTGCGCCACTTGATTCATCCTTGTCTTTTGTGGTGCATAAGGCACTTCTTTGTCGAAAATTTTCTGTCACCCTTGTTCTTACATATTCAATAGTTTTGTCCCCTTCCAGCCTAGCACCTTGAGCTGTAGTTATAAAACTCGGCTCTAGGCTCGTCTCATTTCTTAGGGAGTTTAAATGGTTCCGAAATTTCGCAGCTGCCTTTCTATGCTTTTTATATACTTCTGCCAGCCACTGAGCCCCCTTTCTTCTAATCTTTTTATTGATCAGAAGGGATGCTTCCCTTCCACAGCTTAGTAAGATGTCCCATTTTTTTTTCAACGTCATCTGTCGGTTCACCGCACTGCTTAGCATGTCTGTGTTCCCTAGAGGCTTCCTGACGTTTTGCTATGGCTGTCTTAACTTCCCCATCCCACCAACTCTTGGGTTTGTGTCTTCTTTTACGGGGTGATTTGTCACGTGCCTTAGCAAGCTGTAGTTCGAACTGTCTAATTATATTCTTGTACGTCCGCACTGTTTTATTATCCTCAGTGATTACTTTCTCAATTTGTTGAGTAGCTATTTCTATTTGCCTTTCTGAATAAAAATTTTTCTGTAGTTGCTCATCTTGTCTCCTTCCCACTTTCACTGCTCTTCAAAAACTTAGCTTCATACGTTTGTGATCACTACCCAGACTTCTGGAGCCACAGTCATCTATGTGCATTCCCCTGAGCTTATCATACATCCTATGTGACATCAGTGCGTAATCTATCGTCGGCTGAAGCCTTCCTACCTCCCATGTTATTTGCCATTCACACTTTTCGGTACTGTTGCAAATTATCGAATCAAGCCTTTCAGACATATCCATGATCATTTTTCCTGTCGGGTCGATATACCAATCTATATCTTCTATGTGCGCATTCATATCTCCTAGCATAATTATCTCGCACTCTCCTCCTAACTCCTGAATGTCATTTGATATACACTCTACCATTGCCTGGTTTTCCTCTCGAACCTTTGCTCCCGTCCAGAAGTACACAAAACCAAGGAGTGTCGTTAGCCCTGCCACATTCCCTTTTAGCCATAAATGCTCCTTGCACTTCTGCTTGACCCTTTGCCAGCCTGTAATTTTATGAATGAATGCCCCAATAACACCCCCCTTTCTGCTGCCTTCTGTTCTATTACAATATTCCCACGTGTAGCCTGGATTGTTAGGAGGTTGTTCCATATCCCTAAGATGTGTTTCTTCAAAACCGTATACCATCGGCCTCTCCTCCCTTAGCTTTTCTACCTCTTCCCACTTCAGCCTGCTCCTGCCACCCTGCATGTTAATATACCCTACGTCTGAATTGGCTCGGCCCTCGAGGGTATACGTCTATTTTTGCCCGGACTCTACCTGTCTTAGACATTGGTGCCACTTTGGAATCGTATCTTTCCATACGACCTGCAAAGGAGTCTCCCTGGTTGTTTTTCTCGTTAGTAGCTATCCTGCTGCCCGAAGGGCCCGCGTGCCCCCCCCCCCCCCCCCCCAAAGAAAGCTACTGCGCGACCTGCAAGTCGCCAACCCACATCATGACCTAGCCGCCCATCGAAGTGAATTCTGTCTCGTTGAAAACCACCCCACCGATGCACCTCTCTCTCTATTTCCCCCACCTCAAAGCCCTTCTCTAGACTCATCCGCAATATCTCTTCGTTTGCGTTGACAACCGCAATTTGCAGGTTGCCGTCGCGCACCGGTACCTCCAGTATCGTGCATATCACTACCTGTACCTGAGGAGAACTGGCGCGTATGTCATCGACCCCTTTCGCCAGTGTGGTCGCTAGTTCTGCAGTATCTTCATTTAAAACATCGTTTAAACCAGCTGAAATTATTTATTTATTTATTTATTTATTTATTTATTTATTTTTTATTGATACCCTAAGGGCTTAAAAGAAGCATTATAGAGGGGAGGGGCTATGGTACATCGATACATGCAAAGAAATTATGCACAGTACAATGATATATAAAGCAAAAAACAATATTGAAACGGAAAAAATTGATTGATAGGTGGGGTTTAACGTCCCAAAACCACTATATGATTATGAGAGACGCCGTAGTGGAGGGCTCCGGAAATTTAGACCACCGCGGCGGGGCTTAAAACGGAAAAAAAATATAAGAGTGTAGGTAAACGAGCACAAACAGTAACAAATAAAAGTATATTTATACGTCTTCTGATATGACGCAACATAATAAAGCAGTGATACACAGAGGATGGCAGTTGATAATATAACACAGAAATTGGAATTATGTACTTATTATGTTCATCAGTAGATACAAAAGTAGTGATGCAGTAAGAGGAACGAAAACATACCGAATTACTAGAATGACAAAAAATGCATACAAAGTAACAAAGCAAAACACAATTAAATAATAACTAACAACAAAACAATAAAAAAGACGCGTAAAAAGTAAGTGGAAATCAAACAATAAATCCCAACTGCAGTAAAGGAGCAGCTTGGTAAAGGTTTATAACGTGTTTGTTAGTGCTTTGCGAAAACGACCTGAGTCTCTGATAGCGACAAGTGACGCAGGCAGGCGATTCCACTCGTGACATGTTTTCGGCAAGAATGAATATGAGGAGGAGGCTGTGCGCTGTGAAGGTACATGAACTTTGCAAGGATGATCGACACGTGGGGAGATATAAGATGCTGGAGTAACGTATCGGGACTTGAGCTCATGGTGATGATAGTAGATCTTGCGAAAGAGGGAAAGACGAGCTAACTTCCCACGAGAAGAAAGGAGAGGAAGGCCAAGTGTTATTTTCATATTAGTGACGCTAGCAGATTTACGGCAATTGTTAAGGATGAAACGGGCCGCTCAATTTTGCACATTTTTGATTATGTTTTTCAGAGTAGCATGGCCAGGGTCCCATATCGATTGATTGATTGATATGTGGGGTTTAACGTCCTAAAACCACTATATGATTATGAGAGACGCCGTAGTGGAGGGCTCCGGAAATTTAGACCACCTGGGGTTCTTTAACGTGCACCCAAATCTGAGTACACGGGCCTAGAACATTTCCGCCTCCATCGGAAATGCAGCCGCCACAGCCGGCATTCGAACCCGCGCACTGCGGGTCAGCAGCCGAGTACCTTAGCCACTAGACCACCGCGGCGGGGCCAGGGTCCCATACCGAGCATGCATATTCAAGGTTACATCTAACATAGGTGATGTAAAGTTGTTGTTTTAGTTGTGGTGGAGTTAAAGAAAAATTTCGTTTAAGATAACCAAGCATGCGGTTAGCTTTCAACGTTGTGTTCGATGTGTTTTTTCCAAGAAAGATTGTTACCTATATTTCACACCGAGGTATTTATAGCACAGTACTTCATCAAGGGGAATGTTTTTAAGTAAGTAGGGTAGGCCGACTGATTACGTGAAATTCACATTCTTTTGCATTTAGACGTGTTAAATTCCATTAGCCAGAGCTTACACCATGTTGAAGTGTTATTTAGATCATGTTGGAGTGTTAACGTATCGTTAGAGCTTTCAATTACGCGATATATGATGCACTAATCGGCGAACAGACAAATAGTACTTGCAATTTGGTCTAGAAGGTCACTGATGATGGTATCATGGGTGAGGTTTCGTCCATCAGCTGTAGTTTTGAGTTTTGCGCTTGCTTGCCTCATGACTGCTTCCAGCTATAGTCCTGGGAACGTATACTGCAACCCTCTTGTCACCTCTTACCCTCTCTTTGATTGCTTCTGCGCATCCATTTTAAATTCGAGTCCCCGGCGATTATCACATGCTGTCACTTTTCAGCTGGAGCGTCCTGCACCTGGGGATTACTTGCACCTCTGACGCCGGCTGCTTTGTCCCCTCCCATCCCCACCACTACATCTCTGAAGCTGGGAATTGCGACCATTGAACCGGCTGAACCTGTTTTTTTTTCAAACTTGCTTGCTCTTTCTTTTCCACGGATCTGGTTACCGGTGTCCTACTGTTCTCTCCGTCTGCCGCTCCTTTGTTCACCTTCGCTAGTGTCTCCTCGGCGGGCTTCAGCCTTACTCCCATAGCCCTCGTTTTCTCTTGCCCTGTCGCCAACGCAGTCTCCAGCTGGGTGATTCTCATCAGCAGTTCACTCTGGGCAACCATCATTTTTTCTATTTTTTCCTCGACCTCACATTGCCTGCACTTGGCGTCAACCTCCTCTCCATTCGCTTCTGCACTTGGGTATATTTTCAAATCCACCCCACATCCTGAACACTTTACAGTCTTTTTAACCATGTCTTTCTGACACCAGTTGTCCTTATGAATTGTCTCAGTCGACAATTACAAAACACGAACCCTGCCCTACGAAAAAAGAGAAAGGCTAAGCCATACTACGAAAAATTGCGTGTTCAGTGTACGTGCAGCTCCCCCACGGGGTGGCAAGAAAAAAAAACACACACACACAAACTAGTAAATACCTGGTGACTGACCCCCGAAAAAGCCGTGCTATGCAATAAGTACTGCAAAGGTTTTAACTGCTGCCTTATTAATTATAAAGGCAAGCTCGAAACATGCAAAACCACTTATCTGCGCATTCGATCGGGAGCGCTCAAAAAACACGTCCATCCACCATGCCAGTCTCGCAAACACCCTTTTCAAAATTCAGCGCCGCCTATCAAACGAAACCAAAAAAAACATTTTATTCCGCCATGTCGTGTTCACCCAATGTACGCTCGGTACCGTCCAAACGCGGTACACGTCCTGCAGGAACGCAAGCGCTGTCAGTGTGCACCACAGGGAGGAGGAGGAGAAAAACTTTATTTATGCCAAGGGGGGAAAGGTGCGGTGGTGGAGTGTCAGAGGAGCCTACCCAGCGTAGGTCTTCACTACCCTCTTGGCCCAATCCAAGATCTGGTCCTGAACCTCGGGCACCGAGCTGCACATAGCAGCCTCCCACTGCTCCTTGCTATTAATGTGTAGAGAATTAGGTGGTGGGTTTCGAGTACACCCCCACATGATATGGTGTAGGTTAGCTCTTTGTTGTCAGAAAATGCACAAAGGGAGGGGTATATCACAGGATGTATAAGATGGCGAAAAGATGGGGTAGGAAACGTACGGGTCTGTAACTGGCGCCATAGTATTTCATGGTAGAACGCTTATCGGCGTTGCTGGGACACACAGCCCGCCAGCTCACCTGAGTGAACAAGATACGGCGGAAAAACCACGTGGTCAGACTGAATTTTCTAAAGGGTCTATTGTGACAAAAAAGTACGAAATATTTAAAAAACGCACGAGGTAAGTTAACTATAAACAAATATTTTACTCTATAAAGTAAACTATACGATTTTACACCCTGAAGCAAATGGATGATTACGGAGCACATCATTCTGAAGACTCCCGAATTGGTATCCATCCTCCGAGGCCCTTTCGCGTGCAGTTACGTAAACATACTCGAGCGCTTTAATGCAAAAGCACTCTATGACTGCAGTAGGATAGAAAGTTGGGCTAGTTGGAATGCTTGCGTGATTAACGTAGCGCTACAGACGAGACGAAAGGAACACACAGCGCTCCTCCTGTGCGCGTTGTGTGTTCCTTTCGCCATCGGCTGCAGTAGCGCTGCGTCAATGGTGCATTCTACTACTGCTGCCTGTGGAAAATTGTGCGTGCTCTCTCTATTATCGCTAACAAAGCACCAAATATGCCTATCCTGGAGACAGTGCAATATTGATCTGGCACGGTGGGGACAATAGTGGTTATACGTAAAGCTTCATTTATGGACAGTATACAGTTCCAGCAACGACTGCCATGTTACACATGTGGTGCGAAAATGAAAAAGAAAAGGTCAATACACCCAGAAAGTTAACTATACTATGTCCAAGAGCATATCATGGTCTACTCCCCGCGCTTATCCCCATTTTTTAAATATTTTGAAAGAGTGGTGAACAGTGGTGGACGTTTCGGCCTACCTCATTCATCCACCCGCTGCTACCAGCGGTTAGGACTGGTTAACATGGGCTAACGTTAGCTGTTTGGTTTGCGTTGTACAGTTTAATGACCAAAAGTCACTCAGACCATGAGAGATGCCGTATTGAAATGATTCGGATAATTTCTACCAGAAGGAGTTCCTTGGCGTTCACTGAAATCGCACGGCACATTAAACACTCGCATTTCACCTTCTTTGGTGGCGAGGTTTCCAACCCATGTTTTTCAGCTTACAGCCGAGCTGCGTAACCACTGGGGAAACTGCGGCAGCATTAATCTTCGATAAATTGACGGTTAATATCTGCTAGTATAGACTCAGTGTCGTCAAGCGTTGCAATACGCCGATTAAACGATGTAACTATACATATTGTGCTTACGCAGTATCTGCCTATTCCCCAGTAGGAAGGTTCTGCAAAACGAGTTAGTGCACACCTATACGTTCCCCATCTGAACGAGGGGCGCTTACGACATGATCACAGGGAAAACTCGCAAACTGTCAGTGGACACCAGCTGGCGCTATAGGCCACGAGTCGCATACTTCACCGTGCTCGAGGAAAAACAGCTCTAAATCAAGTACAAAGAAAGAATAGCTAAGACCACGTGGTGAGGGTGGCGCCACTGCCGAGCCTTAACTCACACCAGACCACGCTGCTCGCCGGTGCAGGCACCAGCGATGGGCTGCCCTCTTGGAGGGTGCCGCATGTATACGTATAGGCGGTGGCATCTCCCCCCCCTCGTCTACCCTAGCTTCCATCTGCGCGCCCATAAAACAACGCTTAGCAGCCGCCTCTCTGCGTTCGGTCGGCACGTATATAACCCAGATGCTGTTGCTAAACTCCAGGAAGAGGTGAGAAATCTCGAGACGGGTGGAATCGGGGTTCGGACACAAACGGCAACTATAAAACGCCACTCGTCACACGCCCTCTCCATCATATAGCCTTAGTATATTGTGAAATTGATGGTTGTACGATAGTAATATTTAACATCCCAACTATACTTTGGCTATGAGAGATGCTGTAGCGGGGGGCTCCACAAATTTCGGCCACGTGGAGCTTTTTCACGTGCACTCAAGCACGCAGCCATCTAGCATTGTGCCTAGATCAAAACGCGGCCACCACGGCCGGGATTCGATCCCAAAACCAGCGGGTCAGTAGCCAATAGCCATAACGATGAGATTATCGCGATGGGTGTATAATTTGACGGTAAATCGTCTGGTTGTGAAGACTCATAACGAAAAAAAAGATGAAGAAATACACACAAGAAACAGCGACATATATGAAAAAAAACACCTCATTTGGTTTGTGTGTGTCATGTTTCTCTTAATTATTTTCATACTATCTTTATGCGCGACAAAATGTTTCTGAGCCACGCCCTTCGTGCATTCTTCCCCTTTCCCACTTCAGGTTTATTTCGTCCATCCTTATTATGCGTTCACCTTATTTATACATACGAGGGCATTTATCTACGCTTTTTTTTCGGTAAAGGGCCGGTGAAGGTAGCTGGGCCATCCCGCCGCGGTGTTCTAGTGTCTAAGGTACTTGGCTGCTGACCCGCAGGTTGCGGGATCGAATCTCAGCTGCGGCGGCTGCATTTCTGATGGAGGCGCAAATGTTGTAGGGCCCATGTGCTCAGATTTGGGTGCACATTAATGAACCCCAGGCGGTCGAAATTTCCGGAGCCGTCCACTACGGCGTCTCTCGTAATCATATCGTGGTTTCGGGACGTTAAACTCCACAAATCAATCAAGGGGGGTGGGCGTGAAATCTTCTTCATGATACCATGTAACCGAGCACGTGTAATTACGCCGTGGCGGTGTTGCAATGGGAAGCACGCATAAAGAATGAAGCTCGGGTACACTGCACGACGCGCTCATTCATTAAGCTACCATACAGTCTGCTAACATTTATAAATATACTACCCGCGCACAGGACCGTACCCAGTATTTTTTTTTTCGGGGGATGTGTATGCGCCGAACGGCTAAATTTGGCAACTGGTAATCAATGTGAGGACACGCAAATACTTTAGTATCACGCGAAAAGTTAAAACACGGGAAAATTTCTGAGGTATCAGAAAGGTCGATGAAAAAAGCTGAATAAATGTACCGACGAAATAAAAAAAAAGCGTTGCAGCTGTACGTATACAATACGACGACGTCAGACAGGATTATTAAAGCATCAATTACCCGGCATAAGCTGCTATTCTACTTTTTGGCGCAGAAACCCATCTTGCGAAAATAAATCAGCCCCGAAATTGCGGAAAGTTGGCTGCTACGAAAACTTTTAGGCTGTCAAATACGCCCGAGTTACTATATATATATATATATATATTATATATATATATATATATATATATATATATATCGGCAACGTTTTCTCCGAACACATATACAAATACGAAGCCACCGCTTCAACCGGCGCTCAGTCCTCTTCCGCTCAAGTGTGCCTGCTTCACTGTCCGTCTGATAAGTCGTTTCCTGTATTGAATTTCACGACCCTGTTTCTATCGCCGTAATAGATACCCCATCGTGTCCTCTATTACTCTCTGCCCATCTGCTTCGCTGTCACTCTCTCTTGATTTTTTTTTCATTATTTCCGCTCATCGCGAAATCACGGCTCAGTGATGCGCGAACCATTGAAAGGGGGCGCTTGAAATCGAATCGCTAATGGCAAAATGGCGTTGTACGCATGGCAGAAAGTAAACGCTTAACGACAAAAAAAAGGACCCTTGGAATTGCTGCTATAGCTTGATAACACAGATGTGTATGCACGTGTGTGCGTGCATGTCTGTGCCCAATCGTGTCGTATATAGTACACGCGACCTACGTACATGTAGACCGGTTGCAAGTTGAGCCAAACGTGTCTCTTACGCGGCTATCTATAGAGAGTTTTAGTGCTGCGTACGCTGCGTACGTAGCGGCGTTGCGTACGTAAGGACGCCACGTTCTGCGTAGTGCGCATGTGCAGACCGCAACGCGCGCGTATCCCATTACGTACGCAGCCGCTACGTACGCACGCATGAGATGGGTGCGTGCGTACGTATGAGGTGATCGCGCCGCTCTCGGACAAGTTCGCGACAGCGCGAGACTTCGTTTTGCAAAATGGCGGCATCGAAGGCAAGCACCGACCAGCTCTGTGGCTTAAAATATGGCCATAATCTGGCTATAACACATGGATTGGCTCACATTGGCTGTCAACAATACGTGCGTCTATTTTGATCCGCCAGATGACGCAACACGCTTCTCGCTCGTTACGTACGCGGGTACTACGGCGTACTAAAAGCCGATTAGTGGCAAACGACGCCACGTAACGCAAGGCGCTTGCGTGATGCATACGTAGCACCATTCCGCAGTACTAAAACTCTCTTATCTCTCTCAACGCGGTGGTATTTTTCGGCTATATTTTAGCGACAGTGTGAAAGGGGCGAAAATAGTGAAGCCAGCTAATCGTGAAATGCTTGAAACAGTGAAGCTGGACAATTCTGACGTCTCATCTGGTTGATTTCAACTTGGCTTTAGTTATTGAAGTTCGTTTATTTTCTTATTGAAGTTAATTTGTACTGAAAAAAAAAAACTTACAGGAGCAGGAGCAGAGACTAAAGGATATACAGCCTGACAAAGGGCCTCTGCTCCTAAATCCAGTTTGGCACGCAGGCCATAGAGCATCTTCATATATAACAAATAATTTCGATATATTATTGCTCGAAAATGCAACAAACTCTACCATAACCTCATTACACAATTCCAGTTATTAGGTGATGCTTCGTCACTTCTGTGCTACTTCTAAGCGCAGAGATATTCGAGGTAAACCCCAGAATGTCACGATACTACGCGACTGTTCAAATTTTAGAGACACGAACTCACGCTGAAACCTCCCGTAGATCTGCGTGACCGTCGTCGTTGGCGCAAGGCTTCCATCGCTTCCGGGTGTTCTCGCAAACACCGTTGCCTTTCCGTGGCATTATTTCGTTGTATGTACCGCGCTCAAGCACTCCGTACAGTTGCTTCAGCGAATCTCAAACGTGCGGCATCACGGGCTTAATCTCGACGGCTTATTGAAGCGTTTCTCAATCACTGGTAACATCTGTCTAAAAATTTCAGTTCCTGTTTGCCGCCTGTCTTTTGCTTTCTTTTTAGAATACCAGCAATGAGTACTGGGATCTGCCCAATTTCTGTGCCGCATACCCATTCTAGTTTTTTGTACGCACCAAAGCTTTTACGGATGGCTTAAACACATTCACTGTTGAAATCACCGAGGAAGATTGTCTGTGCTCGTTTGTTACAATTTATGAGGCATTCGTCAACGTATAACATCGTCGCCCCTGGCATCATCAGGAGGTAAATTTTGTATGCGGTTAAGTTCTTCATTTCGTAGGTATCTGAAACGACGCTATGTCACCGATGAAGTATACAATGAATGGAGATGCATGATTGATTGATATGTGGGGTTTAACGTCCCAAAACCACCATATGATTATGAGAGACGCCGTAGTGGAGGACTCCGGAAATTTCGACCACCTGGGGTTCTTTAACGTGCACCCAAATCTGAGCACACGGGCCTACAACATTTCCGCCTCCATCGAAAATGCAGCCGCCGCAGCCGGGATTCGAACCCGCGACCTGTGGGTCAGCAGCGGAGTACCTTAGCCACTAGACCACCGCGGCGGGGCAATGAATGGAGATGCAGGCATTGCAGTACGCACACTCGATGCTTGAGATTGGGCTTCGATAGGTCTGCTGCAATTCCTCGATATGAGATAGCTAGTTAAACAATGAGCAGCTTCAAGTGCGGAAAGCTCACTGAAGACGTGCATGTGAAGCGCGTATAGAGAGATGTTGAAGCGGTAACACATACTCCGGAAACACCCATCGATGTGCGACCGGGCAGACGTATGTAAAGGGCAGCGAAGTGCGCCTGATATACTAGTACCAGCTACGTTTGGAAACAATTAAGGAATTTCATACAAGCTCTGCCCACAAAACCACACTGAATTCATGTCATCTAGGTTAACGTTCACAATAGTGCAGTTTCCGAAAGACGCCGATGTTGAGAAGTATGCTGCTTCCCTGCTGTGATGTTACTTAATGTAAGCTAACGTGGTTGGCCGGCACATCTGAGCAGCTGCTTGCTGAATCGCTGAACGGTGCATTGGGTGCTGGTAACTTAAGTTTCTGCCGACTTTAGAAACACGAAACGCACCCAACGCTTCTCGCGGTAACAAATTGTAGAAACGAGCAAATCGGTGACTCACTACCCCGTGTTTGCTTCACGATTCTGGGCTTTTACGTATGCATATATATGCACACATGGCCGGGAGGACATGTCACCTATGCACGAATTCCAAATGCGGCCTTAAGCGAAATTCGATTTGGAGTACAGCTCCCGATGCTATTCTCGGCATCCACTTATGGCGATGACGGCGCTGTACGTTTTAGCTGCTCGACTTGCTGGCAACTTTCATCGCTTATTTCAACCTCGGTGCTCCGTCGGTGCCTGCTGGGGCTGAATTTGACTGTGCTCGTCATAAATCACGATTTGCGAGGCAACCGCACCGTCGTCCGCGAAAGAGGGACGTCGCGAGATTTCTATCTTGTTTTCTGCCGTTTGCATACGCATATTGCGTGTGGCGAAGCAGCGCTGAGAGTTCTCGAAGCAAAATCATCACGACACGCTGTTTGAGAGGGAAGAAAAAACGCAACGCTTTACGGACTGTATCCTGTCTTGAGCGTTGTCTTCTTTGGCATTCGACCAGCGCACCAATCAGTTTTTCCGTCTATACCCTTTTGCAAACGGAAAGAACTTCGTTCTTATATAGGATGAGCATCGCATGCGAGAAAGATAACTCTGTCTTGGGCCATGACAGAAAGTTTTCATGGCTTACCCGCACATTTATTTCGAGTGCTTATACGCTAGCACTCGCAGCGTCTTCGCCTTTACGACCAATAAGCGCGCATAGGACGGGATTGAGTTTGTGTAATCTTTGGGTTGTCACCCGAGCATAAAATAAGTGGGCTGGAAATAAAGAGGTCGGTTCCGGCTTGAGGCGTGCCTTTGTTTCTTCATGGCGTCGCGAGGGAAATTCATGCAGTTTATACGCGGAATGGTCGAACGGCTTCATATAACCCGTGGGGCTTCCTGAAGCCAAATGCAATATTTCTACAGAAACGTTACATTATACAGAAAGGCGACATTACGAAGCGAAACATCACCTAAAGGAACTGCAGATGGCGATAATTGTGTGAGCTGAAATGGGTGTTAATTTAAATAAGTAATGTGCAATCGCGGAAGTTTACTAGCAACAAAACGAAAAAAAGGTGAGACGACTAAGTTGTGCACAGAGACATTTATTAGGAACTGCATGCTTAAGGGGTATACGCAATCCACATTGTGTATGTAGTACGCAAATCATTTCATTCGCTTTTAACTCCTCCCCCCCCCCCATTTTTTTCATTCACTGCATGTTGGGTTGTCTAATGAACAAATTCTAATAATAATATTGTCACGTAAAATGAGATGAGACGTGACTATTTGCTAGTGTACTGACACCGATCCAGACGGATCACAGCGGGCAAGCCATGGGGTTTTCTTCGTCGTCTTCTTTACGCAGAATGGTTCACCCTTCATACGCTTGCTACGTAGAATTAATGTGAATTTTACGCCGTGGAACCATGTGATATGATTATGGGGAACGCCGTAGTGAAGGGCTCCAGAAATTTTGGCCATCCGGTTTTAAAGTGCACCGACATCGCACAGCAAACAGGCCTGTACCATTGCGCCTACGCCGAAATTCGACCGCCGCGGCCAGGTTCGAACCCGTGACCTTCAGGTCTGTAGCCGAGCACCGTAATCACTGATCCACCGTTGCGGACAGTGGACAAAATCTAGTTGGCTGCCATATGTTCAGGCCTTTTCTGATATCTTGGAAAGCACGCACAAGTAAGAAGGTAGCATTAAGATTATTGTGAGTATCGCTCAACTCTGACACAGATAACCCGACTTTGAAATAATCAATATCACTACATTATCGCTTGACACATGTATACGAATATACGTCCTTTAGCTAGCAAATGCGAAATACGTGGACGTAATATAACGTCAACTTAAGCTTTGAGTTTGTGTTGCGTTCTGGTGATAAAAGCTCACCATAACTTAAGAATGTATATCTTTTTTTAGTCACACTTCGCGAACATAAATTTTCCCAAGCGCGTTTTATGGTCACACATAGGAAGTGTCTGTTGACGTTGTGGCGAAAGCCAAATTTAGCAGACCTAATTTTACCAATAAGCGCTAATTTAGACTAATATACTAGACTCCAGTGGTTACAATTGGCTTTCTCTAAGTGAAAGCCGCTGGGTGCAGGGCAAGCTGCATCTTGTTAGTGGAACGACGGTGGACCGCTTTGCGATGAAGGGAAGGGGGGAAGGAGTCTGAAGGCGTGACGCTAGGAGTTAGAATAGTATGAGAGGGGATAAAGAGTGGGGAGGGGGGAGTGAAGTTTATGGGCGATCTGCGACGTCCCCGAAGCAGTCGAGCGGACCAAGAGAAACAAACAGTCGCCGAGTTCGCTGGCTGACCCTGCCAACCTCGAGAAGTCTCGTCTGCTCGTCGTGTCAATGGCTTGCTTTCAGTGATACGAATGTCGCGAGACTGTATTCCGCACTCCGAATGTTCACGCATTTAAGCACTTGAGTATTAGAATGTCGCACGCTTTCTTATGCATTCGCTCAAAACGATTATACGGTGAAAGCGATTATGAGGGAGGACGTTTGGGCACGTTGGTAGTTCGTCATACTTGAGAAAAACAAAAAACGTGGTTGATTCCTCGCTCATACAACCGGTAAAACACGAAAGCAAAACGCGTGCTTGCAGAAGCAGCCTAATGTTTACTGTACATTGATGTATGAGAGTTTGACAACTATAGGTAGTTGAACGTTCATGCGTGGTTCAAGGTATAGCAGCTGCCTTGACCTGGCCTTTGTCTCACGACGTCTCGTCAGGCATGCTGAGTGGTTTCCAGACATGGAAACGCATGGAAGTGACCACATTCCCACTTACGTCAAAATCGAAGGATTGTCCCAAATTAAAATATGCGATAGCGTTCAGAGAGTGGACAGGTTGAAATTTCAGTCTCGCATGGAAGAGCAATGTGAAGCAAACAGATCCCTCGACATAGAGGAGATAATTAAAAGCGCATACGTGTACCCTCACATGCTTTCCCAAAGTAACGGAATTTCACATTGACTTGGAACGACTTCGAGCAATTCGACGGCGTGCTGAACGAAGATACCGACGCACGGAGGCAATGGAAGACTTACGGATCGCTCGACGTATACAAAACAAGACTCAGCGCCGGATAAATAAACTCGAGTCACAAAGTCGGACTGCTTTTTGTGAATCGCTTGACCAACGAAAACCTTTATCTAAATTGTAGAAGATGGTACGAGCTCTCCGCACAAAACCCACTCAGTGGTCACCATTCAGGGTTATCGCACTTTTTGAACAGAGGCGTGGCATTGACGTGGCAGAAGACTTCTGTGCCAGAGTATCTGGGTCACTCGCAGTGCCCAATAGCCTATTGCTCTCGACCAACTGTCCACAAACACTGAATTCCTGCATGGATATGCCTTTTTCCATCGTTGAACTCAGAGCAGCACTACCTTTATGTGGACGCGCGTGGGCACCAGGGCTCAATAGAATTTCTTATAGGGCCCTGTGTCATCTGAGTGAACGCGCGAGAATCCTGCTCTTGGAGTTGTAGAACAAATCTTGGCAAGATGAAACGCTCCCGACAAGCTGGAAGACAAGTCGCCTAGTTCCACTTCTGAAGCCAGACAAGTCACTGTTGGAGCTCCCATCTAATCGCCCGATCGCATTGGCCAGTTGTGTAGGCAAAGTTATGGAGACGATGATCTTGGAACGCCTGGAGTGGTACTTTGAGTGCAACAACATCTACCCAGATGCCATGGCAGAATTTCGGCGTGGTCGATCATTGATTGACAACGTAGTCGACCTGGTCACTTACGTCCAACACGAGGAAGGCCGTAAGCGTCTCTGCGCATTTTTGTTCCCAGACGTCAAAGGGGCGTATGACAACGTTATGCATGAAGCTGTTCTCACCGCTCTCGAAGATGTAGTAGTAGGTGGTCGGATGTATCGCTGGATACGTAGTAATTTGTCGATGCGATCCTTCTTTGTGAGCACTGAAGACGGTCATACCTCTCCACATTACAGCCACCGTGGCGTCCCCCAGGTTGGCGTACTCAGCCCTGTGCTGTTCAATTTTACGCTAATTGCTCTCACTGAGCTTCTGCCAAGCACTGTCAGGCTATCGATGTACGCAGATATCTGCGTTTGGGCATCGGCTGTAACCGTCACCCCCGGAAAATCTTTTCAGGCCTGCGCCCAGCAATTTGACGTCATTTCCGGCCGGCCGACTCTCGGGGAAGCCGCAGCGGCTGCGAGCGCAGCGCGGGCGGCGGTGGTGACGGTTCGGCGGCGTGGTGTTGACGGTGTTTCACGTTTGTTGCTTTCCGTTGTTGTTTTGCGGCAATTTCGTTTCCGTGCGTGATGCTGGAGTGATGCGACAATGCCGAATAAGTGTTGTGTACCCGGATGCACCGGCAACTACAAAACAGGAAAGAAGA
Organism: Rhipicephalus annulatus; assembly: GCA_013436015.1. Taxonomy (NCBI): domain Eukaryota; kingdom Metazoa; phylum Arthropoda; class Arachnida; order Ixodida; family Ixodidae; genus Rhipicephalus; species Rhipicephalus annulatus. Next base: position 111,683 of record WOVY01010110.1, on the reverse strand, counting down.
TACAAGTGTTTTCCTTCCCTAAAGACGCCGACGCTCTCAAACAATGGCTACGCGCCATTCCTAGGAAGGACTTCGTGCCGACTTCGTGCACTAAGGTAAGAATTTGAGATGCTCCTGTTCTTAGCTTGTCGTTGCTTGTTCGGGTAGAAATCACCTATGATGGGAAATACTTGAGCGTGTGGCCGCCGGGCCTCGCGAAGCGCTGACGCCAGCAGTTGATGAGAATCGCCCAGAAAGGCACGTTCGCAGCAAGGATGGTCAGCTGCGCTTTGTTCACTAACAGTGCCGTGGTGTCGTCCATTCTTGCAAGCTCTCGGTGGAAGCGCTTCGTGGAGTGCGGTGACATCACGCTCCCGTGTTTCCTTTCATGTTGCTTGTACCGCTTAGCGCAGCGCTTTTATTTAGATGCTTGCGAAACGTAGGTAGACTTTGTTTTAGCTACACGGACTGTAAACACGGTCATGCAAACGGGAGCGCATTTTTTTCTTTTGAGAAGTGGCGTCTCAGACGTTCTTGAAACGTTTGTGCAGGTGTGCGCGGATCATTGCGACGCTTCATGCATCGAGAAGACGACATCGTACACGGATCCAAGGACAGGGAGAGTTATTGAAGTTGCACTCCCAGTACCACGGTTGCGTCCTGGATCTGTCCCAACGGTATTTCCCGGCTGTCCGTCCTACCTATCAGTACGAGACCAGAGCACGAGAGAAACCCCTGTCGCCAAGAGGAGCCGACAAGAAGCCTCCCAACGCGCCCGTGCTGTAGAAGAGTCGCTGGCGTCATATGAAGCGGAGCAAGAACGAGACCGGTTTTCGTCCCTCGAAGAACCAAGGGCTCGCCTGCAAGGGGTGTCAGTGTCTGTGGACTGTGATTCAGTGTGTGTGGACTGTGTCAGTGTGTGTGGTGTCAGTGTGTGTGGACTGTGTCAGTGAAGTGGACTGTGATTCATAAAGAAGAGTGCTGCATGTTTTTGAACATTATCGACTATCGTGAATCTTGTTTGAATGCGTCATTGACCGTGTTTGCAAACCTTGAAGTCTTTGCCTGCTATCAAGGTTCACCAATCAAGAACCTTGGTAGCGCTGTTGTACCAGACTCAGTTCAAAAAGTAAGTTCCTTGTTGGAAATTTTGAACAACCTGTCGATGCTGTCTGAGGAGCGCTGCACTTATCGCCACCTGGCTCAAGCAATACATTCCCTTCTGGACGAATTGGAAGCCAGCATTGATGAAGGCAAGAAAGAGACGGTGAACTTTATGAAGGAGCAGCTACTACTCCTTTCTGCAAAGCTCTTCACATTTATTCTTGTGAAACTGCACAGAGTGTATTTGATTGCATGTCATGACTTGATTTCCTTGGTATACTTCTGCCTTATGTAAAATGAGCCTTGTTTCCAGTTTTGTATCTCTTTACAAGTTGTTAGCTTTTAAAAGTGGTGTACTTTTTTCTTTTTTTTTAATTCGAACTGTCTCGGTGCCTACTGTAGCAGTTGTACAGTCCGTTTTGGTACCCAAGCTGTGTACACTTTCCTTGTGCACTCTGTGTACAGACATGTTGTGAACTGTGATTTGTTTTTTCTTAGATTTTTGTTTGATTTTTTCCCTAGGACATGCACCTACCTGTGGCAGTACAATTACTTTTCTTTCTGTCATTTATCATGCTGTGGACCACAATTTAGTCACCAGTGTTCTTATGTATTGTATTTTTTGGCAAGTGTTTGAACCTGATGCCTTGTGTTGCTACTGCTACTATGATAAACGAATGGTATGTTTTCCTCTAACCTACAATTTAAATGAAAGTGTGCTTTTTCTGTTCCAAAGCTCGGGGATGTTTTTGCTGTTACAATCTGTTTTGTTTTGAGTTTTATATGGCAAGATATTGTGTTTTGTACTTTTAACATATTTTCAGCATTAAGGGCAACATCTTGTGTTGCCTGTCGTCTGCCTGGACCGAGAACAATGCGCACTGTGATATTTGTACAGACGGCGTCTGGCTGTGATAAATAAATATGCATTATTCCATTCATGATATTCATTATTTCTTGATACCTTGATAAGTTCCCCAACCGCGGTGGCTCAGTGGCTAAGGCGTAGCGCTGCTGAGCACTAGGGCGCGGTTTCGATACCCGGCTGCGGCGGCCGCATTTCTGATGGAGGCGAACAGCGAAAACGCCCGTGTGTACGAGATTTCGGCACACAATAAAGTAAAGATTCCCAGGTAGTCAAACTTGATCCTGAGCCCTCCCCTACGGCGCGCTTCATCGCCTGCGTTGCGTCGGCGCGTTAAACCATACAATCAATCGATACCTTGATAAATCGTGCGGACATGGTGTCATGGCACCTCGCCCGAGTCGGTAGGCGTGAAGGGCTCTCGCGGCAAGCGCTCGCGGCTGGCGCAGCCACCCAGCGAAGGGCGGCCGGCCGGCCGGCGCGATGTGACGTCGTCGACGTCACGTCACGTGACGCGCAGGCCTGAAAAGCTTCCGGGGGTGACGCTGTAACACGCCTGCTGTTGCGAGGAAGAATTCAAAAAGCTGCCACCGAAACACTACGTTACCTCCGAAATCTCGAGGCTTGGAAATTTCTTCTGAGAAATGCGACCTCGTAGCTTTACACGAAAGTCTATGGATAAGTACACTATAAGCATCAATGGTCAAACTGTACCATACGTTCGATCGCACAAGTTTTTGGGCGTCATAATTGACAGGAATCTATCATGGAGTGATCACGCTTCGTACACGAAGAAAGTGTTAATAGACATCTGTACTATACTGAAGTTCTTTGCAGGGAAGACTTGGGGAATGTCTCCCAGTGCAATGCTACCGCTGTACAGGGTACTTTTTCTCGGTTTCCTGCGGTACAGCTTACCGGCATTGACCAATGCAAGCAAAACAAGCCTTCGAACGCTACAGAATGTTCAGTCCCAGACTCCCAGGCACTCCGGATTTGCCTCGGCTTGCCTCGTAGTGCGTCGACAATGGCTACTATAGTGATCGCCGGTGACCACCTCATCACGACACATATCAACGTTGAGGCACTCAGGGCACATATCAGGCATACTGCTCGGTGTCACAGAACGAGCGCTAAAAAAGAGCGCGCCGCCAAATCCTTGCGACAACGGGCGGCAGAAACGCCGCGAGGTAAAAAGAAAAAAAGAGAAAGCAAACATCCAAGGCTCCCGGGCGCGCGCTCTCCCCGCAGAAGCATGGCTTCACAGACGAACCCCCTCACCCCACATCGGCGGCCCAGTAAGGCCGCGATCTTTCTAGAACGAAGGAGGCGGGGTCAGACCGAGTGACTCATTCTCCGGAGAGGGCAGTCGAACCGTCTCGTGCCTCTCCCCAGCTTTCGCTGCGTATCGCGCCGACGAAAGGACGAGAAATTTCTGGAAGGTGGCGCGGAAGGTATTTAATCGGGCAGCCGAGACGAGAAAGCAGGAGGTGACGGAAGTTAACGCCGGAGCGCGTAGGAATTCCGCCGTGGAGTCGGCGAAGGTTCTGCCCGTAGTGACAGAACAGGAGGTGACGGAAGTTAACGCCAGAGCGCGTAGAGATTCCGCCGTGTAGTCGGCGAAGTTTTGGTCCGTAGGGACGGCTCGAGCTACAGGCAAGAGCGTGGGTTTACCGCTATCGAGCGAAGACGCGGGCAACAGCTGCGTGTGTGAAGCCGACGGATTTCCGGCGAAGAAGTTTGAAGCTTGGAGAGTGGCCTATTGAAGACGGGAGTTTTCCTGGAAGAGAAACTCCGGCGAGGTTTCCTGGAAGAGAAACTTCAGAGGGCTGCGGAACGACAACAACGCTGGACTTTGAGTGAGTGATTCTCGGAAGAGTATCATCTAGACTCTGGTTCCAAGAACTTTGGACTGAATAGGTTTTCTATCTCTTTAGTCTTTAGGTGTCTTGGTTGTTCAATGCATGCGACTGCATTGTAGTGCGTATTGTTGTCCGTGTCCGTTGTATTAAGTGTGGCTGATTGTGTTGTGTAGTACGTTGATTGATTGGTTTGATTGGTGTCATATTGTATGCAACTATTGTGGAGTGTGCATTCTTATGTATTGTTTTCGATCTGCCATTATTGAGAATATAATTGTTTGTTTATCAACTCTCGGCTCTGACTTGTTCTTTGGGCCACGACCGGCGTCTGCTGGCGCACCAAAAAGGACCACTTCAAAATTGTCCACGCTTTCGTGGTGCGGTTCGGGGGGCCGATACTTCGGCTCTTGGAATTAGCCCGGCGATTGCCTCCCTAATAAACGGGACAGGTGTGACACTCGGACACCCTGCCACCACCTAGCCTCTTTACCAGCATGCAGACAGACGACGTCCGTCATTTTGCCAAACGGCAACCACATATCGCGATTCTTTGCCAAGATGCTTCACACCCGCCGCCAGGCCTTCGACTCCTCCTTGGTGCCTGACTCAAGCTATAACATCAGGCTAACTACATCTGGCATCCAGAAAAAATCAGATATGTCGTCACCTTCTCTTAGGCAGCTTGCTCTGCTCTTGTTATACGAGACGTATCAAGGCTGAATACACGTATACAACGGTGGCTCTGTTTTACAGGAGAGTTTAACGGCATTATTTGTTATACCACAAAAAGACACGACAAAAAGATTTAAGACCTCCCACCTTACGACATCAACGGGAGCAGAGCTCACAACTCTTCGTGCCGCATTGCAATTCATCAGCGATCAACAGCCACAAAAATGGGCAGTTTTTAGTGACTCAAAGGTGGCACTGCAATCCCTTCTATCACCTTTACGCCACGGCCCGTACGAACAGCTGGTATTCGAGATTACAGAAAAGACTCACCAATTCATTCAGAAAAGACATAAAATAGCCTTTCAATGGCTTCCAAGTCATTGTGGAATAATTGGCAATGAATGGGCCAATCGAGCTGCCCGTTCTGCCCATACTGGAAGCGATCAAATATCCATTCCGCTCTCTAGAACTGACTCTGCACGGAAACTCCGCATGCTTGCTCGCAAGCGCACCACGTTACAACGGAACCAGTCACATTTCATCCATGCACGGTTATGTACCTTTGACCGAACTCTCAGTCTTCGAATTCCTCCGGAATCACGCCGACGAGACGCTACTATGCTGTGCAGGTTATGGTTGGGCGTCGTATTTACCAATGCGTACGTGTTCCGCATAGGAATGGCTGACACTGCTGCATGCGACCATTGCGGCAGTGACGAAACAACTTGGCACATTCTGTGTGAATGCCCACAATACTGCTCGCCGAGACAGTCACTCTGCAATGCACTAGATGAACTGGACAACTAGACTCTCTCGGAAGAAAGAATCCTGCGCTACCGACAGGACTTTATGTCGCAGAAGAAGGCTGTGAAGGCGCTTTTGCGCTTCTTGCGTTCAACTGGCCTGTCCAAACGACTGGGATCGGAACACCCTGAATGTGTGCGCATGAGAATTTTGTTCTAATTTATTTTATGTAACTCTATCTCTATTCTCTTTCCGACCCTTTTCCCCACCCCTGTACAGGGTAGCAAACCAGTTCTTCTAGGTTAACCTCCCCGTCTCTTCTTTTTTTTTCTCTCTCTCTCTCTTGACAAATATAGCACCAACTATAGTTAGACAACTATAGGATGTTTGACAACTATAGCACCACCTAACGTGGATGAATTAGTCATACATCTCCATCCCAACTAATAGCGTTCATAATTAACGATTCAACGAACTGTTGTGGTCATAGATACATGCGGTAGCTGAAGTAAATGATGAGAGTGGAACCAGAAAACTAGAGTTATTAACACCACTGCTCGACGAGTGGGAAACGCATCGCACGTCCTGACTTCCGTTTTGCCGACCACTGTTGTTCGCGGGGGGAGCGTTAGTAGGAACGTGCAGTTGACTTTGAGCCGGGTGAATTCCAGTGGGAGGCGTAGCAATGCTATTTCATGTATGAATAGATACTATGAGTGACACCACACTTCACGTAAAGTCGTGCACCTTTGGCTGTGTTGAGGCATAAAAAATGCATTTCTGCTATTGTAAACACTTAGAATTGGACGGATGCTAACAAACGACGCATTGAAGGAACAAATCGCGAATGTCACTGTCATGATGCATTACTGCACTTTGCGAATAACGACGTGAGAGAATGATGGTAGGTATAAAAAGCATATTTTTAAAGCTTGGTAAGTATGTCACCGCTGAACGATGGGTAGCGTGCCCGGCATCTATTGTCGCGGGCCCTGTGGCGAAGGGTTCGACTCCCGTAGGCAGAACGTTGTTTCTTTGTCTTCTGATCAGGCGTATTTTCTTCTACGTCATTTACGCGACGGAAATACGTCACTACAGTCTGGGTGGTCCCTGGCAAAAATAACTTTCGTGTTAAAAAGAACAGTAGCGCAATGAAACGAACACGAGAGAGGATGAACCCAGGACAGCCGCTTGTCCTTTTCCCCCACCCCAAGTGTAGGGTAGCCAACCGAGCCAAGCTTGGTTAACCTCCCTGCCTTTCCTCTCTATTTATCTCTCTCTCTCTCTCTTTCTCTGTCCCGCACTCCCCTTGTTTCGTGTTCGTTTAGTGCGCTATAGTTCCTGAACAACGCAAGTTCTCATTTTTTTTCTCTCAGTCAATTGTGTTTACCCCTCCTACCGCCTCCCGATAGCTTTCTGCACCTAATGGAGGTGTCGCATTGCCTCCGGGATTGGAAGCGATGGATGGTTTGTACACATTACTTGGTATTGCAGTGTCTCCGAGATCAGTCCAGATTGGACCAAGTAACGTCGTAGTGCCGTCATTCTTCACAAGATCCAGCTATTTGTTACGTCACCATGACGCCATAATGTGAAGTAATCGTATGACGATGGTATTTTGCCCCACTCACGTCGACGCCTGCGGTCACTTTCCGCGTTTGATGAGTCATCTTGGGCTGTTGTTATGTATTCGCGAAATAGCAGAAAGCTGAGCAAGTTGCTACATATTTCCGTCTAAATACTGGGGGTACAAACAGGGACACAAGACAGAAGTTGGCGTTTCTGGTATCGTGACTTCCCTCTTAGGTCCGTTTTTTTTTTTTGCACTTCCAGTCTTTTAACCCATATAGCCACGGTTATCAAGCTCCCAGTCACAGTTTGGTGTCCACGGTCTACATGTTAGCGTCACTTCCGTCACACTCATCAAAGCAGGGAGAGCCGTGAAAATTTTACATGATAGAGCGAACATATTTTGGTTAACCATATTTGTGAGTGGTTTCTCGGTTCCCTTTGATTATATCTATGCTGATAGCACTGGTTACAACGTTGGATAATTATGCCTAGTGTTATATAAATTACGGCTCCTTTAAACGTGATAGCGTTGAAGAGCTTGTTTCGCGGAAATTACGGTGTTGGTGTCGGTGTCGTTGGTTGTGAGCGAAATATCATCATCTTATGCGCGAATAATAAATTGAGAACGATGAAAATAAATGATGAAAAGTCCTGGGTAAGAGTGGGTACCAAAACATAGTCGTTTGGGTTTGAGTGGGGATCGAACTTGGGTCATTAGCTGTGGCAAACGGATGTGCTAGTGAATGCAATGAAAAGAACATCGTCTACTTGGAAATGCAGTGAAAATCGCTTGCATGTTTTACAAACACATGCGCGTTCTGTATATATGATTCACAATGCAGCATAAAATATTACAGTAATGATGTGTAGTACAAGTGTTCATTGCCAGCGAGCGTCAGAACATGCAATTATCATAACGGCTTCGTGGTTTTGCAGCCAGTCACCCACTACGAAAGGCACACACGCTACTGTGCTTATACCCAAAGGCCTTGTAGTGGGTGCATAGCAAGTTTGAAAAGGTTTCATGCAACACGCGTTTGAAGTACGCACTATAGGAAGAGGCTGTCACATTCAACTTTTAAAGTCGAAGCTTTAGTGTCCCCTAATTTTTGTATAGCATTCGATAAAGCATGACTGATAACGGATAATTCTGTCCAATATAGGCTATACATATGCTTACATGATCGCTTACTAATGAAACAAAATGTTAGAACTAATAAAAATAGACCGCGCGTTCATTGTACTCTTGCTCCTTCTAAGGGCTAAGTCGCAGACTGATGGAGCCACCGATACACGCATTTCCCCCCTTTTTTGTTGTTTTCTCTCGTGGCAGCGGGCCAACGTCGCTGCTGTTTACATCCGATAATTCATCTTTTGTGCGCTGATCAAATAATGGCGATATCGTCCTCGCTCACAACATCTAGCAGTGCCTCGTTTTTTTTTTACCCGCCCATATCCTCGGCCTCAAGGGGCTCATTCTTGTATAACGACGTGCTCACCGCTGCCTCACCGACTCGGTGGCTCGTTTATTCACGCTATCAGCGGTGTGGAACTAATGCGGCGGGAAATAAGAGCCTCGAGCCGAACCCATTGTCATTCATAAATGAACAGAGGCTGCACACTGAACACTGCAATGGTGTCGTGATGCCGCTGCAGCGCTGTCTTTTAACGGAGCCAGTGTTAGGAATAAACACTGGTTACTTGAGACGAAAATGGGATATTCAAAGCGTGGGGAAGCCGCATCTTTTCGTGCACTTAAAAGGAAGCATGTAGCGTTGAGACTGAGGCATCAGAGTACAAAAGGAAACCTCGTAAACCTAACGAAGTCACTTTTCCCCCACTTGTCATTCGAGATACTGCTGTTTAACCTGCAACTGAAAAGAAGTTGAACAGAAAAATGCGAACTTCGGCTGGCATTCATCCCCAGTGTCCATCGATTTCATTGTGAGTGTAGCTCGTCCCTTCGTTGCTCCGTTTCATAATCATGATACAAAATCGTCCAACTATCAGTGCATTCAGAAATTTGTCATTATGAAACCACTCTGGTCCATGCTTTCTTTTTAACGTAGACGTGTTTGATTCGCCTAAAAATAGCGAAATTGATCTCGTGTAACTTGGGTAGCTTAGTATTCAGAATGTATACTTCTTTTTACCAGGTGTATATTACCGAACAAGACCGTTTGTCTTCAAGCTTTGTCCTTGTTTAAAACACAGCTGCTATAGCCTAACATTGGCACGTTTGCTGTCCTGAAAAGCGAGCTTAACGGCTGCTTGGTTGAGCATATTGTAAGGGAGGGGCACGGAAGACAAAGGCAGAAAAGGCACACAGTGCTGCGTGTTGATGTATGTGCGCCTTTTTGGTACTTGTCTTTCGCACCACTCCCTTACGATTGTTGTCCCGCACGTTCACCATCCAAGCTACTGCAACAGCGCGGACTCACTTCTTCGACATCCTGCTTTCTTCTTTTCCTCATATGTGAAAGACCATTGCTAACAAGGGCGCTCGCAGCCATATATTTAATCGTTGTATAAAAGCTGGAGGTTCGACCAGATTCAATGCTCTGACCTGTTACTCAGCTTTGAGGAAGCTCTGTGAGAGCCACGGGTGAGAGACACCGTGTTAATTAAATGATTAGATGGCAGCGAATACAAATGAAGAGTTATAGTTCAATTGAAGCGTCACATTCAGACCACTCTCGTACGACACACACACACACACACTCGTCGCGAATTCCGTGGCTTTAGGAAGTGTAAATCACCAAAAGCAATATACTCATTCACATGCTCTTATTATGGGAAGATTCCTTGCACTATATACTAGTTCATCGTTCACGACGGCTTCATAAAGGGCGTTGCCCTGAGCCCGGACTGCAGTCAACCGACACAGGAGCGCACGCTCACAGGTCGTGGTGCTCTGAAGACGCGCGGCTGCTGCAGCGCCGATGATTCAGGATATATACTCCGACCCCACGAAACGGCATTACCAAGTATTACAACATGGCGAGAAGGACTTTTCGATCACACATTCAAAACCAAATGTAGCACAGGAGGTCTCATTGTGCTTACATCAGACCCATTTGTATCCGTCATTAGCGCATATCTAAATTGAATCTATCCACACAAAGTCGCCGACACCACCCGCACCGTTTTTGGGCAGGCCACTACCTTAGCACACGTGCCTTCAGGTTGTGTGTTGCTCGGCGCGACTTACAGCAAGGCCGAGTTGGACGCGCTTCTGAGCAGAACAATGGTGATTGATTGATTGATTGATTGATATGCGGGGTTTAACGTCCCAAAACCACCATATGATTATGAGAGACGCCGTAGTGGAGGGCTCCAGAAATTTCGACCACCTGGGGTTCTTCAACGTGCACCCAAATCTTAGCACACGGGCCTACCACATTTCCGCCTCCATCGGAAATGCAGCCGCCACAGCCGGGATTCGATCCCGCAACCTGCAAGTCAGCAGCCGAGTACCTTAGCCACTAGATCACCACGGCGGTGCATGTGAGCAGACCAAGCCTTCAATTAAACACAAATCTTGACCGTGCAGTGTTCGTCCAGTGAGCCCGTGACAGGGCCATTGGTATACTAACTAGTCCCCACGTGGGAGTAGCCAGGTGGCTCGAGGCAACCTCTGTGCCGGCGCTGGACGCTAGTGAAGTTGCACTCACTCACTCACTCACTCACTCACTCACTCATTCACTCACGTGCCAAAAGCGCGATATGAATATGAGACACGTCTTCATTTTGACCACTTCCAGTTCACTAACTTGCTCGTAAATCTCAATACGTGGGTGTGTCAGCATTTCGTCCCTGTATCGAATGCGCCCTGCGAAGTTGGAAACCAAACACGCTTCGCCGAAAGCGAAGCCGTCTTCAAATGAAAGATGAGCACCGTATTACTCGAGGCGCATTTCGACCGCTTGCACATGGCTTACGAAATTGGAAAGCCTGATGGAGCGTTGTTTTTCTTATTTCGCAAGCAAATGCGGCTAACTCGAGCGCTGAAGCGTTCCGCTCAGAGAGGCCGGCTATGCACGTTTACTGCTGAACATGGTAAGGCTGTGATAGATCGGTACTCGGTACATGTACTTTTTTGGCGAACACAAGATATCGCTTCCGTGCCTTGGCAAGATTGGAAGCAACAGCACAGATCGCGCTTAAGGCTTCTCATATTCGTTCGCTAAGAGCATTTGTTTCACAGATGGACGTACGCACACTTGCGAGATCAATGCGAACAGCGTGAGTGGACGTATTAATTTCTCGGTCTTGCGATCCATTACAAATTTGTTCACCCAGTTTGTACTTGTTCCAACAATCTGCATAAAGCCAACAGACACCGAAGAAGAAGATAATGTTTAATGAACAAGACGGAGCACAGATCGGCCAGCGAAACCTGTCTACAATGTAAGAATATATCTGGCCTGCTACTCCTCGCGAGGGTAAGGGAGAAAAACAGGGAGGAATGATGACGGGTGATTACGAGATGGACGTAATCCACCGCTCGTGTACGTTATGAAAGTGTATGGTGGGGCTGTCATTGGACATTTAGTTTTGAGCAGCAGGCAAAAGCCACTGTGCCTACCGCAGTTGCTACTGTGTTTTGGCTGGGGCATGTACTGCTTTCCGCGTCATGCTAAAGAGGAGGCGGTGTAGTGACGACTTGCGTTGCGGTTATACCTATGCAGAAAGGGACGAAAAAAAAATGTGGAGAAAGTTCTCGTCAGTTTTCTTCCCTTCACAGCAGATGTCATAAACACGAGCAAATAAGCCTGTCTCAGAAAACCCAATAGGTAATTTTAAACTGCTGTGGGTCTGGTTTACATGTTTACAAGTATGAAATCGCTTCGCCTCCGAAAAGGTCAGGGAGACCACACAATCTATGGCACATTTAAGTGCCTGCCTTTTGGTCGTGTAGTGAGGGACCACTCACAGGATGCCTCTGACGTGTGCCGTACAGGGTTCCACTCCTGTTCCATCTATCAAAGGCATAATCGTGTAAACGCGACACCCAGTTGTAATCTATACAGTAGTGTTTCCGGGTCTTTTCTTAAACGGGATGCAAGCCAAAAACGATCACCAGAGTCAAGTCTATGAAGCCAAGCGTGGTGAGTGTTACAAAGCGCTTACAGGGTTCCTTATTACCCGTTGGATTAGTGCGGTCGAGTATAATAGAATACAGGCCGTGCGATCCATTCTCCTCGTTTCATGAGTAACAATGCATGCAATTTCGATCCGCCAATGCCATACTATCAGCACGCCGACAGCTACGGAGAGCAGCACTGATGGCATTACAAAAGATGCTGAAACCTCTCTTTGCCTTCCTATAGTCGGCTAACCTGGCGCTAATCGTGTAGACGTCTTAGTCAGGCGCTGGCACACTCGTTCTTTTGTAATGCGTTCAGGAAAACTCAATTTCTCGGCAGTGTCCAAAAGAAAGTGAAGTCAGTTTTTTTTTTCTGTCCTTTTGGCGGACTTGCAGTATGTCTCAGCGAATCGTGTTTCTTACAGCATAGTTACAACGTAGAATGTTATTGCAATGCGCAATGTCCTTGCGCATGGTGTTTATGTAAGGTATACGAATCTGTCACGGATACCGTTACAGACTAAACCTCGCCCTCTCTGTATATGCCTGAGCGAAGAACTGATGGAGGTTCAGGCAGTTGGTTGCCACGCGCCTTCAGGAAACACGACAGCATTGGAAACAAGTCTTCGCGGGTAGCGTGATGGTTTCGCACTGTTTTTTTTTCCCCCGGAAGATGGCGCACAACGTCTTCGACGTTTTATCATTTATTCAAAAGCCGCCGAGCCTCATAAGTTGAAACGAGGGCATTTCTTTCGTTCTTCTCATTTTGTTACCCGCATACGCTACGGCGTGGCATCAGGGTTGATGTGAATACATCGATATACATCTCCTGCCACGCAATGGCACGTCGCGGTGTTGCCGTGCAAGCGAGAAACGTGGAATACGTATGGTAAGCGCAGTGGTCCTGCCCCTAAGTCACGTCGATGCGAAATATTGCCGAAGCTTTGCATTCCACATCTGACTGTAAGCAATACGTACAGCACCACACAGACAAGCATAGGGGGTCCAGCTTTCAAAATAACGAAAAAAGAAAAGTAGGTCGTCTCCGCTTTTTCTCATTTTTTTTACCTTCACTTCTTCCTTCTCAAGGCTGTGTTTCCCTTGTACAGCGAAGCTGTCTTAGTCCGCCTGGCGTCGTCGTCGTGGCCGTCATCATTGTCATAGTAGTAGTAGTAGTAGTAGTAGTAGTAGTAGTAGTTGTGGGGCTGCTCGTGATGGTAGTAGTATTAGTAGTAGGAGGAGGAGGAATAGGGATGCGTATGGGTCTGCTTCTGCTGCTGCATCTGGTTGTAGTAGTAGTAGTAGTAGTAGTAGTAGTAGTAGTAGTAGTGGTAGTAGTAGTAGTAAGGATGGTTGTGGGTCTGCATCTGCTGCTCCACCTTGTGGTGCAGAAGTAGTAGTAGTAGTAGTAGTAGTAGTAGTAGTAGTAGTAGTAGTAGTAGTAGTAGTAGTAGTAGTAGTAGTAGTAGTAGTAGTAGGCGCGTCACGTAGATCGCGAAATCAGAGGGTACGGTTAGTAAAGAGATAAATGAAACGAAACGCGATTATGATTACAATGATGATCATGAAATCTATCGGTGGTTTTCTGGTTCAGAGGGCTAGGCTAACGAGTGTCACAAATGGGGCCCCGGAATAAGGACTCCACCCCCTATGAAACAGCTAGAGGGCTGCACCTCTCTTTTGTTTTTTCAATAAATGTTTTCGCTCTCTCTCTTTCTACAACATCACATGCACGTGATCATGCTAGCCAATCACATACCCTCACGTGCATACACATTCGCTGTTCGACGGTTTTCACTGAGCGGAACTGGCCGAAGCTTCCCCTCCTGATATTGCATTTGTCGAGAGTGTCGTCGTAGGAGCCATTGTTTTCGCCCGGCCCCAAATTTTCACGCTTGCGATGGGCTCGCCGAGTCACTTTTCGCCTATCGCGACGATTTATCTCAGACGTTGCCGAGAATAGTTTCCGTGCGGAACGTGGCGCGGAGGAAAAGAGGCCGTCACTCGTTGAGCTTTCTTTTTGGTGACATTCGCGCCAATCTCTAGGGACGTCCTCGTTTTTAACGTTACCAGGGAACCGTCCACCTTCAGAGATTCCTACTTCCTTTTACGCATACCTCGTTCTCTTCGTGCATATGTGTTCTTTCTCCATTTTTCCTTACAAAATTCTTACGCTGTGTCCCGTTCGATTATCCTCTCCTTTTTTCTTATTCCTTTTGCCTTTGTATAAAACCCGAAATGTCACTTATGTGTACGCGCATCGCATTTCTGTAATAACATCGCCTTTGATAGTAACCTGAACTCGCTTCGACACAAACTCGAGGTACTTTTTCTTACAACTGCGTCGTCGGATAGCTTTATAGTTCAAGTTTCAGGGTCCGTTTATCTTTATGAGGTGCTCGGAGAAAGAGAAAGAGAGAGGTAAGCGAGAAAAAGACTGACCAGACGCACGTCCTGTTTGCTAACCTGCACTGGCGAGAGAGATAAAAGGGGGCAAAAAGATAGATTTGGGAGAAATGCCTTGTTTCCTTTTTGATAACGTGCTGAAATTGGTTGTTGTGTGCGCTGTTCCATTTTTTCAACGTAACGTATCATTAATTTTGTGGTGTTGTGTCTCTCTTGCTCATTATTGTTCTCTTGCACAGCAACCCTGTTAATTAAAAGATTCCTTGTGAATTAATTGTAGCCACCTTACTGAATCCCTCTGGGCCTGTAAGATGTTCTCCAATAATAAAATAAAAAGAAGTATGCACGTGCTAGAAGAACAAAGAGAGAGAGAGAGAGAAAATAATAATTTATAAGAAGACAGAGGTCAGCCTCAGCTAGTGCACTCGAGAGGGAACATGTGTGCGCCGATGTGTATGACAGTAGACAATTCTAAGTATTACAGTCGACAAAAAGTACTTGGGAAAGTAATGCTGGAGTTTTACGTGTCAAAACTGCAATGTGATTATGAGGCATGCTGCAGAGGCTTACTTCGAATTCAACCTGACTGAGTAATGTTTTCTAGCGAGCGCTCTGTCAAGCCTTCATCGAAGAGTGGCCTCTGTGGTCGTGAATCGAGCCCGCGACCTCGCGATTATCAACGTCGTGTATCAGTCGCCAACCCACCACGGCGGGTAAAAGCATGCTCATACGTTGAGATCACACACAGATACACAGAATGAGCACCCGCAAGACTTCGGCTACACTCACTGACGTGCACAGTTTAGAAAATCAGGCTTGAGTGCATGAATGACGCAGTTGCTGCAGTGCGCAAGTTGCCTGTACACGCACTTTAAATTGCATACTTTTTTTCACTAGCAGTAATAAAATCGCCCCTTCAGGAATAGGCCAAGTTTGCCTCTTTCTTTCTTTCTTTCTTTCTTTCTTTCTTTTTTTTCTTTCGTTCTTTCTTTCTTTCTTCCTTTTTGTTATTTCTTTTCTCCTTTAGTTCTTTCTTTTTTTCTTTCGTTATTTCTTTTTTTTCTTTCGTTCGTTCTTTCTTTCTTTCTTTCGTTCTTTCTTTCTTTCGCTCCTTATCACCGACCTATTCTGGAATCGTGTGTGCCACGTTCTTGATCTCACCTTCATTCTCGCTTTCTCCTTTCCTTCCCAGTGGCACCGCTCCAAATCACCGCTCTTCCTCTACATAAGAGGCGATTTTGAGAAGAACAGAATGAGAAGCACTATACTCGCCGCGTTGTAGGCCTAGCGGGCACGAAGAGAGCCCATAAAATTGGCGATTTTTTAATTTTCTTTTCTTTTTATTTCTCGACTAACGTTTTGTGAGCACGTGGGGCTAAATGGGTTTCATTGTGATGACTTTCTCTGTATGCATATAGTGTAGGCGGCCTTTCACTTGTCTTAGGGAAAACATTTCTTCGTGAGGCCTTGTAGTAGTTGTGAACCATGGCTACTCTCTGCTTCAGAGGGGGAGGCTACTGAACAATCTAACGGCGTGTTCTAAATTGCTAGCGACCTTTGGTAGACATTGTATACGGTCGACATAATCGTGCATGACACTTCTAGTTACACATGTTTCTGACGCCATGATCTCCACCCGGAACCTGGATGACCAACGGTGGCTCGTCACCTGAGCTCGGGATGCGAGTTCGGCCAAGGCATGCCTGGAATAAGGGACCTTCCCATCTACAGTGACCTTGAGTTTGCACGCTCAGAGAATAAAAAGCATAATGAAAGAAACCGTTTGTTTAATTTATTCATTAATTAATCTTTTTTCCACACTTGTTACAATAAGTGAAATGGCAGGTAATTTTAGAATTGCTGCGCACTTTCTTGCAATACACTTGACTATTTTGCTGATTTTTTTTTTGCCGATTCCCAGTGTCGTTCTAGTATCTTGCGCCACTTCAGTGAGAATGGAAATACTACTGCCGTCAACATGTTCTAAGCAGCTGTCCTTCTCTCGGTGCCAATGTTTCAGTGATTCACATAATGGGACAGCTTCAACGCCATTGCGCCCCCGCAAGTGGTGCAGTCATATCAGCTCGCTGAACCGGCTGATCATGCACCTGTTCAGCTGTGAGACTACCGAAATAGTTCTGGCGGATTGGCCACGCCCTACCGCAGCGCTGCCATTTGTGGCTACCAAGTCGACCGACACATCGTCATCGGCAAGCCTGAAAAACTGCGGTAGTAACTTGTGCCCCTTCAGTATGAATGGAGGCACTGCATGCATCATGTTTGAAACACCTTTTCGTTTCTGGGTGCAGGTGAATACAGCACCTCCACTTTACTATAAAAAGTCAAACAAAGTTTGTCTGCTAGCTCTTCCGCGCTCGCAGGTTTTTTTTTTTTTTTTTCCTCAAGTATTGCGTTAATGTGTATTCATCGCTGAGTTGTTATTCATGACCAGTGATGTGGAGCTATGCCCTGGTCCTGCCAGATACGTTCCTAACGAATAATTGCTACAGCTTGTTAAATCTCTGCGCTACAAATTTGATGTCAAACGTGCAGAGAGGTGATACGTCTGCTCTGAGTGAAGTCTAAGAGGCTCAGCATTCAATGCATCGTCGATGTCGACAACAGACTTTCGGGCAACCAGGCGGAAGCCTGGTGCCTCAGGTGGCCGTACTGGATGAACGATTCAACGAATATGAAGACCATTCACGTCGAGAAGATCTAACATTTCATGGCATAGCAAATACCGTTGCTGAAAGTTGGGCACAGTAAGAGAAAAAAAGCCTGCTCGATATTAAATTCATCCTTAAGTCTGAACCAAAATAGCAGCGACGAGCGGATTCACCGGGCACACATACTTGGCCGTCATAGCCAGGCTTTGGGGACGTGGCACGTAGCGCCATCTCTCGTCGACCACAGCGGTGGCTTGCCATAACTGAATGGTGACTAAGCGAAAAAAATATCTGACGAAAAAAGCTAGTTATCAAAAACGACTGCTGGTTCTATACAGCAGATACTTACTTGAACAGTCTGGCAAAGTTACAGTGTCTCAGTAGAAACCGCATGGCTTTCCACGGCGTTTAACAGTGGGATCCCATGCGTTTCTATGGGTGGTGTTCGATTGCCCTAGGAAGTCTCACGCATTGTAGTGTGATACTGCAATTTTACCGAAATGTACCAGTGGGTCTCCGCTGCGGTGTTCTAGTGGCTGAGGCACTCGGCTGCTGTCTCGCAGGTCGCGGGATTGAATCCCGGTGGCGGCGGCTGCAGGCGAGAATGCTGTAGGCCCGTGTGCTCAGATTTGGGTGCACGTTAAAGAACCCCAGGTGGTTGAAATTTCTGGAGCCCTCCACTACGGCGTCTATCATAATCGTATGGTGGTTTTTGGACGTTAAACCCCTCATATATATATCAATCAATATAGCATAATTAGAAAAACTGGTGCGACAGCCAGAAGAGCGTCGCTGACTGGCTACAACACTTGGGCCAAGGTATGCTTCCTGGTGACACCGCACAAACTACGTCGAGCTAAAGTATAATCGCTGTTAGGAATGTACAGTCGCATTTTTTTGCTGGCTGGCTGATTGCGTAGCATCAAATGTAATCTTTCCTGAAAAACGGATGCTGCTAGGTAGTAAAGTGACGTGTGTCACTCCCAGCAGCAGCTTTTCTTTTTTTTTTCTCTTCCTTATCATAAGTCAGGTTCTGATGCGAAGTTACAGCGACTTCGTCCTCAAACAAAGAGTTTCGTCGACCAGTGATCCCTACAGTGCCGCCTTTATTTAATTCCAATGCGAAAGACTCGGAAGAATCGGCAGCTCACTTTACCGCATCACTACGTTCATTTCTCCGTGAAGCTGAAAACAAAAAAATAATTGTCACGCTCACCGGCTAAGTGCACTTCGCGGTGTTAACTTAATCAATGACAGAGGCAATTAGATTATGAACGGACTTCGTGGGTCGACCCAGGTCAGCCAATAGCCAATGAGCTATAGCGATGTCAGGAGGAGGTGTGGAGGGCCTTATTTTCTTTTATACCCCGTATATAGGCCGAAAGGTGCTAATGCAGGTTTTTTTCTCTGCCTCCCGTACTCCGCTTACTATCAGCCTCTTCTGCGTTCGATCAATCCCCGGCACGTGGCACATCTCTTGCTATCTTTTTGTTTATCTTTTTTTTACTATCGCATACTTATCGCTCACAGTACGGGGCTTTCGCTGAAGTCTTATAAAAAATGTTTGTAGCTTACTTTCACTTCTGCGTGGCAACTGTGAGCGTCGTCTAACGGAAACGCAATTAAAGCTGTCGATAAATCTTCGTCTGACTCACCATTGTGTATCCAATGTAACGTCGTAGAATACATCAGTCACAACCTCTGAGTGCACGATATACGCATCAGAGACACAGTCTCTGAAGATGGCCTTAATACTACAACAAGACTCAAACTTGGAGTTGACAGGTAATCTAGGCCCATGACAAAAAAGCTACAGTGCGTTACACGCCACAAAAGCGCTACTAGGGAGCTTTAGAATAACGTTTGTAGGCGCTGTGGGCATAGCAGGCACAATATGAGCTTTAGGATAACGTTTGCCCCTCTTAGGTCACAATCTAGAGGTTTTAGCTGCCCGCAAACTCAAATGCATGGAAACAACACATAGCCTCGACCCCAGCGTTCGCGGGCCACATGCGGGCCACGTGTACACGCTACCCGCTATTTCGGATTTTCTGCGGGCGGGCCACGGACGCGAACGGTGGTTCACGTACGACGCATGCACAGTGGCAGCGACCGCACCGCAAGGGCTCGCAGTGCGCTATTATAAGACTCCCTACTAACATTCTTGCGGGCCGCAAGCCTAAACGCAACGTTCTCAATAGTGTGTGTGTGTGTGTGTGTGTGTGTGTGTGTGTGTGTGTGTGTGTGTGTGTGTGTGTGTGTGTGTGTGTGTGTGTGTGTGTGTGAGTGTGAGTGTGTGTGTGTGTGTGTGTGACTGTATGTGTTATGTGTTTATCACTGTACATATCATAGAAATCAGATGGTACCCTGAGTGGCATGCATGTCAGGAGAAAAGCCAGACGAACATCTCTAGCTCTCCATTAAAATAATTCTCTTTGTGTGATCTTCATGCGGCCTATCACTGATACAATGGCTTGTGCAAGGTGACTTGCTTCTCTCAAAGGCTTTCCTTTTTCTTTTAGACAGCCGCGATGCACTCTACACATCACTTTCTTTTTCAATCGATTAAGGCTTCACTGATTCAACGCAACTGCTGTGGTAGTCATGGCCTAGTGCTCTTTGCGCTAATAAGCAGAATCTATTGCCAACTTATTGTAGTGGGAAGTCGGCATTTGCGAAGGCGGAAATGCTGTAGGCCCGTGTGCTCAGATTTGGGTGCACATTAAAGAACCCCAGATGGTAGAAATTTCCGGAGCCCTCCACTACGGCATCTCTCATAATCATATGGTGGTTTTGGGACGTTAAACTCCACATATCAATCAATCAATCAATCAATAATTGCTAAGACATTAACACGTAATGAAAGAATATAGATGCTTTGTCGCAGGCTAAAGCACCAGCCGGTGCGATTACCGATACAAAAAAAAAGGGGGGGGGGAGCAACCGCAGCAATTTGGTTGTGTCATCTTCTGCCTGCGTTCTGTAGCGCTGTTCAAATAGCGCCATTAAAAAATGACAAGTTTGTGTTAACAGGCTGGCGACCATACCATTTTATATCTGTGATTTTACATCCCAAAATCACCAGAAACGCCGCAGTGTGTGGCTACGGAAATAACTTGCCCCGACATCGCACAGTACACGTACTTCTGGCTTTTTGCCTCCATCGAAACGTGACAGCCGCGGCCGGGATCGAACTGGCGACCTTCGGGTCGGCGTTCGAGCACCAGCACCTACCATTTCAAACAATCTGGTGCTTTCTGTAGAGGATGTCACGCTGCAATGAGATATAATTGGGAAGACGCGCACTGTGCTGGTCAAACATTACCGCCACACGATTGACCCACCTAGGGAAAGTCAAAGAAAAAGACAACACACCTTCGTTAAAGCGTGTCATCGAGCCAGCGACTTGATGTATGAAGTCCCAGTTTCCGTGGTGTATTGGCTAAACAGGCCGGCGCGGAGAAGCAAGAGCACTCGAGTAGTAAGTCGCGATCATAAGTTCGGAGACCACGTGAGCCCGTGTCATTGTGCACGTACACTGTCGTCGTTTATGAAAGGGAACACGCGAACGCGTGGCCTGCGCTCTGCGGCGACTGGCCACAGAACCATCAACCGACAGAAAAGGAAACACGTTCGATTTCAGCGTCATCTGTTGCCGAAAAAAATGATAACGAGTTATGAGCGGTAGACAAGCACTGCTAGATTGTGCTCTCTCTCTGCTCAATCCTGCAGTGCGTAGCCTACTGCCAACACTTTAAACGTTGTTCGCGGCCACGGCGCGAGCTGCAGTAATCGCCTGATATCGCTCGCCGCGCCAACGGCGAGGACACGTAATCTAGCAGCGCTTGTCTACCAGCCATTACTCGTTATCTTTCTTGGCCATAGATGACGCCAAAAGCTAACGTGCTTTCTTCACTTGTCGGTTGAAGTTGCTGTAGGCAGCCGCCGCAGAGCGCAGGCCACGCGTTCGCGTGTTCCCTTTCATAAAGAATGACAGTGTACACGCATCGTCTACCTACATGGTGTCTGTTGTCAAGAGTGCCGCAGCACGCTGGTGCGTCTATTCCATCTCGCTGGCCTGCTTGCTAGCTTGCTACGCTTGGCGCTATTATCGGAATGAGCGATTATCGGAATGAACGCAACAAGGGCAAGCTGAGCTGAGAAAACGTAATTTTGTGTGCTTGACTTCATCAGGTTTTGGGAGGCTGGCTACGCTTAGTTATGCTAATAAACTGGGATAAATCACGACGAGAGCCCGGCGATGGAAGCGGCGCCGCTGCATCCACTACGTAAAAAAAAAAACAGACAGGAATTTGTTGGAGCAACGACAGCGACACCTAGTTGTCGTTTACGCTACGAGCGGGTCGGAGAGAGCGACATGAGAGGCGCTCTTATACGACGGGATGCGCATGCGCAGCGCAGGAGATAGCGCATCGATGACTTCGGCCATGCGGTCCCGAGGTCTGCACACTCATGCTCACGCCGGTGCATAACTGCGCACTTATGTTCTCGCGCAGTTACGCACTTTCTGGATCTTTGCGAGCGTTACTACTTCGTTCGTTGCATCCATTGCCTCCAACAAGCGCCATGTTTTGAAAAGAGCGCATGAGCATAAGTCCTATGCAGACACTTTGTGGAAAACGTGGCGTTCTTACGTACGCAACATACGCAGTACTACCGAACACCATTTGCTGTTCGGTACATTCGTCAGTTGTTAATCTTGTGCCAGCCCATTAATGTGTCTGCCACGTGTTCGCTTCTCCTTGGCATTATAAGCAAAAAGAGACTTTCTGCAAAACGAGGCACTTTCGTGCCCTGATCTCAACGGTCATCACTGTTTATGCACAATAACCATCTGCATACCTACTTACACTGATACTTGAGCAAGCGTTCGCATTCTCTTTCGAGTTAAATCCTTTTTACCTTGAGTGAATATGGGACTCACTCAGTTATCCGGGTGCTTTTCACCCTCCTTGGTTTCATTCAGTTTTATTTTAAACTTGTAGTGGGTTGCCATCGCTATCGTCATCTACGCTTGCTGGTTGGAGTTTCAAGGGCAAGCGGCAACGCATGAGCGACGAGCCAGGCAGAGTCGGAGTGTTGACAACCACGTACACGTACTTCGACGCATACGTAAACAAAGAAAATCAGGCCGGCTTTAAAACGCAACTCTATGAAATCACTTCTAACGAGAGTTTGTACTTAGAAGAAATACGACTACTGCAGCGTCGTTGCGAACGCTATGGAGGCATTATTTGAACGTGTTTTGTCCTTGACAAGGAGGTCGCCAAACAGCCATTGAGAATGTGACCCGAAGCAAAGCAAGGAAAAACAAAATGTTCTTTAACTGTTCTCTGTTCTGCAGTTTTTGTGGTTGCTGGCCGCAAGCCAACTCGGGTTTCACCAACTGCTGGTTTTTCGTTTTTGTTGCTGTTGTTGTTGTCGAGGAACTTGGGAATCTAAACGTCATCATTGTCTACGTCCTTGGTATGGCATTCGAAAAATTCCTAACGTGCCTAACAACTCGTGTCGGAAATGTTCATTACGGAGAAAACAAAAACATTTTTGTTTTTCCAACTCTGTGGCATGTGATTTTGCTTTTTCTCTACATTATCGACTTGAAAAACAAGACAGGAACAGAGTGCGTATATGCTTCCAGTTTTATATTCAAGGGTTAGCAGCAAAACTCCCAAGCCATTTTGTTCATATATTCGCCATCGGTTGGTCATCACAATTAGTAATATATCCAGCCTTATAGTGGGTTGGCAGCTTCTATAATAGTAACAGACAAGTAACAGTACTCAGCCAGTTCCGACGCGAGACATATGCTGAGTAAAGGCTCCACGTCGATGATATAGAGCACTTACTGAACAAATGCTTTGTTAATTAGGCCTTAATGTTAAGTGCGAAAAAGTACGGAAGCCAGAGCAGGTAGGGAGACCTGCTACCGACCAACCATTGCGTTGGATGTAGTATCAGAGAAGCAGGCTATGCATATGCATGTGCTCTTGCCAAGCAAAAATATGACGAATTCGATTTTTCGACACGAATTTATAAAATAATAATCACGTGGTAAATGTTCGCAAGAGCGAATGCAAGTGACTTGCGACTTTGGGTAGATTACTGACGAAGGTATCCAAGCAACCGCAAATAAAACTTGGGAGCGAAATATTAGTGAATTCTTCTACTAGATGTATAGCACGAAGAGACTGTGTTAGTTTTTATACTACGTAATTGATAACAATAATATCTGGGGTTTTATTGTCCCAAAACCAGGACGTGATTATGAGGGACCCAAACATTTTTATCATCTGGTGTTTCTTAGTGTGCACTTACATCACATAGCACACGGGCCTCTCCCTTTTTTACTTCACTGAAATGTGACCGCCATGGCCGGCACCAAACCCGTGACCTCCGAGTCATACGTAATCGAGGTAGCTAGATCGATTAGATGATAGAGTCCGCCTCGATGGTGTAGGGGTTACGGTGCTCAGCTGCTTGGCCAAAGGTCACGGATTTCATTCTGGTCCCGGCAGTTGCATTTCGATAGATGCGAAGTGCTGGAAACCCGTGCACTGCACGATGTTAGTGCACGTTAAATAATACCGAATAGTTAAAATTTTCGAAGCCCTCCAAAGGGTCATAACAGCCGCTAAACATTATTTGATTTCAGGGTATTCGAAAATCAAGAGGAGGAGGCTTGGAAGCGAAGAGCCCCAGCTATTCCCCGGCGCAAGAAATAGGCGTGGTTTTTCTTAAAGACCAAGCGCACCAGATATTAAAGCTCTTCTTTGCTCTATCATCAAGGGGCAGGCAAATGCAGCCGCCGCTTTGCGGCAGAATTAATGGGGCCGCCTTGGGCGACTGCGCGATGAATCGCTTCGCGTTCTGGTCGTATTTTCTGCAACATTTCCTGAGGCGCTGCAAAGGTCGAACCCACGTGCGGAAGTAATGAAAATTTATGATATAACACTGCCTTAAAGAACCAAACAGGCATATAAAACGATAGTTTCCCGAGAATATGGTGCCCTTGTTTAGAGTAATTTGTTCACGGAAGTTTGTTCACACTCTTATCGGTTATTTATTTTGTTACTTCCGCTCATGATAATATCTAGGGTTATACGTCATTAAACAACGGTATTATGAGGCAAGCAATAGTAGAGGGGCTCCAGTAACTTTGACCATCTGGTGTTCTTTAAAACGCACTGACATCGCACAATGCCCCACCGCGTTGGTCTAGTGGCTAAGGTACTCGGCTGCTGACCCGCAGGTTGCGGGTTCGAATCCCGGCTGCGGCGGCTGCATTTCCGATGGAGGCGGAAATGTTGTAGACACGTGTGCCCAGACTTTGGTGCACGTTAAAGAGCCCCCGGTGGTCTAAATTTCCGGAGCCCTCCACTACGGCGTCTCTCATAATCATATGGTAGTTTTGGGACGTTAAACCCCACATATCAATCAATCATCGCACAATGCACGGTCTTCTGAAGTGCACGGGCTTCTGACGTTTCACCTCCACCGAAATGCAAGCTCCTCGGCTGGGATCGAACCCATGAACTTCGGCAGCCGAATGACGTAACCTTTACCTTTCTACAGAGAACCTGAATACACGTATAATATTACTCGCTCTAACGAACTGGACGGGGTGAAGAAACGACAAATGGGGAATGTCGTCGAAACGAATGCGAGAAATGAACGGAGGGGAGTACATGTTTTGCTAAATTATTTCTTGTCTCTATAACTACAGCAGTTGACTCTCTCATCTGTCACCGTACTTTTCTTGCATTTTCATTGCCAACTCTACATGCTCATCTTCTTGTTTCTATTCGAGATTCATTGCTACATTACAAATGCGAGATCTGTAGGTTGTTGCAGGTATAACGCATTTACTGTGTATACGCAGCCGTAGTCAATTACGAGTCCCCAATCCCATTCCTCCATAATATTAGGTGGTAAAAATGGTGGATAATGAAAGAATTATAGTTTGACTCAATTATCAGATCACTCGACGTACATTACAATCCTATGCAACAACATTGGCTAAAGTAAAGCAATTTCATACTAACATTACTGTAACAAAGATATGTTGTTAAAGAAAACAAAGTTATCTGTTTCATTTTGAAAGCTCGCACTTAAGCGCCAACGGTGTACTAACGAAATTGATCCTTTAAGAAAATGTAGGAGTTAACGATGAAATGGTCTATGAATCCAAAAGTCTAGGCCGAGTGGTCTTGCCGACCACCCAAGGCGTCTTTTAGAGCGAAAGCTCTACTACGCCATGTCTGTCAAAGCCATTCATCGCGTTTTGATGACCTTGAGCGGCAAGGATGCAAGTTTGGAAGGCTTGACGTCATGCCTCGTTGTTCCCT
Source organism: Rhipicephalus annulatus (assembly GCA_013436015.1). Lineage (NCBI taxonomy): Eukaryota > Metazoa > Arthropoda > Arachnida > Ixodida > Ixodidae > Rhipicephalus > Rhipicephalus annulatus. The sequence goes on along the minus strand of WOVY01010110.1, from coordinate 86,355 downwards.
CCGGATATGCGTCGCAACTGCACATGCTCGGAACCTCGCCGCTGCTGTACCACGTCACGAGAAGAAAGCTTAAAACACTGTGTATATAGTCGTTGCAAAGACAAACCAAACACACATTTTCCTCGCGAGAACGAGGTTTACCGAAGTTGAACTTCAGCCAATGTTTCTCGAACATAAAACTAACTTCATGCTTTTTCACAGACGTGTTATGCGTCTTTGACGAATTCGTTAATCGTTGCATCTCACAAACTTCATGCAAGCCACCGGCATATGACATCATACATGAGAATGAGTAAAGTACGTAGTAATATTTATTTAGGTGTGACCTTGAAACTCTGGTACAGATGTGATGCAGAGAAGGTGTAACATAGAGCAGAAATTGTTACAAGTCTATAGCGTCTCGCAGTGATTGTGGTTATTGCTTACGAAAATTAATTTCTTAGAATTACAGAAATGCAAATTCATTGATCAATTACTGTTAACCAACGTATTCGGATGCTTATAGTGGCGAGATAAATTTGTAAACAGAGTAATGCATATACCCGCAAATTATAAGATAGGTTTTTTTATGTAGACATCCACATATGTATATTTGATTTGTGGTGTTTAACGTCCCAAAACCACCATATGATTATGAGAGACGCCGTAGTGAAGGGCTCCGAAAATTTTGACCACCTGGGGTTCTTTGACGTGCACCTAAATCTGAGTACACGGGCCTACAACATTTCCGCCTCCATCAGAAATGCAGCCGCCAGAGCCGGGATTTGATCCCGTGACCTGCGGGTCAGCAGCTGAGTACCTTAACCACTAGACCACCGTGGCGGGGCCCCACATATGTATATTTAGTGTTAAAACTTTGGATGAGTTTTCAGATAGCTGAGTATGCGAAATGTCAGTAGCGCACGTATTGACAATGCACTGTGCGCGCTCAATGAATAGCTGCAATCAGCAACATTGAGTTTCAATCAATACGCTCATATATACATACATAACGGCAAGTGGAAGAAACAGTGAAAATATACAGATCGACTAAGTGACGGCGAAGTAGGTGCGTATTCTAAATGCATATAAAATGTAAGCGATAAAAGCAAATTTACCTTGGTTCTCATTTGCTTATGCGATTAACATGTGACAGAATTGGTTTCTGTGGCTGGCCACAACAAAAATCGATAGATAGCCGCACAATGGCTCAATATAAATCACTCTGTATCTCTCGCATTTTATCCGCATGCATGAGAGCCGATGAAACGTCATGCTGTCACAAAACAATCACCAACGCAAGGACTTCGAGCATTCGGTCATCTTAGCTGCGAGTTAACAAATTAGGTCTTATCTGGATTAAGCGAAAAGAACCAGCTTTTGAAGAAGGAATACCAACCAAAAGTGGCGGTTTTCATTGATAGCTTTAGGGATTAAATATTAGCGAGAAATAGAATGTACAAACATTCTGGTTAGAGAGACATTGAGCAACCCCCTGCTCTTAATGCGTTATAAACTATTTTAAAATTGCACTGACGCGTCCTCAAACTAACGTGACTTTCAGTTTGATTATGAGACGTGGAAAAAGTAATGGCTGTTCATATTAATATGTCAAGAACTACGCCTGCGGCCGAATACCGCAGCTATCGAATAATATATTAATACAGGCGATATATCACGAACAAGTGTTGTTTTGTTCGTCAACAATCTTCGTGCGAAGACTGCAAGGCACTGAATAATATACACAACATCGTTCCGCTCCAGTGTCACGGTGCACGTCAAGTCGACGCGAATAAACTGTTGTCGCGTGTCATAACTGGATACTTCCCAGACCGCCAACAATGTTGATGAAGCGATAGATAACGGTAGATAGCAGGACTCAACTTGTCGCTTCGGCATTATGCTCATCGAGCACACACCACGAACAACGTAACAGCACAGCTTTGTATGATCCATGCCGCGTACAGCCGTCGAGGAGACCCGTTGTTGTCCATTGCTGAAAAGAGTACCATCCGAAATATTAGGAATGTTTGTGGAGGTCGCAGCTACACAGGAAAAAAACACAGCGAAAAATAAAATATCTGAAATTATGGTAGGAACATAGACGAGAAATTGGGAGAGTGTAAGCACAAAACGGCCGCTTCACTACCCGACACAGAAAAAAAAAGAAAAGAAAGAAATAGACAGGATAGAGAGATGAAGTGAAAGAAAACGAGTGAAGTCAGAAAGAGGTGTCTCTCCATAAATATCTCTCACGAAGAACGCTCATTTAGCCAAAGGCAAGCGTGGAAAGCATTCTGATTGATTGATTTGTGGGGTTTAACGTCCCAAAACCACCATATGATTATGAGAGACGCCGTAGTGGAGGACTCCGGAAATTTTGACCACCTGGGGTTCTTTGTGGAAAGCATTCTATACTATGTAAAAGAGCACAATTGCGTCAGAGACTCGGAGCAGTGTATATTGTACTGCGTCGACATGTAAAAATACGCAGGCTTCTATAACATCGTTTCTATTCGAAGCTAGCGCATTGGCTGTCACACTATTTGCGGGAGTTTTAATACAGCTAATAATTGTAGATTGTCTACTGCCCCAATAATAGCGTCTTCGATCTCGTTTGCGCACGTTGTGACGTACACAAGAAGTCGTACTGTTTACATCTAGTTCAGCAGGGAGAGCATTCACTTTTCTTCTGAATCGACACTGTGGCAGATAAATGAGTGATGAAGCTGTCAGGATAAACACAGGGTACTCAGAGCGTAAGTTGTTAAGCAAGGTACTTCCAGAAGAAGACCTTTTAGTAAAAGGAAGCGCAAGCAGCCGACAGACCGAAGACGTTTGAGCGGACGCTGTGTTCAGTAAATTCAAACACTTAGCGTGCCTTCTAATTGTCTCGCTTCACATTTCTAATGTCCTTGATAACGCTTAGTGTAGTATATCAGGCTATATATGAAGACTCAAGCTGTCATCATCATCATCATCATCAGCCTGACTACGTCCACTGCAGGACAAAGGCCTCTCCCATGTTGCGCTAGTTAACCCGGTCCTGTGCTTGCTGCTGCCAATTTATACCCGCAAACTTCTTAATCTCATCTGGCCACCTAACCTTCTGTCTCCCCCTAACCCGCTTCCCTTAGGGAAGACTCATGCTGTGATACCATCCAATAGACAAAGAGCCGCAGAAGTACACACCTGCAGCGTCATAGTGGCCCGAGACGTGCAGTCCCGACGAGCTGTGGCTGCTGCTGCCTAGCATAAACTCCTTTTCCGAGTGAGTGCCGTCCCTGGGCGAGGCGGAAGACGACGTCACCGATGGCGGCCCCTTGCCGTCGTTCTGAAGCGTGGCCGTGCACTTGATGCGCATCTCGTCGCGCGCGAAGTGTCCGGGACGCACGGTGAACCGCAGGCCCAGCGACATCTCTTGGCGGCCGGACTCTAACCGCCGGAGCGGGTAGTGGACCAGGTACCGAGTCGACACCTGTGAAGCCGAATTTTGCGGCATCGCGTGTCACGAGCACCGTGGTCACGAGACGTGGCTCAAGCACTCGACAAATGATATATCGTTCTCTCCTCGTAACAAACTCGACCAGAGCAGCGACTCATCAGAGCCAAGGAGTGGCCCTATAGGGCCACTCCTCCGTGGTTATAGGGCCACTATAGGGCATATAATAAATGTACGCGTTTTTACCATAAACTGTTCCATGGGAAAACTTAAGTAATGAAGAACTAATTGTTCTTCTTTTCTCTTTGTTTTCCAGCTCAAAAAAAGAAAACGTGGCCTTGGAAACATCGGTAACGAAATGAAAAGGTTACCTTGTTACATACAATGTCACGTCAAGGTTCCCAAGAGTCTACTCCTGATACTGGCGTCTGGTTAACTCCCCTGCATTTTTCTTTTGATCTCTCACTCTCTCTTCCAAGGGTCTTCTGTCTTGTTTCTCAGTGTTCGACTTCTTACCTTTTTCCTCACGTCACTGTCGTTTTTTTTTCTGCTAATAAAACAAATTATGCGAACGTATAAGGTGGGGCACAACACCCCGCAGGAGAATATTGGTAAAGTACTGTACCCTTCTTTTCGTGGTCTGAGTTTTCTGTGCCCTAGTTTTGTTATGCCACCATACCAACTTGCGCTGCTTAGTGTGTTGAGATGGAAGCATTGAAAGGATGCCGCATTCAGCATCTTTTGTAAAATTTTGATTGAAACGTGCCTAATGTGCACCGAGCTAACTCTCGTATAGCGGACTTCAAAATGCCTCTGTTTCTGTCAAAGACCCACAGCCTAAAGGCAAGAAATTTTGGAACATAAATCAAGGTGAGCGTAACTCAACGAAAGAGAGAGAGAGAAAAAGAGAGAGGTTAGGCGCGAGGCAGCGAGGTTAACAAGAAAATTTCGGCTTTGCTACGCTGCACTGGGGAAGCGGAAAAGAAATATAAAGGTAAAGAGAAAAAAGAGTAATGGATAAAACAAAACAAGGAAAACACCCTATAACATAGGATAGCATGGACGAGAGAAGGGGAATTTTATGGCCTCATTTTTCTTCGTTAAGGATAAGATTTCTTGTGTTGTTTCTTGTTAGTTCTCGCAAGGAACAGTACGGAATGTGGTTTAACAAGCATAACGTAAAAAAAGTTATACTGTCAACGTACTTCTTTGTCATTGAGATGCCACTGTAGGTCAACGGGGCGTCCGTAGCGCGAGTAACTGCAGGTCACATTGACCAAGTCACCCACATGGTAGCTTTCTTGGGCGCCAGTTATAGATGGCTTGTCGTCTTCAGACCCTATGGAAGAATTTCAGCTTCAGATTCCGGTGATTCCTTAGCGGACAACATTTTCATTCTCTCTCAAGGCAAAGCAGAACAACAACAAAAAAGTTTGTGTATAAAAATAATCTTCCCTAACTTCGCTGGGGCCCTGCTCTTTGCAATTTGTCATTGGTACGTATTTATGGCCTCCACTTTGGGAATTACTACTAATATTATTTTATTAGGATACCCAAAAATACATGGACACAGATGAAATTGAAGGAGGGAGCAGGCTAATAACTGCCATCTGGAAGGGCAAAACGCCTGCCCACTAGTTCGGCAAGGCCGTACATAAAGGAAATTAAGATGGAAGAAAAATATAGGTTAGAAAAGGAAAAGAGTGTACAAATAACACTGAAGGGGACATAAATAAGTAGTAGCACAAAAAGATGTCTACAAATGCAAGTTTCATTAAAAAATGGGAAGGTCTTGATAAGTCTGGCGACGTCGAGCATCACATCCTCTCGGAAAAAAGGCAGCCATCAAGGATCGCACAATAAGTTCATGTTCCTATGTGCTGTACAATGAATGCATGGCACTGAAATAAAGTTTTCATGTGTCTCGCAGGAGGAGTCAAGTTTAATTACTTTCTAATATCTTTGGTCTTACATGGCAAAAATTTGATATTATTATGAAGCACGGCGTAGTAGAGGGCTACGGAAGTTTCGACAGCCGGGTGTTCTTTGACACGCGCACAGACATCGCAGAGAAAACACGTGCCTCTAACATTTTGCAGCCTTCGAAATGGAGCCGCCGGGGCCGGGATTGAAGCCGCGACCTATGGGTCAGCAGCTGAGCGCCATAACCGCTGCACCATCACGGCGAGGAGGAATCAAGTTTATGTGTAGTGATGGTGCACTTCATTGTTGGTGAAGACAAGGGGAGAAGACACATAAGTCTTAAAGTTATTCTGCAGAAAGGAAAAGTAATGTAAACAACCTCGAAAAAGAACAGCGCTTCGAGATAGGTAGCAGTGCACTTGAAGTTGTAAAAGAGTACGTCTACTTAGGACAGGTAGCAACCGCAGAGCCGAACCACGAGATTGAAGTAACTAAAAGATTAAGAATGGGGCGGAACACACTCGGCGAGCATTCTCAAATCATGAATGGTAGATTGCCTCTATCCCTCAAAAGGAAAGTATATAGCAGCTGCATGCATCTTACCGGTCCTAACCTACGGAGCAGAAAACCGGGAGGATTATAAAGAGGGTTCAACTTGAGTTGAGGACGACAGAGCGAGCAATGGAAAGGAAAATAATCAGTGCAACCCTAAGGGACAAGAAGAGAGCAGAGTGTATCTGGAAACAAGGGTGTGTTAAGGACCTGATAGTCGAAATCAAGAAGAAGAAAAATAGTCATAGGTAGCGCAAGATAACCGCTGGTCATTGAGGATCACAGACTGTATTCCAAGAGATGACAAGCGGGTGAAGGGGAGACAGAAAGTTAGGTGAGCAGATGAGATTAGAAAGTTCGCGAGTATAAAGTGGCAGCAGCAAACACAGGACCTAGTACACTGGCAGAAAATGGGAAGAGGCTTTTGTCCTGCAGTGGGCGTAGTCATACTGATGATGATGATGATGATAATGATAATGATGATGATAATGATGATGATGATTATGATGATGATGTTGTGTTCTTGCTATCTTTTTGGTGTGCGGGTGCAATGAAACGGTGGCCCACCTTCTCCGAGACTGCACCCACTCCTACTGCGATCCTCTCAGAAGCACTAGGCCAGCTTAGCAACCATGTTCTCACAGATTACAAATCCTTGAGCCCTGGCCTACTGGGCCTGCAACACCAGCTGCCCTAATAGCGTTGTTACGGTTTCTGCAAGCAACCGGACTGAGCGAGAAACTGTAACTGTCCGCGGTCAATGCTGTTATGAGTACTAAGGCGACACACCAGCCACACACTTTTTTTTTCTTCTTTTAACTAATGTCGCAAGCTCTTCTTCTCACACGTTCATTTAACCCGCTTTTTTCTTCTTCAATACAGGGTAGCAAACTGGAGCCTACCGGTGCGTTTAGCGTCCGCAGCTGCTACGATCTTCTCGCTTGACAGCGAGTACGCTCCAGACACCGTAGCGGTACACTTGAGCTTCATGGTGTCGTAGGCGAAGTGTCCGGGCTCTGTCTTGAAGGTCAACCCCAAGGACGAGTGGTACAAGTGGTCCCGGTCGCGAAAGATTGGGTACATCGTCTCGTATTCGGGACGAACCTGCGCAGAACGAAAGATGAACTTTTAAGAACGAAGTGTAAATTAGGTATCAGTGATCGAGAAAAAAAAACACCTCTCTCTCGTGGTATCAACTAACAAATACATTACATTTTTAATAATAAATACATCCCTAATAACAATAAGTCACTGTGACATGCAAGGCGACGTAATGCCCTTGCAGTCCCGGCACTCACCTGGTCCCCGTTGATGTACCACTTCAGGACAGCTGGTGGCTTTGTCGCGCTCGCGTGGCACGTGACATTGACGACGTCTCCGATCCTATAGTGGGCTTTAGTACCACGAATCACAGGACCTTTCTTGGGCAGCACTACAAAAAAATACAAGGCACATAAAAGTGAAATATTTGCAGGAAACAAAAAAAAAATGGCGTCCAGAAAGTGTGGAAGCTGTTGGTTTCCTCTTCTTTCGTAAATGAAAGGAAACTACTGCGCATAGTGAGCTGTGTTGTGTCGCCACTGAAGTAACAGATCAGCAAACACAAAAACCTTGTTGTGCACCGTTTAGTCATGATAAAGGATTAACTCACTGTAAAAGATAAAAGGAAGAGACGGGATAGAACGTTCTGTTATCTCATTCTTTATTTTTTTTTGTCGATGTATCTCACGCGGTAAGTTACTTCAGTAATCAGTGACGGTTTTTCTGTCTTTGAGCTATACATCAGATTGATTGATATGTGGGGTTTAACGTCCCAAAACCACCATATGATTATGAGAGACGCCGTAGTGGAGGGCTCCGGAAATTTCGACCACCTGGGGTTCTTTAACGTGCACCCAAATCTGAGCACACGGGCCTACAACATTTCCGCCTCCATCGGAAATGCAGCCGCCGCAGCCGGGATTTGAACCCGCGACTTGCGGGTCAGCAGCCGAGTACCTTAGCCACTAGACCACCGCGGCGGGGCTGAGCTATACATCAGAAAAGAATGCATGTCTCTAGAGAACGAACTCGACTCTGAACAACATCATGTGTGAATTAGTACTATGTATCATGTATCAATAATATATTGCTGCTTTGAAAGGGTATAAGAATATTCACAAATTTCTAATATCGTATTAGATGACTTTCTATTTAATTTGGTAGCCGGATCAAATAGTGCGTATTTGCAATACCCAATATTTTTGAATATTTACAAAACAACGAAAAACGCTAGAAGAAACGAGATGTTGGAAAAGCGATGAGTAAATTACCTTGTCTTTAAAATAAAATTGTACATGTAATGCGTGTACTTACGGGACTATTGATGCTATATTATGATAGTGGTACGAAGGCGTTTTGCTTTAACCCCCAGTGTAGCTTAAACGACATTTTCATCAATCCACTGTCTTCACCATGACATTGATGGTGACGTTAACTTATGAAAATCACTTAATATTTATGCGTCAGCTTTATTTAAAAGCTCTCCGTAGAGCACCAACTTGAATACTGTAGCCACTGCTGCATTTCAGCTTGCACTTACAAGATGTTTCGAAGGTTCTAACCGCTGCTGTATACAAGTTTGACTACGTTTAAAATTTTCTTGTATTTTGTCGGTTAAAACTATAGCCATATAATGGTCTTATTTTTTAAGTATGTGACTGTTTCCAATAAAATGTTGGAGAATTCTTGGGCTGTCTTGAATATTCTTACCAAATCAGTCCAGGGCTACTTTTGAAAATGATCGCTTTACCAATCAAAAGCTATCCAAACAGTAGTAAGTTTGTAATCGTGTTCGATTTGGTGTCATCACTATTCGATTCGATTCAGTTTTAAAACTCGCTATTTCCTCACACCTCATGCTATGACGTTATCTAACGTGCCGCTTACTAGACATTAAGGATGCTAACAAGCTCTGCCCACTGTCAAGGCTTGAGGGGTTATTCATGAGTGAGATCTGCCAACGAGCACCACTACACGTTTGTAGAGTGCAGTCATCCGCAATAGGCTGACACTCATACTGACTCTCTGCATTATTTTCCTAACTCCAAACTTCGTATGAAAATATTCATGAGAAATTTTTTGCTACACAATAAACGTTTAGGAATGGTAATACTTTAGGATTAATAATACAGTTTCTGTAACACTTTAAGAATCTATGACAGTGATAACTCGAATTATTGTGTCTTCCAACATAACCAAGGAAATGCACAGTATGAATGTAAAAAGAGAGCTCGGTCAAGGTATCGACGTTTACCAATTTATTAAAGATACTAATACATCCGTTCGTCTACATCATTCGCGTACCATTTATGCTACTGGCAATTATCACAGTTGTTTGTTACCTCTGTTCGAGCCTTCACCAGGTTTCACTCCCCCTACCCCCCCCCCTTTTTTTTTGCAGCGCTATCTTGAGATGTGACGTCGCTGAACACTCACCGTACACCCTTAGCTCCTTTTCCGCACGGACGGTCTCGAAAGAGGGCGCATCGGCCGACACTTCACACGTGTAGTGGCCTTCCGTCTTCAGGTCTGCCTTCTTCAGGTACAGGCTGCCCGCCGAGCTGCGACTGACCTGAACGCGTGTCCGAGAGCAGTACAATGAATAAATGGCTGTTTAATCTCAAATGGTACGAAGAAAAAAATGTGTGATAGATAACGCTGACCGTACTGTACAGCTACATTCGCTGACACGTGATTGCCGATTAACCTTAGGTAGGCGGGGATGTTAGTTAGAAGGGTGGCAGATCAGCCTAGTTGATGCCCCATGATCAGAAACGTAATAGCGCGGAAGAAAACACAAATATTGATTGATTGATATGTGGGGTTCAACGTCCCAAAACCACCATTTGATTATGAGGGACGCCGTAGTGGAGGGCTCCGGAAATTTCGATCACCTGGGGTTCTTTAACGTGCACCCAAATCTGAGCACACGGGCCTACATTTCCGCCTCCATCGGAAATGCAGACGCCGCAGCCGGGATTCGATCCCGCGACCTGCGGATCAGCAGTCGAGTACCTTAGCCACTAGACCCCCGCGGTGGGGCAGAAAACACAAGGGGACGTTGAGTTGGCAGTGCTAGAACAACTTAACAAACTAATTAACTAACTAAACTAAACTAACTAACTAATTGATTGGTTGATTGATGGGATTATATATTATTGACAGACTGACTAAATAACTAAACCACTTACTAATTTTATAAAAGAAAGAAGAACACAATAATTCAAAGCTGCTACGAGAAGATATGCATGTACGCGAAAAAAAAATGCAGCAGCGAAGTGTTGAAGTGACATTATGCACCGCTATGGCACATTTGAAACTTTCCACAACCATTTTGCAAAAAATTTTCGGGCTGTTTGTGAACGCAACACTCCTGCCTCAAACTGCAATAATGGTTGTCTCATAAATGTTTATTCGTATCTCGCATACATGCACTTGTGTACAAGCCGTGCTGCAAAACAGCTCGGCTATACGCTAATTTTACTTCCAGATTTGAATCTATCATTTCCGACACTTCTTCGACTCAACTTCTGACGCCGTACGAATGACATGGACTGATAAGAACAGTGTTTGGCGCCTGTTTATGCATCCGATTTGGTGAAATCTCGTTGATATATGAACAGCTGCGAAACATGAACCCCCGAGCTTTTTTTTATATCCTTCACTAACTGAACTCATGTGCTGGAATGGTACTTATCTTCTTTTTCTTCCTTTTCATTTTCTTTGGTATGTCCATTTTACATTACATATACAGCTTTCTACCAAAGGATTTGGTGAACGCAGACATTTATGCTGCATCTGTTTTGCATACTTGCATGTGCTGGAATGCGACCACCACTCTTCCTACGCGGTATACTTCGCATTCGAAGTCATTTTGTATGCGGAGTGATCGTCCCTGACTTGTGTTCCGAATCCTCCCGGTCTCTGGGTAGTTTTTTTTTTTTTCACTGAGGCTCTACTTTCGAATTAAACGACATCAAGGGCATAGCCAGAATTTTTTTTCGGTAAAAAAAGGGGAAGGGGGGTTCAACCAAACTCAATGCGTGTTCGCGCGTGCGTTTGTATGTGTGCGTGTATACATACGCAAGTATCATTGAAATAGTTCGAGGTGGTTTGAACCCCCAACTCGCCTCTCCGCTTCGCTACGCCCATGAATGACACACTTACAGCGAGGAAAGTTAAGAATAATAAAGGAGCACGACTGCTGGTTCGAATCTGCAGCTGCATAAATTTTCTGTGTGCTCCGTTAACCACCAAAAGACGAGACGTCAAGCATTATACGTCAAGCTGTGACACGAGGGAACCAAGGTGTTCATTGAACAGACGCTTGTGATAATTATGACTTGGTAGAATAGCCTTATTGGTTGCAACAGAGTGCTTGTAAACTAATGAAAACAAAAGGAAAAAAAGTATAATGTACATGCTTTCAACGTCGATCAACACAGGCGAGCGCAGTGTTTTCTATTAGGGGTTGGAGAAGGAGAGGGCATTACTGTGTGACATCCCCTTTCCATTTAACCCCTCCCCTCTCCCACGCACCTCTCTTCCCATTTCGCTCCCGATGAGGCCTTCATGATTAATGCGCAGAGCAAAGAGGAGGTCTTGTGGAGGGAGGGGGTGCGTCCCCCATGCATACTCCTCTGTTAATAAAGGAGGAGGAAAAGAAACGAGAGACAAGACGTTCAACCCAACGCAAGTCCGGTTTACTATCCCACGCAAAGGGACTAAAAAAAGACTAAAAGCTTCAAGGGACTAAAATGGACTCAAATATTTAAGGGACTAAAAGCTATAAACTCACTGGGTGAGAGCAAGCAATATTCATGTCGAAAACTTCAAATCATGTCGATAGGCGTTTTCCAGGAAAGAAATAGGATACAACGAGGTAGAAGTACATACGAGCATTTCCACTACACACTAGGGACTTCAAGGCCCGTGCACAACAGAGCCAATAAAGGTGCCTTACAATCGGGCACTTTCGCGTTGCCATATGGTATGTGGCCGCGTCCGTACGTGCAACAAAGAGAAAGATACGCAATGCGCATGCTCGAGATTAACGCTTTTTCGCTTCCTGCGCGGCGAACAATGCGAACGAGCCCAAATCATTCGCTTCCTCAGATCGTTTCGCGCACGACAGCAAGTGCGGGCACAACAAATGCGCGTGCCGGAGTTCCGACTTGGAGTGCTGCCACGGGGAACAAAGCGAGGAAGCGCGAACGGATCTCTGCGCGCCGGAACGCAAAGCATGTGACTCGAGATCCCAACGGACCACCTACTCATGAGAGCCCCGCGAGAACTCTTTTCTCGACCCTGAAAGCCTTCTGTGAGAGTAAAAGGAGGAACGGATGCATTTATAACGCATACAGGAAGCTTTTCTCACTGGCTTGCCTCGACTTTGTAAGCGAGAAAAGTGAAGAGCCCAGTGATTTCCACACCAAAAAATAGAAAGAGAGTAAAGATTGAAGCAGGGACTTCGCGCAACAGAATCGTCAAACAGTGTGCGAGTGGAAGCTAGAATTTCGTAACTTCACCAGAACACGGGGGAACTAGCAAGCGGACACTATATCGGACATTATCAGACATTTCACCAACATAACACTCCTAAGAAAATGGAATAGTTGTTTGATTCCTTGTATCATGACGTTCCACGTGGAAAACTCTTTCTAAGGCGCTTCTAAACAAGTTTCGAAAATGCGAAACGAGTGCGTTGATCTCTCATGGCATTCCACGTCTTTGCGGCACCATTCGCGACGCCAACGGTTCATTCGCGTGACGTAAATATGGAACGAGATCTCGATTGTTCGATATCCGGGACATATCTGCTGTGAACTGTCACCTATCTTCTGCCTTGCCTCGCGTGGCTATCGAGCGCGATACAGTTAATTCTCTTCGTTTTCTGCGTTTGCGCCTGCGCAAGTGGAGCTAGCAGTGTGTAGTCAAGAATGTGCGAAATCCTGACTAGCTCAACGCTTAGTTCTGACATTGCAGCCCCGCCGCGTTGGTCTAGCGGCTAAGGCACTCGGCTGCTGACCCGCAGGTCGCGAGATCGATTCCCGGTGGCGGCTGCTGCACTTTCGATGGAGGCGGAAATGCTGTAGGCCCGTGTGCCCAGATTTGGGTGCACGTTAAAGAACCCCAGGTAATCGAAATTTCCGGAGCCTTCCACTACGGCGTCTCTCATAATCATATCGTGGTTTTGGGACGTTAAGCCCCACATATAGATCAGTTCTGACATTGCACGTGTTCTAGGAAGACATAAGTGGCGAGGAGGAGATACCTTGTGTAAGAAGGTTAGGGAAGGCGAGAAAGAAACTACCCTATCGCTTTCGAACTTGGTGCGGCTTATTCCCGGGCCCCTTGAATAAGGTACTTGAACAAACTTCGTACCTCCTTCGTCTCATCAAAGAGAGTCACACACGCGTTAAGTCATGATTCACTGAACATGGTAATGGCACAAGCTATCTTCGTGAATCCTGACAATGTTAGTAACCTTCTAGCTACTAGCCAACACTAGCCAAAACTAGCCTTCTCTCAGGCAACACTCACCGACATTAACCTTGCCAAACCCGAAGACTATCCATTAACATAACTGCACTAGAAGCCAGTTCTCAATATCGAATAATCAATGTGTGGTAAACTAGTCTGCCCATTTGAACAGCAGGCCACACTGTACACACACTGTATACATTGCTTGATGAAAAAAAGTTCGCAGACGCCACGTATACCTTAGAAGTCGGCAGTTATGCGAAGCATGCGGAAGGAAGGTGATCGTGTTGTAATTTTTGTATTGAGCGACACGTCATGAAATGGCGCTTAATATATGTATAAATGTTGCACATGCAGACATGTGTTGAAGAGTTGCAGATGTTTATATAACCAGTTGTTTGCCCTTGCACAGTGATGCCAAGAGGAACATGAGTATACTAGCAATACCAGAAGAGATAACGTGATATGAAGCACTGGTGCTCGCGAGGATGGTAGCCCTGGACAATGATACATTTATCAAGTTCGGCACATGTCACCTAACACAGATTCACGTTAACCAGACATGACGGTTGTATCATGAGAGTACATATGTATTGTTTATAAAATTGGATAGCCAGCACTGCAACCACAATTGGCGTTTCACGAACGTTAGGGTAAATTTGAAAAGTTGCTCCGAGACCTGGCGTGGCTCTGTGGTAGAATACTTGATTGCCACGATGAATGTTTTGGTTTGATTCCTGCTGTGACCCCGACCTTCATTCTTTGCGTTCGTCAGGTACACGCAGCCGATGTGAGGTTTTTCTTAACGCCCACGTGTTGAAATTTCCCATGCGTGTTCTCGTCATTCTTTAGTAGATACTAAGTGTCAATCACCCGTGTAACATACCCGCATACCAGTGGCACATACACGCCCGCGGGTATGTGCCACTGTCTGGCGGGAAGTGTTCTACGACGTACGCGACGGGAATGGGACATTATTGATGTCTTTACCAGCGCGTCATAAACGTCAAACCATTACCATCCCATAGTAATTTTGGTTCACGCCTAGTTAAGGGGGTCATCCATCACGAGAGCACCCAGACGTTGACTGATTTATAAGTAGAGTTTAACGCCCAAAAGCCACCATATGATTGTGAGAGACGCCATAGTGGAGGGCTCCAAAACTTTCGACCGCCTGGGGTTCTTTAACATGCACCCAAATCTGAGCACACGGGCCTACCGCACTTCACCGAAAATGCAGCCGTTGCAGGCGGGATTCGTTCTCGCGACCTGTGGGTCAGCACCCGAGTACCTTAGCCACTAGAGGACCACGGCGGGGAGCACCCAGACGTAAATAGATAGATAGATAGATAGATAGATAGATAGATAGATAGATAGATAGATAGATAGATAGATAGATAGATAGATAGATAGATAGATAGATAGATAGATAGATAGATAGATAGATAGATAGATAGATAGATAGATAGATAGATAGATAGATAGATAGATAGATAGATAGATAGATAGATAGATAGATAGATAGATAGATACATAGATAGATAGATAGATAGATAGATAGATAGATAGATAGATAGATAGATAGATAGATAGATAGGAGCCAAAAGCGCTAGCAGTATGCAAAGAAATGCTTCGCATTATTATTTCAAAACTTTATAAGTATATATATTGGAAATGTTGAATGTGTGACACTGATCTAGCTCGAGTATACAATAACATTTAAAGTTAAGAAAAAAAGGAACTACGAGCTTGACGTCATGGATGACGAATTTCTCATACGCCAGTTGTGAATTTTCTTGCGATATTTGTTTTTCTCTCAAACTGTCGCCAAAGGTAAGCAATGCCTGGCAGGATCTTGGGCCTCTTAATGCAATTATACCCGTATCTCTTTTTTTTTTCTTTCGTGCAGTTTCTCGCTGGTTGAAATATTGGTTCACTCTTAATATGCCTTCGCATCCCCTCTTTTTTATAACATTGCTAAAATAAAAATAACCCGGATGAATCACTGAAATTTTCTGTCGGCAGCTATGTTTTTCATTTCACTCTTAGTATAGAAATGAAAGGTATATTTTTAAGGTAAAGTCCCACTTTCAGGAAGTTCAATTTCATTCATGAGTAACTCCTCTTTCGAGTATATATACTTTGGGGCATCCACGCGGTGGGAGTGAAGGCAAATAGATAACGCCCGCGCTAAGTTATAAAGTTTGATCTGCCTTCTACACACATGCTCTGCGTAAACAGAAAGACAAGCGCACGAACACCCTCGCTGTACTATTTTCACCACGTCCCTAGTGCAATTTTAGTCCCTCGATGCAATTCAGTGAGGCCGACAGTCTGATCAAATGTTCGTGAATCCCGAATTAGATAATTATTATTTTTATTTTTTTTGTACTTTTGTTCAACTCCTCGCTGTTGTCGAGCCATTCGATTTCTCCCACGAGTCCGTTCTGTTGGGAGAATTCGGTCGTCACACGATTTCTCCCTTTGACAGCACGGACACGGTGAAAACGTAATTACATTTTTTTTTCTGTCACGTCTCCAGGAGCTATGTTCAGATTCAACTTCACTAACCAAGAGAATGGAAAATAAATCAAGTATAAATGAAAGAGAACGCGACGAGGACATTGGCGAGTGACACAAGAGGAACAGTGAGCCTGGTTGGAACGAAAGTCTCTCTTGGAAGCGTTCAATAGCCGTTCCTGTTCTTGTGCAGGCACTGTTATCATAATTATTTATTTTCTTCTTTCTTTCTTCTTCTCTCTTTCTTTCTTCCTCTCTCTCTCCCTCCCTCTTTCTTTTTCTTTTTCTTTCTTCCTCTCACTCCCTCTTTCTTTATCTCTCTTTCTTTCTTCCTCTCTCTCTCGTTCTTCTTTGTTTTTTCTTCCTTCCTTCCTTCCTTCCTTCCTTCCTTCCTTCCTTTTTTTCCTTCTTCCTTCCTTTCTTTCTTTTTTTTATTTCTTTCATGTCCAAGACGAAACGGAACCGGGGACGTCCAAAGCGGACGTCGGCAGATAAGAAACGGGAAAACCAGCAAGTAGACATGAAAAGAATGACAAACAAAGGACGACAATTAACGAAACATTTATCTTGCCTTGCTTCTGCCTCATTTCATGACGGGACGATACAGTGAGCTCAAGGTTGCACTATCAAGCTGAGTGAATAACGAATTCATAGTTAATTGTCAAGAAGTTACTTCAGCGAAACGTAATCACAAGGAATGAAAAAAAGTGCGTGGTATGAAAAGGTGCAAAAGAGGAGGGGGCGGGGGGCGAGCGCATTTGTACAACAACATAAGCGAGATATAATAGGTCTGTAGTGACACTAAAATTAATTTCACCGGCATACTTTCCAAGCAGCAACTCGATGAAATCTTTAGTTGAAACAAAAAAATTTGGCCGCGTGTCTGCGTGGTTCACTGCAAATGTCGTCGAAGAGACGATAGTCTTCTCTTGGTCTTCTTTCGTGAATAACGTCGCATTTTCAGTGCAGTCTAGAAAACACTAGACTTTTTAGAATTACGTATCTATGTATTTTCTTGCCTTAGGCAGGATCCTGCCCACGGCAAGTTATCACCACTTTTCTTACTTCACATTTACATTATAATTGGCCTAATACATTTCACTATACTTTCCTTGGCATTATTGTCTGTTAGATATCATTATTACTGTGTCTAAACACGAAAAAAACCGAGCCCTTAAGTATACACTTGATTCCCTTATATATATATATATATATATATATATATATATATATATATATATATATATATATATATATATATATATATATATATATATAGAAATTGTTATGAGGTTATGTTACAAGATAGCGAAATGTTGCCAACATTTCCGCAGTGATGATTTTCTTTGCAGTCTTACACACACACACACACACACACACACATATATATATATATATATATATATATATATATATATATATATATATATATATATATATATGTGTGTGTGTGTGTGTGTGTGTGTGTGTGTGTGTGTGTGTGTGTGTGTGTGTGTGTGTAAGACTGCAAAGAAAATCATCACTGCGGAAATGTTGGCAACATTTCGCTATGTTGTAACATAACCTCATAACAATTTCTTCCTTCCGAAAGAACACAAGTGAGTGATTACTGTTGTGATGGAAAACTACGCCTTACTTGTTGGTTTCCCCAGCGTGCGGCCAAGAGTGACTACTGTCTAGGGGGGGGGGGGGGGGGAGGGGCTCGCGACTCACTTGCTCCCCGGGCTGATACGCCTATGACATACATACATAGCTTGGCGGAGGGTACAGACGTCAACAAGCTTAACTCGAACGTTCCGGAGCGTGGCCTGGACTGTGATATGACTGATTCTAGCCCCGGAGTGCTGGGCACTATTGTAAACAATAACATCTCGGTAAGCTTGTATAGTATGCCAATATCTATTGTAGCATCCAGACAACAGAGCCGAAAACTACTCGGCACTGGCGTCAATAAAACTGTTTCAGGACAGGCTGCAGAGCGTTGAAGTCAAGCTTGCTGAACTCTTTACATTGGTTAATCTGCTAAAAAGGTCGCGATTGAGGTGGCGGCGAGATATTTGAACTGATTTCTAATGCAGCCCGACAGATTAGCGAGTTATTGTTACATTGCGAAGAATGAGTGTTGCATCTACGGTGTTGAGACAAAAATGAAAATTTGGAGGGCTCATTTTTTTCTTTCTTAGGCGCAATGTTATGTAGAACTAACCGACAACTCTACCAATGTAAATAGAAGGAATGTTATTAATAGTAAATGTATTGTAAGTGTGAAAGACAGTGGACTAAAAGATAACTTGCGGTGTGCAGGGACCAAATCTGCGACCTCCGAATAACGAGTCCGACGCTCTACCTACTGAGCTACCGCGTTGGTTATTCCCCCGTCCACTTTATGCGCTATACATATGCATTTAAACATGGGCACGTCAGTCAGCACCACCAGTAGCCATGGCGGCGAGTGTACAACGCTCTTTTTCTGCCAAATCAACTGGTAGAGCGTCGGACACGTTATTCGAAAATTGTAGGATTGGTACTTGCCCGCGGAAAGTTATCTGTCATCCACCTTAACTTCTTCACACTTACCTTCAATTACTAGTAATACCAACCCCTACACGTCTTTTAGCAATCTTGACTGTTCTCACTTCTATGGAATAAAGTTTATTTTCAATTGTGTTTACTGGGTTGTCAATTTTGATCACATTGTCCACAGCATCGATGAAGCTATACTATTTATTTCAGCTCCAAGTATTTTGTGACTTCGTAGTCAATGATAGCAATTGAGAAGCTAAATTCATTACGGAAATAAGTGCAACTATTCACTAACCAGAGAGTGAGATACTTGATGTAAGGCAATATGTAAAGTACATTACAGCTTTAGAAAATAATACGCATATCATATTTTTCTCTAAGTTGCAGAACGCCTCTTACGTAAATGTCATGCATCCCGCGCAGCCGAAATTTAAAAAAGTGCGAACTGATTAGAAAATTTTATTATCTGTAACACACAATAAACAGGCAGTTTTGTACGAATCGCATCATTCTACCACTATTCCGTGGTCGTCTCATCCTATGGAGAATGTTGCATGATTGACAGCGATGCGTCGCTTTAGTCACCTGTGGAAGTTAATGCATGGCTGTGCGAAAGCATTTGTGCGCATCAACAAACACGATAGCTGGATTCATATTATGTAGGTTTCCCAGGCAAATATAACTATCCTTTTTGCCATAACAGCAGTGGAGACTTATCTCATGATCCAAAGAAATCTCAGGTAATGTATGATAATGGCTGAAAGTAGTCAGTGTCGTTCTAATACGCACAAGATTACAATTGACTAAACTGTAGTATAAATGATAATAAACCAATAATTTTACAGATTCTCGTATGCGCGCCCATGTACATCTCAATCACAGCAACCGTATTATGCCACATTGGCAGACGGTGCAATGGGCTTGCTTTCTAGTCCGTATAAAAGATGGATACTTATAGGACACATACAGGACAGAGACTTTGAGGCGACATAAAAGCGGCGGCCAAATCATGAAAGCTAGGAGGCATACGGAACGGTCACAGAAGGGAAACATACTGGACGAACACTTTGAGGTGACATAAATGCGGCGGCCAAATCGCAACATTTGGGGAAAATACAGGACGGTCACAGATAGAAAACATACAGGACGACGCCTTGAGGCGACATAAAAGCGGTGGTGAAATCGCGACAGTTGGGAAACATATATACAGGTTGCGTCCTCATGTTGCCCCGGGGAACCATACGGTCCGCTTACAGGACGTTGCCATTTTCATAAGGGTTGAAAGTCTTATCAATAACATTGTCTCACATTGCAAAAAAAAAAAGATTATTTAGAATAATCATACCACATTCGTTAGCCTGTGAGGACAACCTGGGGTACAACCTGGACGGCTAGCCATATCGTTACACACGTTCCAAAGGGAATAGCAAACAAATATGTACGGCCTCCCTCTAACTCTCAGACGCATTACCGGGCATCACTGCCGGAGTGTCGACGGCACAGTGTACACATTCAGTACACGGCAACGCCGTACGTGTCATTGCTCGGCCGTGTTTCCACCAAAACGACGCCTCAGCGACCGTGATCTTGGCTCCGTGCCAGAAGCGACGAATGCCTTGAGCATGGGTGAGAAAAGTTTCGGAGGTTACTGTTTCTTTCCGCTGCCCTACTTTTACTCGCATAATTTAGGCTTCCAGACGCGACTATCGCCTCAAGGAAAGAGTAATGAAGCGAAAAGTGTTCTCCTCAATGGTTCGGCAAGGACAGCAGTTGCAATGGTGACTGTCTATGGCGGTCATTGCTACAACACGAGAGACGAGAAAACAGCGTCACAGTTACGTTGATGTGCATATATACGAAAAACTACTCTGCCCTGTCTCACAACTGCATCCGTCGGTCGTGCTTGCTCCTTATCTTTGTTACAACCTAAAAATAAATGCAAGTTCCGCACACGGAGCGGTGGCGCGCTTGTTAGTCAACTATAGGAAAAATAGCCGTGCAAGTCCGTTTCTATTGGTACTTAAGTGAGTAATTTGTGCTAGTCTACGCCACGCACATGGAAAGTGACAACTCCGTTGCTTCTACCTAAATTATCACCTTTGGCTAATCGATCATAGCGGAATCTCTGATTTAGTTTGTCAGGTCGTTCAAGATTACGGCTTAAAGCCAGTTACTCGAAGATGTGTCTGTATGAGAACAGCAACTATCCGAAACACATGAGACTTCGATGACGCCACGGAACTGAACAAATGCGATTGTATGAGGCATTTATGTGAATTCCCGCTGGGTGGGCAGAGATCGATGCGGGCGGAGCTCGTATTTACGCTGACTAGAGCTCGCTGTCTTCCACGTTGCAAACTCCTCATACCAGTGCTATGCACTGAGTGTCTGCACACAAGCGCCTACGAGAACAGTTTGACTAAGCAGATTGCGCAAGGTGAAACAGCTTTATTCTTTTTAGAAAACAGCTTCATTCTCTATCGTGCATAATGGACAATCACAAACAGCAACAAATTATTGAAGCAAGCTTGTAAAATGATTTACGAAATACACAAACTAAAATTCGCAGCAATAGAAAAGAAATACGCATTTTTTCTGTCGCTAAGTGTGGATCCAAGTTTATCAAGCACCAATAAAATTCGAAAGCCCAATATTTCAGAGGAAAGAAATTGAGCGTGGAAAGTCTGGTAATGCAAATCAACTTATTAAAATTCATCAGAAGCCCCAGCAAGAGTATCACCTTTTGGGCCATTCAGAGAGCCCACGATGCGGGGGTTATAGGATTAGCCGGCACGTTCCAACGTGGGAGAAGCCCGCTGCGCGCTATATAGTCCAACCATTCATGTTGACAGCAAATAGATGATTACTCAGGAAACATTAAGAATATGTTTAATAGGTGCCAGGAAAAACTCACCACACAGCCATGTTTCTTGGCTTAGACTGATGATCATAGCAAACATTTTCCTCAGTTAGTGAAGCCTCTTAAACTGATATCCTTATGTATGCATATCATTTAGTGGCATAGAGGGTAGTTAACCGCTTCCCTATTGCTTCGTTTTACGTAGATTGCGGCGTTTGTCTCGAGTCATCATATATTTGGCTAAAACCCTGGATGCTCATTAAACGAGGAAACTGAAAATCGGCAACGTCGGCGTCCGTTATATCTTTGTTTACGCTAAAGAACCCCAGGACGCCGAAAGTTACAAATCCCTTCACTACAACGTCTCTATAATAACTCTGTCATAGTTTTGGGACTTCATACCCAAGTTTTAAATGCGAAGCATTTCATAGCTAACTTCAGCCACTTTGAGCGTATCTATCTATCTATCTATCTATCTATCTATCTATCTATCTATCTATCTATCTATCTATCTATCTATCTATCTATCTATCTATCTATCTATCTATCTATCTATCTTATCTATCTGTCTGTCTGTCTGTCTGTCTATCTGTCTGTCTGTCTGTCTGTCTGTCTGTCTGTCTGTCTGTCTGTCTGTCTGTCTGTCTGTCTGTCTGTCTGTCTGTCTGTCTGTCTGTCTGTCTGTCTGTCTGACTGTCTGCCTGTCTGACTGTCTGCCTGTCTGTCTATCTATCTATCTATCTATCTATCTATCTATCTATCTATCTATCTATCTATCTATCTATCTATCTATCTATCTATCTATCTATCTATCTATCTATCTATCTATCTATCTATCTATCTATCTATCTATCTATCTATCTATCTATCTATCTATCTATCTATCTATCTATCTATCTATCTATCTATCTATCTATCTATGCGCAGGGATAATTTAATGTGCCATTTTGACGTTTTGCGCATATCTCCGTTCAAAGAAATGCTTCGACTCACGTCTACATTGACTCCCGGCAGGTCATACGCTTGCCCCGGTGGTATTTCGCTGGGCAGGTACCGAAAGAATTCCGTGTTGTTCTTGTACCATTTCACGGAGTACAGATCGTCCGACTCGAGGTCGAACGAGCAGTTCAGCCAGAGCGGCTCACCCCGAATCACGACGCTCGGCATGTCGATCCGCACCAGTTTCAGAGACTCGCTCAACCCTGCAAAAGTAGGAAAAAAAAGATAATTTACAGTCAATATTTGACTAACTCCTCAATATTTGTAACGCGATTGGAATTCAATTTATTGGCGTTTCTTTGAGACAATTTTTTTATTTCCAAGGCAATTGTATTACTATTCTTAGTGGGTCCTTTTTTCGTCGCAATTATGTTTTCTACGAGGCCTAAATTAATAACATCGTCCCGTACATTGAATCTTCGACTGGTGAGCGCTGGACACGACCACGGCTGAAGCACAGATTACGTAAGCCGGTCATATCTGTCGCACGGAAGGCACATGCGATAACAACGCCCTACAAGCGAGGCCTGCCGTCTATGACTCCTCAAGCAGAGAGAAAACGTCCACCCGTCTTACGTCAGGCGAAAAAGCATGAAGTGGGCGCCTGTGAGGAAAGCTGAACTGCGTCATTTAAGCAGGCACTACGATCAGTACTTGAATCGCTCTAGTAGAAATATCGATAACGATCACCATCATTTCTAAGAAGTCAAGGAAGCATCTATCATTCAGTGCAACTCCAGTGGACTAAAACCGCATCTTTTGGGACTTTCGCCAATTAGTGTGCGTCAACATGTTCCAAGTCATCAGCATTTGTGAACCCAACGCGTGTGCGAGCTCTCCTTTCTTTCATTTTTTTTTCATCTTTCAAACACCCTCATTCCTTGCCCCAGTGTAGGGTAGCATACCGGTCGCTGCAGACTGGTTAACATTCCTGCCTTTTCTTTCTCTCCTGTTCCTCCTCCCACTACGATCTTTGAATATAGGAGTATGGTTGCGAGGGCTGGCGGATGTGCTATCTTCACATACGACATAGGTGGCTCGTTTACCCGTGCAAGTGTTCTCACAGCCCATTTCGCGCTGACACAACATACAGAACAAAAAACACTCGACTGCCTGGAGCGGCATATTCTCTTACACCAGCGTTTTGTATAGTTACGCGAGATGGGATTTAAAGATATGCAGTTGATAGCCTTACTTTGCAAAAAAATTAAAATTGTACCATACATTAATTGCTCCGCCTTTGCGGCGAAAGTGATATTTTTTGGCGAGCCGGATAAACACGATGAAGGGCAGACCCGACGCTTCAGCAACTTGTGACTGAAGGCAGCTTGTAAGTGCTCATGTTGGCGAACCTTTTTACGCGAAGTTATGTGCATAAGGTCATTGAATACAGTGAAGTGACGCCTAAAATTACTTCCCGATGTGTGAAATTTCACACGCTGAGGCATAATGCGCCAATACTTGGTTGTCTATATAGTTATCCATGTTTGTAAGCATGGATAGCTAAACATTCACTTTTCAATGATACTGTTATCTCGACACTCGGCAGCCGCAAAACTCATCTCCGCTCTTAAATGTCGTTTATCCTACTGTTATCCTTGCATTTGCAAAGACCATCCTTCTCTCGAGTTATCGAGGCCCGTGAAAGCCACGTGGTGTTTCGGACAAGCGTTACCGACTCTTTACACAAGAGATCTCGGGTGCAATGTCTTCAAGTACATCAGCCCTGAAAGCCACACGAGCCCTCTTGGAATTCTTGAAGGCAACTTAAATAAGCGACCGTCTGTGAAACCCTGCACTGTGTGTGGCGAGCAATGTGCATCTTCACTATCTTTCTCTCTCCCTTTGACTTCCTTATTCTCCTCTCTCTACGCGTAGGGTAGTAAGCTGGGCGTAGTCTAGTTAACCTACCTACCTTTCTTATATTCTATCTCTCTCTTTCCCATCGCACAAACATTACTGAGAACACGTCCTTTACGATCACCTTTCGCAAAGCCGGAACTAATCGCGGAACCACGTTGAGTGTTACGCAGTTTCCTAAAAATAGTTACTAGAGATTACCCTAGCGCTGGTAGCTAAGAAAGCTGAAAGTACTGCTAGCAATGTTAAGCCAGCTTCGAAATGATCCATATTACATGTACTTTGCTTAAACCATTTACTCTGACATTAAACAGTTTTGGGTCTTTGCCGGAGGTTCATATTCAACAAGAGTTTGCGTTGAGTACGAAAATTTGGTCTCACTATCTACGCATGCACGCTAAAAATTATTGTATTCAGTTAGTAATAAATTGTGTACTGTCACTTAAAGATCCAAACTTTAATAAATGTTGTCTTAGAAACGCCAAAACTGACGGGTTGTTGTAATAAGTTTAAGACAGTGCCTTGGCGGGTTAGTTGGTGTGAATTCATAGTGCTTATAGAAAGCGAAAGATAATCCCGAGCGCTTTTTATTGTCGTTATTTCTTGTGGTGTCGTTTAACGCTATAAACATAACAACTTTAGATACCATTGTAAGTTTTGCCGAAGTACAATAATGTTGTTCAGTAAAGCGTAGACATTCTACTGCGGTGAAGCAAGTTTAGTACCACTGAAGCATACCAGAATAGAGCGGCGGCAAAACCACAGAACTCCGGTGCAGGTCTGTTTAATTATAACCCAGCACCCGCATCTTCTTCGGTCACAGTGCGAGCAGCGAGACGTCTAATTGATGCCACCCGGAATCGCACTGCCGTTGCGCCTCGAAGAGCTCGCTGTGCAGATGTTGGGTCGTTACATTGTGGCAAGGACCACGGAGCAGTGAGAGGTGCTCGCCTCGGGTCCTCCGGGTGACAAATAAAGCGACAACACCGTGAGAGATGCGGACGCATCGTTCACTTCGTGCTTTTCGGCGCGACACTCACCCATGTGTCCTCGGTGATGGATTGCCGGGCCCGCGTATACTTAGACGCTCGGTATACGAAAGCTATGGTGGGTCTAGCGGGAGCGAACGGAGGATGAGTACTGAAGTGTCGACGAGAGATGAGAGTGTAAGAGAGGATGCAGAGATGAGGACGGCGAAGTTTGCACCACTCGCACGACGACAGTTTTCTTGTCAAGACCGACAGGTATGATTCATTGTTGTTTTCTTTGTGTTACGGCGCAAACCTATAGTCCCTGTTTGTCTAAAATGATCTGAGACGTTACACTTAACCTCTCACTTCCTGTTCTTCGTTGGTACTGGCAGCCGCTTTCTTTATATATACCGTCTCTCCAACTGCCAGCCAGTACCACCGTTTTAGCGCATACCCAAACCTGTTTGGCTGTGCTGCGCACGCTGCCTTGCTCGTCAGCATCCGCAACGCTTCTAAATGATGCCCATGTTTCCCACATCTTTTTCTGAAAGGTTACGACTGGGTGGTGCAATCACCTGCGTACATTGCAAGGCAAGATTTCCTGCAACCAACATCAGTATATATCCTCGTCTCCTAGTCCTTGTTCGAACTTTCTTTGACTGCAATAATGTCCAGGCTCTATTAAATAGTCATTCAGAACACGCCATCATGTGCACTGCACATCTGCAGCTCGTTCAGCTTCAACGAGTGGCAGCCAAGTCAGAGCACGTTCGTGCGAAATCGACTCTCATCGATTCAACACGACTGCATAGTTCAACGACCGTTCGTGTAGAGTCACAGAAGAGAACTTATTTCGTTGGCCTATCTTCAAACATCTTCTCTTCGTTATGAAATGAATTTTGTCCCATTTCTGTTAACTCCACCCGATTGAGGAATAAGTGGACGCATGATCAACTTTCTCATTTCAATAAAAAAATCACGACCCCACATCATCTCCTTCCCGTGAATATGAGCGAGCGATAATGCAATTCCGTTCACAAATAGCGTTCATATTGTCACATTCCCTCTTCCAGTTTTGTTATCGCCCCGTTTTACAGCGTAACCGCGCCTGCGGTGTTCAAGACGCTTCAAGACTGCAGTATATAGATCACTTTGTTAAGATTACGCCCACTTCACGAACATTACAGATTATTCTGGAACCTACGTCGCCGCTAACGATAACGCTAGACTATTCGACGACATGTGTGTATAAATGCCGGCACGCCTCACCATGTGCCAGTTGACCAACGGCCGACGCTCTGTTCGCCGCTATCAGTGCCAGTGGGCATCGTTGTAATCTGACCTTCCGTTTACGGGCCACAAGTACGGCCGAATAAACAGTTTGATCTCGCAATTACAGCCTGCTTCCTTCGTCCACGTCACGACCCCGTGACTATATAAAATGGGGTAAGTATGGAGTACAACTTTGTTGTCTGAGTGATAACATCGTACTTTACTCTTGTCGTCCTCATATGCCAATTTGAGGCTCCTCCAATAGAAACGTCCAACACAGGATTGATTGATATGTGCGGTTTAACGTCCCAAAACCATCATATGGTTAAGAGAGACGCCGTAGTGGAGGGCTCCGGAAATTTTGACCACCTGGGGTTCTTTAA
The DNA here is from genome assembly GCA_013436015.1 of Rhipicephalus annulatus. NCBI lineage: Eukaryota > Metazoa > Arthropoda > Arachnida > Ixodida > Ixodidae > Rhipicephalus > Rhipicephalus annulatus. The sequence continues at coordinate 59,547 of WOVY01010110.1, read as the reverse complement.
CGTGCACCCAAATCTGAGCACACGGGCCTACAACATTTCCGCCTCCTTCGGAAATGCAGCCGCCGCAGCCGGAATCCGATACCGTGACCTGCGGGTCAGCAGCCGAGTACCTTAGCCACTAGACTACCACTGCGCGGCACGTCAAACAAGGGGTCTGTACAGGAAAGCGAGAGCAATGAGGAATGACAAAAGAGCTAATCGCAACATAACTTCAAGCTTGTTGTCCTGGCCCAATCAACTCAGTGAATCTACGTTATTGCTATCAACTGTAATATTAGCATTTTTTCAACAGCATTCAAGGTCTATATTGCCAAGTTTGCTTGACGTTTTACGTTATATATAGACGTCAAATGGCTTATATGCTTTGCTCAACTGATGCCTTGTTAAGCGCCGACCAAACGCGGAGCAAGCACCAAAGGTTCAGATGCGTGCGTTCATTGGGAATGCTGTCAAAAATCAGACGCGGCTAACACGGCAGTCTTTTAGTAAGTTACGGAAATAGAAATACAGTGTGCACAAACATGGTTTGGCGGTACCACTCCTGCTCTCACACTCGTCGTACTTTTGCCGCTCCTAATTCTAGTGATGGCACCCTAACAAAACAAATGTCTTTTTAAATAGGGTTGTAATGCCTCACTGTTGCCTGTTAGCCTATGCACTGATAACTGGGAACCTGTAGTTCGGGGGACATACTACAACTGAAACTTGGAGAGGCTTATCCGCGCGCAACGAGCGAGAAAGGAAAAACCGGTATGAAAACATCAGACCACGTTTGCGTGCCTTGTTTCCTTAACTTGTGAAGAGACTATTATCATAATATCTGGGCTTCCATAAGCCAAAAACACGGAAGGATTATGAGAAACGCCGTATATAGTGAACGGCTCCGGAAATTTGAACCACCGAGAGTTCTTTACCATGTGCACTGACATCGCACATCGCGCTATGTAACACCAGGATGATGTCATTATGATGTCGTGAACTTTAGTGATCTGTGCATTACGACTCCATATTGTGGCGTCATCATGTGATAATTTTTGTACCATTCATCTTGACGCCAACGCCGACGGCCAATTTTCGCGTTTGATGAGGCATACAATGTTTTTTTTTCTTTAATGTTAAGGTCCATTGACTCGAGTTCATCATTAGCGACATTTAGTAAACGGAGCAAGCAGTGTCCATTTGCCAACTTGAGCAGAACGTGGAAGGCCGAACATATTTTCCCACGTAGTATGCTTGGTTATGCGGCGTCATGCCATGTGACGGATGAACAACGAACCCAATGAGTTCTTCACCGTGTGCCACAGAGTCTTCGCTCGCTACAGAGGAGTCATCGTAACAGGGTAACGCAGACATTTCCTTTCAGGTAAGGCGCAGGAAAGACCACCTTCACACCGAGGAGATTTAGACCGCAAAGAGAGCACCTGCGTGCTTGGACGAGTACACCAAGTTTCGGCACACACAGAGAGAGGGTAAAAAAAAGAAAAAGAAAATAAGAAAGGAAAATCATGGATCATCCGGCTTAAACAACTGGATGCTTGTATGAAGCTGAGTGAACAATCACTTGCACGGAATGCAGCGTGAAGTTTGATCAGACCATGCTATCATAACCGTGCCGCCAGTTTAGAGCTCAATCCGACTTTTGCGCTGCTTTGTATTATATCTCCGTGTAGTTTGCTTATCTTTACTGATTCGTTGTTTTTATATGAACGTCTTCTTTTTTAATTTGTTTGTCTTGTTTGCTGATTTACTTTTATTTCCTTTCTCATTTCAATCAGTTTCCTTTTCTTGTGCAGCATTTGGAAGTGATAGAACACTCCTGACGCAACGTAGAGGAAGGCGATACATGATGCAAACAAAGAAAGTGTTGAACCTGGTAAACCTTATTAACTTGAATTAAGAAAAGAATATACGCGGTTTACAGGAAATGTGAAGAGCGATTCCAGTGGTGCTCCGAGCTGCGGCATATATACGCACGCTTGCGCTTATTGACCTTGGCTTCGTTTCAATGAGGTTTATATTAAGCGGCGAACTTTTATTAAACAAAGCACGAGTTGTTCTTATTTTGCTTTATACGTTAGGACAAGGGCCTCGCCGCGGTGTTTGTGGTGTCTCGTCTAATGCAGTATCTAACACGCGCAAATAAACCTTGCGCAAAGGCCACTCGTGTTTTACCTGCCACACTTCCAGCAGCTAAACAAATGAGCCTAACTTTACTGAATAAATTTAAAAATTAAATAAGGATTTTAAAGTCTCATCTTAACTTAGGTTATGGTAAGATACGAATGTAGGCATGCTAAATTTGACGGCATTTGTTTCTATATAAACTTGCACTAAAAGCATAGTGCATGTTTGTTTGTTTTTTGCCTTCCATCGCACCTCTATGAACGCGGTCACCAAAGCTGCGCATCGAACCCACGACCAATGTTTTTAGATGATGAAGTCTAATCTAAATACGTCGCCCATGAGCTGAAAAAAAAGGCTGCATTGTTGTTTGCTTCGTACTATATTTCAACGCTCTCGAAAACTTGATAGCTTCCAAAGCTGGGCTCGGATTGCATGCATGTGCAGCAGAGACGACACACTGTAAATGCCCGTGACTGCTTTGATAATAACGCAAGCCCAGAACGTGATGGTAGGGAAGAACATTTTGCCACAAACATGTAACATGTTCCACTATTATTTCTTGTGATGACCGTTGTAAGTGGTGCTTGTGTTGTCATATCTGTGATTTTATGCAGCCGGCCGTACAGTTTAGACATAACTTCCTTTTCCTCCTAAATTTTATATAAGAAAGAAATAAGACTTCGATGTGGACCGTTACCGTCTTTTTCGATCTTGAGATTTGTGGCACATAGCGACATATTGCCGGTAAGGCGGGGGAGGGTCTGTGTGTACCTCCTTTATCTGTCGATATTTGGTGTGGTTTTGAGAGAAGTATTCAACAGACAGCACACAAGCCATGCGCACACACCTAAGAAGTTGACCCATATATACACGTCCTGCTGTGTTTTTTTTCCTTTTTTAGCTCTATGATTTCTTTTTCGCTGTTTCCATGATATCTCCCCCCCCCCCCACACACACAAAAAAGATATTACATAGCGCCAAGTTGCCCAGTTAAGCAATCTCCAACCACGGCTCCCTGTTTCATCGTAAAACTGCGCGGAAGTTCAGCATATAGTCTTCCGCTACGGTGGCATAGTTCAGAAGTGTGGCGGCTTGCTACGGTTGATAGGTCACGGCAAGAGTTCTTGTGCAAGCTTGGTACGAATAAGACAAAACAGAGATGGACAAGCGTGGCGGTATAGCGAGTACAATGCTCGGCTGCTCAACCAAAAGTCGTGGGTTCGATAACGGCCACTGCGGTCGCATTTTCGGTGAAGACAAAACAATAGAAGCCCATCAATTGTTTTACAATATTGTAACTAAAGAACAACACACGCTCGAAATATACGGAGTCTTCCACTACGGCGTTCCCTGAAATTCTATCACGGTTTGGGCACGTAAAACCCGGATATTATTACAATTATATCAGGAGTTTTCACTCACCGGCCTTTGTGATTATGTGGCAGAGCATGACCACTGTCCATCGCAGCTGAGCCGTAGCGCTGCAGGATCGAAGGGCGCGACCGTGCATGTCTCTGTAAACGAGTGGACACTCGGGAGAACACGTGTCGCCGCCTCGCTTAAACTCTGTGTTCCGACTCGCACAAGCGCAACGCCGCGTCTGCGCGCCCGAAATATCGAGCCACGTGCGAAGCCAGCGCCGACTCCGATGGTTCTTCGGAGAGTGGCCTCGGCGCAGCCGAGCGCGGGCCCCAGGGTTTTCCTCCCGTCGCGACCCCCAACGGAGGCCACGGGTACTGCGCTGCGGTCGAGTAGCAAGACCTCCGAGAGCCTCGAGCAGTCGACTGAGTGCGGTCGTAACCTCGCGTCGAGTGGTTACAGTCTCGGAGCTCTGCTCAAGTCTCAGGGTGCGCGATGTTCGACGGAAAAGGAGCTTTCCTCATAGACTTACCCCCGTATTCTAGAACGCCCCTTCACTTAACGCTCCACGTTCATTTGAGAAAGCCGATGGGAGCGCAATCTCTAGGCAGGGCAAGTCACTGCATATCAGTGATAATTTGCTGCTATTCTTGAGTAGCGCAGCGTCATTTTCATCTGAGCAGCGGCGCAGTGCGCAACTCTGTCAAGTGAAGGGTGAAAGTCGAGTCGAGGAGCGTTTGTGAATACGGGGGTTAGTTTTTTATACAGCAGGTGCCTCAAACACGTTGCCCACGGACCTTTCACTAGCGGCCCAGATTTAAATGCATAATGCAATAATTGTTCACCCGTAACATCGGCTCGACTCGCATCGACAAGTTTATGGGTATAGTTTTTCGTCTTCAGGCAGAAGTGATTAACTGGGCCTGAACAGTCGGGGCATGCTTTGGACCACCGCCCTTCGAACCACACACAATATGAATGCGACGACCTCGCTGTTCCTTCAATAAAGTTCTTTCTGTCTCTCTTCGCGATCGCGATAACAGCAAGCGCGCGGCACCAAGAAACTTCCGGCCGCACGCTTTAATAATAAACAAAGACGAAAGGTGTGTTTCTAAGTTGCCTCAGTATACGAAAAGTTTCTTTTTTTTGCATTTTCATGTAAAAGAACGTCGCGCAATACTTTGAGACAGATTTATTTCGTTTTTTTTTTTCTATTGAACGGTTTAGGACAATGCTGTTATAAATGCACGTGCCGCCTTTTGTAGTTAGTGAAAGAAGACGTCGACGTGACTGAGTGACGCTTGTGCCGTTTCGCCTGTGTGGCGTTTGTAGCCCGTGTGGATTATGTCCTTTCCTTTCTACGATTTCGAGTACGAAGTACTCGAAATTGTTAAACATTTTTACTAAACACACAACGTCTCGGGTGCTTCAACGATGCCGCAAGATAACATTTCAGAAGTGGTTTGTCCACTGAAAAAAAAAAAGGTGTTGGCAATATGCGGGATTCTGCTCTGTTGTACTATTGGTACTCACCATTAAGTTATTTTTTTAACTCTCCTTTAAGTTTATCCGGTTACGTCAGTACAGGCGAAACTGGTAGCCGCTAAAGGCATGTGCTTTTAAGCGACACGAAATCATTTACAGTTTCCATGTTCTTCGCCCTCACTCCTCAAGCTCCTTAAGTACGTCTGCACTACGCAAATCCGCTAATGGTGGTGAGTGAGTGAAACAACTTTATTCGGTCCACAATAGACGCGAGTAAACTCAGCGTCACCTGGCTAATGGTGGTGGTAGAAACATTTATTGCCAATTTAGAGCGAGGCGGCCAAGCCCCCTCATGGCACGTGGGCTTTCCCTCACGGTAAGAAGGCACCCTTACGAAGCAAAAGAAAGCCCTCGAAGCGCAATCCTCTTCATGTCGCACGAGATGATCCAGCGCTGATCAAACGCAGAAATGCTGGTCATGATGGTCTCCCGGTATGACACTGTCACAGCCGGAGGTGGGGGATGTGGGAAGGTGGGACATGTGAGGAGTATGGGGAGGAAGTCTTATGGTTTGCCGCAAAGTTTGCCGCAAGAGGCGAATCGGTCTGGGTAGCGGGTCACAGTTTGAGATCAAACCATCAGGATCAGGAACAAAACTAAACAAGATTAACAACGCAGACATTCAAGGAAACGCGGCTGTCGTCGCCTGTTTTGCCACCGTGGCTGACGGTTGCCATGCGGCCTGCGGCCGTATACGCAGGCTTCATAGGCGATCTAGCCTACATAGACTCGCGTAGATCATCCGAGTCGTGGGACTAGGAACTCAGTAGGGGTTGTTTCTCTAGAGCCAACCGACGCTTACGCTACGGTGTGTCATTCATTTTCGCGTGGAAGGCGTCACCCACAGCCGCCCAAGAAACGCGACACGTCTTGCGTATGCGGGTCTCATATCCAACCGCTGTCTGATGACTCAAGGCTGAGGATTTCATAAAATATATCTGGTGTCTTACGAGCGAAAATCATGATATAGTTACGAGGGACATCGGTATATAGCGGAGAAGTCCGGAAACTTTGACCATCCTTGTATTCTTTTACGTACACTTGCTCGCAATACACAGGCCTACAGCAGAGAGAAGTAATGTAAATGAGCCAATCACAATGTGCGACCGACACAAGGCAGATATAATTATCCACTTTCAAAACACCATTCCTCCCTGCAGACACGTGCTATAAGATCAGTGATAACTATAGGGCCCAGATTGAGTAGAGTGAGAGATTATTATAGTGAAACGATAGCTCGAGGTCTCAGTTTGGGGATAGTAGGAATTTTAGGGGAAGTATACTTCCGGGAGTACCTATGGCATCGGTTAAGCGAGAACCGAAATGTGTGCGTGTTATATCATGCTGCGAAACTCAAATATTTGTTTTTCTCAGAAAGGACTGGACACACACACTTCAATACAAATAACCAATTTTATAGTTTCAATTGGCTTCACAGACACGTGGCGCTCATTACAACCCCCTCCCTGCTGCTGTTTTTTTTTTTTTGACACTGTAACAGTTTGGACCGACTCGCTACACGACCATTTAAGATTGGAAAAATACTTGGACCGTGGCCAAATTACGATGGTCAAAGGCGCGCAGTCAAAGGACACTAGATTAATTAACTGTCTTTAGTTCATATTATACCTTGCCACTATTCGTACGGACTCTATCCGCCATGTGGTCCCGATATATAAACTGGACTATGCTCATTCAAGTGTTATAAGCCCTATCTATGTGCATAGTGCCTCTGATTAGTTAATTAGTTATTTTCTTCTTTTATTGTTAATTTTTCGTAATTTGCGTTTATTTTGTACATAACAGTAACGATGATGGGATAACTGACTCTAATGTAGCCTATCTTTCCATATTTTGCCAAATATAAATAAAAAACAGTTGCATTTGCACGCGACACGCTGCGCCTTCGGACGAACCCATTCGAAGGTTGGGCAAACTAAGATTACCGCTTCGTTTGAACTCCCGAGGCTCGGGTGACACACACTAACTTTAAAACCATCGCTTGCTTTCTTTCATTTTTAAGATGAATCTGGAAACGAAACAACTGCGCAGAGAAAAATAAAAGAACTCAGATAGGATGCGTTAGTAAATAGAACCGGGTTTCCCACTGCACTAAAAGAACACCGGGGCCGCACGGGACGCGCAGCACAGTCACATCGAAAGCCGAAAGAGCGGCCTTTCTAGATCCTTTTTTTAACTATACAGTATACTTCACTGGATACGTCATGCTATGCACACAGAACAGAGATTTCGCGTGATGTTTCTCTTACTGCTGACGTGGAACGATTTTTTTTTGGTCGAAGAACCACGGAGTCAAATTCACTGGCGAATCGCGCAAACGTGGGGAATATATAAAGCTTATGGGCGAGTTGAGCTAGAAAGAAGTTGCGCGAATGGAACGACATGGAAAAGGAGGATCTTTTTCGATATCCACAATTACCCACGGAGCCACGCTCCACATCTCACTTGGGCTGCCACATGGGCTTTCTTTATGGTCAAATTCTCATATAGTTGGCACTCATTCTAATTAACAACCCGCAGTGAGTTACAAATATTTCTCGTGTTTCAACCTCGGACCTCGAAAATTCGCATCAATGAAATAGGCGAGTCGAATGGTGTCTCGGGACGGCATTATGCTCTCCCATAGTAGAGCACTATGTCCTCTAAATCGTTAAACACTTTTTCTAAACACATGGAGGCCTCGCCTCTATTGCTGGAACCTTCCTTTTGGGAGAAAAACCAGCAAATGTACAAAGAATGTTTTTTTGCAGCTTCGCACAAACCATGAAGGCCTGGGTCTCCCGAACATGCCAACATTCACGAGACCACTGGCTGCAAAAAATTGGCAGATCCCACGTACACAGGGGAATCGATGATATGCGTAGCAAAAATGAGAAACGTTCAAATGTCCATTTAAAATGAGCACAACGTTACGAGGTGGAAGTAAATGATGCCGTTCATGACTTCCGTGTCATGATTATCATGTTTGGATGTGTTGTTAAATGCGAAGCATTTCTTAGCGAACTTCGGCGACTTTGAGCGTATCTGTCTATCTACCTAGCCGCCTACGACTTTTAGCTCTGCTGGCTGTTTAGATAATGGTATCGATAGCAAACTTGATATGGCATAACATGACTGTATGAAGAACATATTTGTCTAGTTATAACATGAAAATCATGATATGTATGTCATCATTGTCATGATTTACATTTCATGGTCCTGCAGCTCTTGCGGTGGTTTCCTTCACATGACATGTTGCAAAACTGGTGTGGTATGACAAGTTTGCATGGCGAACACAAGCGACATACCGTAACATGAAAATCATGACATGCGTCTCATGTAACCACATGACTACATGCCACGCTCATGATGCGCTCGCAGCCGTTTCGCTAGCGTCACATATACCAAATTTGATAATTACAGTACGTGAATAGATGACGAAGGTATGTGACTGGTGCAAACATGATAATCATGAGATGCGTGTCATTTAACAACATGACTACATGCCACGCTCATGATGCGCTGGCGGCCGTTTCGCTAGCTTCACTTATACCAAATTTGTTATTACGGGACGTGAATGGACGACGAAGGTATGACACTGGTGCAACCATGATAAACATGAGATGCGTGTCATGCAACAACATGACTACATGCTACGCTCATGATGCGCTCACGGCTGTTTCGCTTGCTTCACATGTACCAAACATATATTACGTGACGCTAATGGACGACATAGGTAAATGACACATCCATGCATATAATCATGACATGCGTGTCATGTAACAGCATGACTACATGCCACACTGATGATGCACTCGCGGCCGTTTCGCTAGCTTCACATATGCCAAATTTGGTATTACGTGACGCCAATGGATGACGAAGGTGTGTGACTGGTGCAAACATGATAATCATGAGATGCATGTGAAAACATGACTACATGCCACAGTCAAGGCGCCAATATACATTTCGACGTGACGCGGTGCGCGTGCTCAGCGGCATTCATTTCGTCGCGTCACGCCGGCGTTGCCACGCCAGGCGCCTGTCCTGCCATATACTCGCAGGCACGCGCCGCGCTGCGTTGCTTTGACGCATGCGCGTTTCAGCACGTCCAGCGTCCCTCCGTGACGAAAAGAGGGAGACGCAGTGCTGTCTGGGTAACGCATCGGCGCAAAATGCAACATGTCGCATTTCGCGCCGGTTGCCGTCGGGCCGCGCCGACGGACGCCGCGTGGTCGCGCCTGTCGTCAGACTATAGAGTGCTCGCGTTTTGCTAACGTAGCGTCGCGTCGCTGTGCCCAGCGTGCGCGCGCGTCGACGCTACATTAGAGTATATTGGGCCGTTCATAATGCGCTCGCGGCCATTTTGCTAGCCGCACATATACCAAATTTGGCGTTACGTGACGTCAATGGATGAAGGAATATATGACTGGTGCAAACATGATAATCCCGACACGCGTGTCATGTAAGAATATGACAACACACCACGCTTATAGCGGGCTCGCGGCCATTTCGCTAGCTCCACATATACTAAATTTGGTATCACGTGATGATGAAGGTAAGCGACACATCCAAACATGATAATCATGACAAAGTATGTCATGTACGGCATCATTCACCTGCCCCTCGTAACGTTGTGCTGATTTTAAAGTGACATATCAACATTTTTTAATTTGTGCTTCGCATATCATCGATTCCCACTGTATGTGGGATCTGCCAATTTTTTTAAGCACACAATTTCGGTTCAAATATTTTTATCCCGCAGTTAACCGGGACAGCTTATAGCTCTACCAAAGCCGAGTAGGCATAGTGCCCTAAATCGTTTACAAAATATTCTAAACACATTGCAGCTTTCTTCGCTGAAGTGTGGGGCCCACGGGACGACGTAGAGTACCAAGTACTCTAAATTGTTAAACACTTTTTTTCTAAACACTTCACGCTTCCTCACGGACTATAAAGCAGTTGTGTAATGAAATTGGGACCACTTATCACTCTCCCATAGTAGAGTACACTGTACTCTAAATGCCCGAACTTTTGTTATAAACAGCCCCGCCGTGGTGGTCTAGTGACTAGGGTACTCGGCTGCTGACCCGCAGGTCGCGGTATCAAATCCCGGCGGCGGCGGCGGCTGCATTTCCGATGGAGGCGGAAATGTTGTATGCCCGTGTTCTCAGATTTGGGTGCACGTTAAAGAACCCCAGGTGGTCGAAATTTCCGGAGCCCTCCACTACGGCGTCTCTCATAATCATATAGTGGTTTTGGGACGTTAAACCCGACATATCAATCATCAATCAATCAATTTGTTATAAACACAACTCATGTAGGCTGCAGCACCTCTGTTTTACCTGAATTGGGATGACTGACTGTTCTCCCATAGTTGAGTATGAAGTACTTGAAATAATTAAACACCTTCTCTTAACACACGAGCTAGATGTTAGAGCTGATGATGTCTTTTCAAGGCGCTGGCAAGCTCGATTTTTCGTATTGCGATAGCGAAGCTCGGGATATCTGGCAGCGTCATACTGAGTTGAAGAAAAGAAACAAGCCATCCTTCGACTCGACTCGCAAGGCTGCTCGACGCTCCCTTCCACCCCCACCCCCTTTTTTTTCTTTCTCTTCTTTCTTTTTTTCTTCGGTTCTTTGAAAGGTGTTTTTTTTTTCATACTTTTGTAAGAGTGCACAGTCTATAATTGAAGCCTGTAAAATTGCGTCTAGCGTTTGTACAAATTATACTGGCGTGATTTTGAAGTTTTTAGTGCATAAGTTTCTCTAGTGTTTGTGTTTTTGGTTGACTGCTTACAAAACATTCATACGTCCTGTCTTAGAGTACGCTCGTATTGTGTGGTCGCCTCACCAGAAGGTGTCGTGGACGAAAATTGAAAGAATACAAAAATTAGCAGTCCGTTTCATATGCGGTAGATACCGACGCACACACTCTGTCACAGCTTTGTTAAAGTCCTGTGAGCTTGAGTCTTTGGAATATCGCAGGCGCAAACATCGCCTCAAATTTCTTTTTAAGATTATAAGCGGGCAAACAAAAATAAATAAGGATTTATATATTCAGCCCCCTGGAAGGTGATGTGATCGTCTTAATAATAGTAGAGCAATTCAACCTTATTTCACACGTACGAATGCTTTCCGCCACTCCTTTTTCCCAGACACAATAGATATGTGGAATGGTTTACCCAATGCCTTCATCATTCTCTGAGACTTCATCATTCTCTGATGACTTCATCCATAGCCTCCTCTATAACTTTGTGCCCGAGCGGTCGGTCCCTCAGCGCCGTCCCCCGAGCTATTATGGGATGCGAGCGCTCCTGGCGGAGCGCCGAGGCGCAAAACGAGAGAATGGATGGCAGCTATGGAGAAAAAACCGGCTTTGAGTAACTACCGAAAGGGCAAAAATGAAATAAGGAGGGAGGCATTTTACGATAATTCAAGGGGAAGCGCTTTACTGTTTGAAGCGAGATCGGGTTGCCTTAGAACGCGTAGTTATAAAGCAAGATTCAGTAAAGAAGAAGAACAATGCACATGCTGCGGGAAAGATAAGGAAACGGCGGAGCATGTTCTGATTGAATGTGGAGATATCCACCCAGGTGTACTCCTGTATCCGTCAACTGAGCTCGTAATGGTTCTAAATTCTCTAAAGAATTACGCGGAAGTTTTCCTCGCAAGAGCGAGAAAGATGAATCAGCCACTGAAGGCTGCCGTTGACAACGCCGCGCAAATACTACAGAAACGTGACAAACTCAAGTGCTCGACCCCGGGACATCATAAAAAACTTTTGGAGGTTGTGCTCGTGAAGTTTCTCCGCCCACTTTTTCTGAACTTCGCATAAACGCAAGCGTGCATAGGCCGCGTCGTCTGCTGTTATTATGGGATCGGTGCGGCATCTGGCGGCGAGCGCCAAAACTATAAGGGACGGATGGCGCGTATGTATTTAGCGCTAATGCGCGGGCACAAAAAAATATAGGAGGCTATGCTTCATCATTCTGAAGACTTCATCATTTTCTGAGACGACGACGAAGTTACTTAGTGATAGAACGCGTCTGTCACTACTGTTTTTCGTTATATTTTCCACGATTCCTGGGACGCTCCCTGCGTCCCGCCTTGAGGCGATGGCAGCGGCGACTTCTACAGGCCCACGTGGTCAAGTGTCAGCGCCCTCAAGCTCTTCTGTGGCTCAAGGCTCATGGTCCATCACCAGCGACGGCTCAAGAGATGCTCCTGCTCTCGTGCCCATGGACGAAGAACGAACTGCTGGCCCGTCTGGCTACAGCTCAACATTTGTAAGCTCCGCAAGGAAACGAGGCTCTTGGTGCAGCTCCAGTGAAGACACGGACATCTACTCAGTCGACGGCGACGACTCATCAGATGGCAGCTTCGTGTCTGTGATGAGCCGCAAGGCCAAAAGGAGGCTAATCAAGACGTCATCACCAGCAAGCACGTCAACCGTGAAGGCAAGGAATGAACGCTGGCCGCATACCATTCTCTTCATGCCCGTGGATCCTTCCGCCAGCCTTCGAAAATTGAACAGGCAAGCCATTTCCAATGTTCTTGAGGGAATAGCACAGAATGAAATCAAAGAGATCCGGCTAAACACACGTAAGAACGTTTTAGCCGTTGACACAACACATGCAGATACGCTGGAGAAGCTTCGAATGATGACAGAGTTTGGAGATGTCAAAGTACGAGCGGTCGTACCGATGACTGGAACCTGCACTGCAGGTGTCATTTACGACATTGACTTGGCAATCCCAAACACGGATCTACCCATTCTGATAAAACCAGCGTACGAAGGAGTGGTCATTAAGCATATAAGCCGCCTCGGGAACAGCCGCTGCGTTAAGCTAGTCTTTGAGGGCGACTCAATCCCTACGCACGTCAAGGTAGGACATTTCCGGCATGTGGTACGGCCTTTTGTCCCAAAGCCGCTTCAGTGCCACAAGTGCTTCAAGATCGGTCATGTCAAGGGCGTCTGTGCAAACTCCACCGTATGCCCTCGGTGCGCGGAGGCGCACACGGTAGACACATGTTGTGCAACAACTTATAGGTGCGGCAATTGTCGAGGTACGCATGAGGCCACGTCTAAGGAATGCCCAAGACTCAAGAAAGAAATGGGTATCCTGAAAGAAATGGTCAGGGATAACTCAACCCACAGAGAAGCTTCACAGAAAATCCGGCGTCGACGTCGCCACCGACGGAAGCGCTCCAGTCATGGTGATATTCATGCACCACTTCGGTCTACACCACCATCAACATCTAGTAGAAAGCCAGAGAGTACAAGAAAACCTCCACCGGCGAAGCCTCTCTCCCCTGAAGACTGGCCGGTGCTTGCGAACGCACGGCCTTCCGAGCAGCCTTCCCGCTCTCTGCTCCCAGTGAAAGCCAATGCTGCTGATGACGAGGCTCCAAAAGCAGATGGTCAAATTATTCCTATGCTGCGATCCATTGTGAGTGTCATCAGAAGTCTTCTGACAAGCATCGACACGCCAACTGCTAGGAGCGGCCTACAGGTGCTGGACGCGTTGAGTCCGGTCCTTGCAAGCCTCCAGTAAACCATGGCTGACAATAACAAGTCGTTCCGTCAGGAGGTCAGAGAAGCGTCCATCTTTCAGTGGAACGCAAGAGGTCTGAGATCTCGCATATCTGATTTTCGCCAGTTTGTTCATCTGCACCGATTTCCCATCATAATTATATGTGAACCGAAATTATCGCACCCAATCAGATTATCCGGCTACGAGTCATTTTTCTCTTCAAGTGACATCGAAAGTAGCAAAGTTGTTGTATTTATTCGCCGGGAGCTTACTTACGTCGTCCAGCCAGTGCAACCTCACGACAGCAATCAGTATGTGTGCTTGTCTGTTAAAAAAGGAAACGTGACATTCGCACTTCTAGGCGTGTATATATCCCCATCAGGTCATTTCGACGCCAACAAACTAGACGGCATATTAAGGGCGCATCCGGGTCCGTGGGTTATCACCGGGGATTTCAATGCGCATCATCCCATCTGGGGAAGCTCAAGGCTTAATTCAACGGGACGACGTCTAGCATCATTGGTTTCCAGCCATGGTCTCGTCCTTCTGAATGATGCCAGTCCTACGTTTTTACGAGGCACTACATATAGCAGTTGCCTTGATTTGTCCTTTGTTTCACGCCGATTTGCTACACGGGTAAAGTGGTTTTTGGACATTGAAACACACGAAGCGACCACATCCCCACTTACCTGAAGATCAAAGGTATTTCGAACACGTACTCCTCTACCACAACACAAAGAATAGATTGGAGTGTGTTCAAGACTCAACTTGAGGATGCTTGTGAAGAAGGCCTGTCCAATGGTCTTCAGCAAGCTATTAAGGAAACTGCACATGCGACTACGCGCACAATAATACGCTCTTCGAAGTACTCTGAATATGACCTCGAGCTGGAGCGACTTCGTGCGATACGCCGTCGTGCCGAAAGACGATACCGACGCACCAATTCCACAGACGATCTACGGACAGCCCGGCGCATCCAAAAGAAGATACAACGGCGCCTTGACAAATTAGACACCCAACGATGGAGGAAATTTTGTGCGTCGCTAGATCCTCATAAACCACTGTCTCAGATATGGAGAATTGTGCGAGGCCTACGTTCTGTTCCAGAGCAGCGTTTTCCCTTCAAAGCCCTTGCACTTTTTCATCGCCGACATGAAATTGAGGTAGCAGAAGATTTCTGCGCTATGACCGTGGGCCAGACAGCGTACACAAGCCTACATACAGTGAATCAAATCCCTCACTCACGGGATCCACGCATGGATCTACCGTTTACATCACAGGAGCTCGATGCGGCGCTCGTCTTATGTAATAAGTCGTCGTCAAGTGGCCCGGATGACATCTCATACAAGATGCTGTGCAACCTTGGTAAACGGGCACGAGATGCACTCCTTAAGATCTTCAACGATTCCTGGCAAGCTGGCGTCGTTCCGCAAAATTGGAAGATTAGCCGCTTGGTACCGATCCTTAAGCCTGGCAAATCTCCCCTGGACATTGCCTCTTACCGACCGATCGCACTCTCAAGTTGCGTAGGAAAGGTAATGGAGAGAATGATCTTGGCCAGGCTTGAATGGTACCTGGAATACTATGAGATATATCCGAACGCCATGGCTGGTTTTCGCCGTCACCGGTGTTCGATCGACAATGTTATAGATCTCGTCACATATGTCCAGCAACAAAAGGCAGGTAAACGACTATCTGCAGCCATGTTCCTTGACGTAAAAGGAGCATACGACAACGTTCAACATGACGCCATCCTCGAAGCCATTGAGTCAGTGGGCCTAGGCGGGCAACTGTATTGTTGGACACGCAGCTATTTACAAGGGCGGACCTTGTTTGTGAACACTGCAGATGGTCCAACTTCCCAACACCCAACGCATCGTGGAGTCCCGCAAGGTGGCGTCTTGAGTCCAACCCTCTTCAACCTCGTCCTCATTGGTCTTGTTGAACGATTACCAAGTGTGGTCAAGTTATCCGTGTACGCTGACGACATCTGCGTCTGGACATCTGGCGTGACAAGGCCTCAGGTACGCGCAAGACTTCAGAAAGCTGTGACGTTGGTATCATTGTACCTCAAGGACCAGGGTCTGAAAATCTCGCCAGCGAAATGTGCATTGATTGCTTTTAGTCGAAAGCCAATGAGACCATACGCTATATCAATCGATGGCCAAGTCATACCGTATGTCAAGACGCACAGATTTCTAGGCGTATTCATTGATAGAGACCTCTGCTGGGGCCCACATGTGGCACACTTGAAGAAGAGGCTGACAGAAATTGCTAACTTATTCAAGTATCTCGGAGGAAAAACCTGGGGGACTTCAGTACATGCAATGATGCAATTGTACAAGACGCTTTTTCTTGGCTATTTGCGCTACAGTTTGCCTGTGTTGACCAACACCTGTAGAACCAACATTCGGACTCTCGAAAGCATCCAGGCCATGGCTCTGCGAGTTTGTCTGGGCCTACCGCGATGTTCATCATCAGCTGAGACAATCGAGATCGCTAATGACTACCCGCTGAAGACGCATATCATGATGGAAGTGCTCAGAGCACACGTAAGGCATCTTACTCGTGCCCCTGCCCATCATCTAGCTTCACTTCCAGAAGCCCGACCTCGTGCCTCATTCTGCCAGACAGTCATGTCATATCGCACACACATTCCTGCGGGATATACAACTCCATCGAGGATTTCAACTCCCCCATGGAGTATGACCTGTGCACATGTTGAACTCACGGTTCCAGGCATAGGGTCAAAAGCCCGGCTCTCGTCTCCAGCGCTAAAGCAGCTTTCTCTTCTCTTGTTATATGAGAAATACAGTGACCATACTCATCTGTATACTGACGCTTCAACTAAAGTGGATGGGTCTGCAGGGTCGGTGATCTTTCCTGCAACAGCGGCAACGGTGAAGTTTCGTTTATCCCACCAGACATCATCGACAGCTGCGGAACTTGCTGCTCTACGTAGCGCAATTGAAGTCATTAAACACCAAGAAGCCAAGAAATGGAGCGTGTTCACGGACTCTAAGGCAGCACTACAGTGTTTGACATTCGCCTTACGCCGGGGACCTCATGAGCAACTAGTGCTGGAAATTAGAGAGCTGCTTCACCACCTCTTCGACGAAGGACACAGAATCACGTTTCAGTGGATTCCAAGTCACTGCGGCATATTGGGCAACGAACATGCCGATGCAGCTGCCCGATCAGCACACGAAAATGGTGAAGAAAAATCTATACCATTTTCAAGGACTGATGCTGCAATGACCATCCGAAAAATCGCTAATGCAGAATTAAAATCCCTGTGGAACACCGAGTGCTTACGGCACACACGACTGCGTAGACTGGACACGTCTCGTCGACTCCGGCCTCCGTCTGGACTCTCCCGACTCGAGACAACGGTGCTTTGCCGACTATGGCTTGGTGTCGCCTTCACCAAAGCTTTCGCCTTCCGAATCGGCATGGAAGACAGTGCTGCTTGCGGGCATTGCGGCAGCGATGAAACTATAGAGCACGTTCTCTGTCACTGCCCTCGTTACAGCGTGCAAAGACGGCAACTAGCTGCGGCGTTAGCTCGCCTTGACGACAGACCTTTGTCTGAACAATCAGTGCTGGAAAGACGACATGATTTGTGTGCTCACAGAAAATCAGTGAAGGCCCTACTGAACTTTTTGCGTGGCAGCGGCCTATTGTATAGACTGTAGCACCCCAGCTCCCCCCCTTTTTTTTTTCTTTCGCGCGCGTCTATTTCCCTCTTCGCTTTCTTTCCAATCTTTCTTCCCCATTCCCCCTTCCCCTAGTGCAGGGTAGCAAACCGGATGCTCCATTTTCTGGTTAACCTCCCTGCCTTTCCCTCATTTTATTATCTCTCTCTCTCTCTCTTACCCAATGCGGTTGTGCAACAAACATCAGTGAATTTTTAAAATGCATAATACAGTTTTTTTTTTGTAGTGATGCGTGCTAAATTCTGTTGTCAGCATATATTCGTTGATTTTTATGTGTATAGTCACTGTTGTTTGTATTCTTATTTTTCTCTTATTGGTTATTCATCTCGTATTTGTATGTGCTTTTGAATTTTTCTTTTTCATGTGAACGTTATGTACTTTGTGACACCCTCCCTGTAATGACCCTGGGTTGACTGTATCAAATAAATAAATCAATAAATATAAATAAATAAATAAACATTCTTTTAGCACTACCTAGTTTTGGTGGATTTTGTGTCGATTGTGCCTGCGAAAAATGCCATGTAAATGGGCAAAATGTACCCATTGTTAACAATATAATGTGCGTATCTGTACTCATATTTTTGCGACAACTTTCTTTGAGTGTATTTATGAGACATGGATTGTACGAGTTGCTTATGAGTAATTTATTGTTTTATTTCCACATAAAGTAGGCATGTTTTGTCTTTCTGGTAAACGTATTTCAAGAACGCAAAAGTTTAGCTTACTTGTGATTGATGTTAATCGTGTGTGATATGATGTATTTTTCTCGACAAACTTAAAAAATTCTGCAATGATGTTTTATGTACGTCATCGTCAGCCTGACTCTAAGACCTCTGCCATGTTCTCTCAATCGACTCAGTTCTGTGCATTCTGCCGCCACGTTTTAACTGCACACTTCTTAATCACATCGGTCCATCTATCTTTCTGCCTCTCTCTCAAGCGTTTGCCGAACTATTTCCAACCGGATCAATGTGTGAAAACCACGTGATGGTGGAATTGCTTAAAAAAAGAAAAGGCCTGGGGTGTGGTTTCACTGGTGACCGGCAATATACACCCTCAGAAGAGCAGGATTGGCCACCCTCATGCAGTACTTGGATAAATAAGTTAACCCTTGACCCCCAGTATTGTACGTAGTGCTCATTTATTTGTATGTGTTGCTTACCGTCCTTGTTGCACATACTTCGTACCTAAAGGCCTGACCACACGTGCGCGCTGCAGTCCGCCAGCGCTTGCCTTTTGACGCGGCGCCTCGTCTTTTCCCTGTGGAGGCAGCGGGGAGCGCAGCTTCACGTAGCCTCGCGCCCGGCTCCATTGTTGGAATGCCAACAATGGAACCACACGTGGCAACAATGGAACCACACGTGCGCGTTACGCGCTGACGCGCTGTAACGCGCACGTGTGGTTAGGCCTTTAGTGTTCGTAGCGCCCCATGTCGAAGGAAAATTTTTCCAGGCCGTTTTCTCCCAAACACGGAAGGCGCTTACCTCTAGTCAAATGCGAACCTTACAGTTCAGTCAGACACTCCCGAAGGGAACTTCGCGAGAATTCTATTTGTTTGAGCGTGTATTGGGCACGTGGCTTCCAGATGTTTGTGGCAACTATTTCGTGCATGTACGTTGTTATGCCTGCGAGTCCACAGCTAACGTCCACGCCTCTGAAAAAAAGGCAATCTGTGTCAAGGCCAGCCAGCGAGCCCGCCTGACGCGAACAACTCAACGGCGTCAACACGCGACGGCGCCTTTCTGGCGCGTACGTGCAGTGAGTCACCTCCGCCCGCGAGCCCGTTGAGTAAATAACCGGCGCCTTCCTGTCTGGCGGGTCTGACGCAATGCCTGGCGACGTCACTCGTCCTTGGATGCAGCCACCTGCAGCGCAGCCTCTCCAGATTCGATGAGAAAGGACGACGCGGCCCAGCGGCGACCCCATTGGAGGAGTCTGACCTCACGACCAGCGGCGCTTCTGGTTGGACATTTGTTTCCTCAAAGAATCCACCCGGTGCATATAAAAGAAGCCCTGAGGCGCGTCGCGAGCAGCAGACGTGTTGGAGAGCAGACATGTGTGTCGCAGCAGACGTGTTGGAGAGCAGACATGTGTGTCAGAGAAGAGAGCTATGTGATAGAGAGTTGAGCTGTGTGTCAGAGAAGAGAGCTATGTAATAAAGAGTTGAGCTATGTGTTAGCAGCAGTCCTATGTGAGAGCAGACCTATTTGAGAGCAGATCGATGTGTCATAGGAGAGCTCGGCTCTTCGGGTCTCTAAGCTGTCGGCCCCAGTGCCGAATTTGTAACGCCTCTGTATATATGCTGTACATAAACCTTGTTTAACTCACCGTCGTCTCATCCGCTCGTCTATCAGCTCTGCGCAGAAGCAGTCGCGAGCTGAGAAACCTACGCTACCAAACGGCTGGTGACCTTCCCGGCGGAATTCGAAGCAGTGGCGCCTTCGGGACCGTGTTGGCGTCGTTGTCTTTCGAAACAGTGGTTGCAGCGGTGAAATTCGTGGCGCCCTTCGCAACGTCGTCGGAGGCGCGCTACGCAACAGTGGTGGCAGCGGTGGGATTTCGAGGCGCCCTTCGTAACGTCGTCGGAGGTGCGCGTCGTAACAACGTGAACGTGCTAGGTATCAATTGTATACATGCTGCCTCCTCAGCAATTCACATGCCGAAAACCCAAAGGTGCTTCAGATTCCAACATTTGAGGGACGAGAGGCTCCATTTTCCATGGCTCTGATATTTGAAGAACCAGTGCAGTTGCTCTTAATTCAACATCGTTTGGAGCAATCCCCAGCTGATCTCCTGAGACATAATTTCGTGTGAGCGAAGCAACTACCAAATTAAAAACAAAACTCGAATTTCTTGAAATTTTCATAGGCTTCCAACAAAACACATTTAAGCACGTAAGAAGTTTAAGTGACTAGCAAACTGTGAGTAAATACTGCAGCTCAATGTTTTCTTTCACTAATATAAGAAAATAAGACGGATCATTTCTCGTAATTCTGATTCTTGTTCTGTTAAGCTTTTAAAAAAAGAAAAAAAAAACGCACCATCGTCAGCGGGATAAGGTATTCATGAAGTCGAATCGTAATAAACGGGGTTATAGTGTCACGACGTCAAAACAGAGGTCTTGCCGTAGAGACTGAGACGCCAGAAGCAGGTCGATCTTTTTAATTAGAACGCGCAAGCGAGTTCTTCTTCTTCGTCCAATTCGTAGTCCTTCGTGGCACATGCACAACTGTCATCGTCTTTCTTGGGCGAGCACGTGACAATATCATATACCATCGTTACCATCTACTGTCGAATCCTGTTCTAGTTTTTGACATTGGGGTACCAGTGCTCAAGCCTCAATTCGTTAAAATTTACGAGTGCCTTGTCGCGCCCCTGCTTAACGAAAGTTTACGATTATTTTGTCTGCGTTCAAAGGTCGTAAACGGGGAATCCAGGCTTATCAATGTTCTTTTTTTTCTTTCAATAACGTCACGCTTTCAAAGTTTTAAAACAATCGCCATTCTTTTACTCACTCGATTTTCCAACTTAGGTTCTACCTGGGATGGCAAGCGTGTAAGTGAATAAAATGGCAAGGATTTTCTCTTTTGATATCGGCGTTTGCAGGTGTCCTCTAAGCTCACGGATCATTTACTTGTCACGTAGAAACACACCGATGAATCGTTGAAGCGGTCTCGCAAGCTGCTGCGCCATTATACGTTTTAATTTATGTTTTAAATAACTTTTTTTCCCATTTTATTCCCGCTTCTTACAGTTTTTTTTTCCTTTTTGGTCGCGAAGATTGATGAGTGATAATGCGAACCACGCGAGTACAATCACGAGTTACTGACAATATACTCCGAATGACTCACATTCTATACACGCTCTGACACCCTCTCAAAAAACGAACACCTTGGAAAAATGGTTACGTGCATTCAGTTTTATTGAATTCACGAGCGTTGCCAATCAATCAATAAGTAAATACGCGTACCAGTTAGTATAACACAAGCGGAACCAATAACTCTTTCAAGGGTTGCAACAGGGAACCACTTTAGCCTAAGTGGTTGTTATTCTACTACAAACATAATAAATACAAATGTTACACTACCTTCGCTACAAACGCGTTTGAAGTGATTTTTTTTTCTTATCTTGGTTATACTAAGTATTTATGCAAATAAGCACGAACTAGTTGCTTATATAAATAAAATGATGTGATGCTATATAATGAAAGCGTTGCATAGCTCCGCGGCAGTATAACATGAATATCATCCCTAGTTATTCCACATGTAATGCACGCATAATGCTAGAGTGAAATTAGAACGAACTGAATATGCGAACTTTTGACATGTTTTAGCGATTTCACGAGCACAAACCAGCTTTATGCCAAAGCTTGTAAGCATGTAATAAAAAATTCACTTTACACAAAGTGTTAAGGTTTTAAGTCCCATTAACACGTGAAAACGAGTCTGATGTATAAAAAAAGGGCACTTAGTGCTGTAGCGTTGCCTGGTAGGTTAATCTATAGAATACCAAAGCAGATGTGACGTGTGAATATGAAATGAGAGTGTAATTTTAAGAATGTCCTCAATGAGAGAATATATAACCTAACATGTAAATAATTAGTGTTTTTTCTGTAAATATTATTTGTCGTCTCTTGAATATGTGTGTGCCATGAAAGCTGTGCCACACAAATGATGTGGGATCTCGAAGTGGCGAAAGAGCGCCACCACGCCCTAGGAGTGAACGGACACAGCAGACGTGGTAGGAACGAACCAATCAAAACACACATTTATTTCACTACTTTGGATCGACTATATCATCAGCCGAATTATTATAACATCCATTGTAATCAACAAGCTAAGGCAACCTTGCACAATATTACTCAACACCCAACAACATAAACACAATAACAAACATAAGGCGGCTTCGCCAACGCCCGACTCACCACGTGGGCCCACCGTAGACGGCCCGTGGTGCCGTCCACGGCATACCCACCACTGGAGGCAACCGTCCGCGCTACCGCTCGCGCCAACAGAGACCAGCCTATTTCACAGAACCACAGAACACCTTCCAGAACACCTATATACACCAGGCGTCGCCGCTAACGTTTTTCTAACCATGATGATGATGATAGTGGTAATCAACTCTAGCGAACACAAAGCCACCTACCACTCAATAGTTTTGACATTGGAATATGGCTTCTGTGTGAAACGCGTGCGCCACGCGGCGAAAACCACATTACAGAAATGAATCAGCACCCCCACAGTGGACACCCAAAAATTCTGCATTACGCATTCTTTCAAATGGTGTGCTATTCCACACGAGTGATTTATATGAGGTAAAATGAGTGTTTTAGGCTGGGGATAACAGTTACTTCCACTGCTGTTTATGGATTGTTTGCGTGAGCGATAATGTTTTCAGGGCTTCGTCGTGTAGTTGATTTTCGTTATTGGCTGTTATAAATATATATTAGCCTCGCCTGCGTAAAGTATTAACTCATTCGATATAACGTATGAGAAGTCATTAATTCAATTCAATTCAATTCAGCTTTATTTCAGGTGTGCCCTGAGGAGGCAGAGGCTAAAGGCTTTAATCGCCTGACAGTAGCCTCTGCCCCCCCCCCCCCCCGGAGTTCGGAGTAGGTACACAAAACATAGAGCAAAGCAGTAACGCTTAAAACTACACATATACAAAATATAAATTATGTGCAAAATGGAGCGGTAATGAGACGCTACGAATGTGGTGATTGCTACAGTGTTACAGAAATACAATGCTACAAAGCGATAATGCTACAGAAAATGTTACAGAAACGTAGAACACGTATGAATTTACTGCAAACAAATAGCTAGCAACTTAAAATAGTATATAAACAGTTAATCACGGACTTCAGTGGTAATGAGATGTGTCCTAAATTTGTGTTTTATTTTTTTTGCAGAATCAGTTTAGCAGATGCTTTTGTATCTGTTCAGGAAATGTGCAATTTGGTAATGTAATGTCTGCTGTTCATAATTCGTCCTCATTTTAGGCAATCGATGCTGAATATTTCTAAACTTAAATCTCTCTGTTTCAGTATAATTGTTTTCTTTAAAGGCATTTTTATTGTGTATATACTACAATAACTTAAATAAGTAGATTTCGTTGTGCTTTATTTGCTGTACTTTATGAACGATTCTCATGTGCGTAAGTCGCGTATGTCTCGTATATAATTTTCAAATATACGCAGTACCTTTTTTTTTTTGTAAAACTAACAACCTGTCGAAATTGGTGTCCGTAGTTGTTCCCCAAACTAGAGAACAGTATGTCAGTTTTGAATACACTAATGAGTAGTAATGTCGTCTTTTTGGACTCGCTCGATGAATTTCGTGCCGACCGGTTGTGGCCCCGCGGTTTCCCACGACAACGCAGCTGTGGCCGACTGGCTCGCTCTATACGCCATCTCCTGACGCCGACAAGGGCTCTCGCTGAGTGGTACCCCGTCCTCGGACTCTTGCGACCGTGCCCATCTTTCCTACTTTCTCCTTACTTCCGTATGTGGCTGTCCCTGCGCCTAGCTCTTTCCATCTATATGCCTTTAATTCCTCACTATCCTTTTAATCTCTCCTTACCGTCATCCCTCGTGAGCTACTGTTGATGTGCCCCCCCCCCCCTGAGAGACAGTTACGTGGCTCACTTTTATCTTTTTTTTTAATTAGGAATTACTCCCCCCCCCCAAGTTGTCTTTTTAACCACAGTGGTATTAAATAACTAATTCTCCGTATTCAACCTATGGTTTTGACCATGTCTGCTGTCAAATATGAAATGTGCGTATTCCATGCAAGTTTGGAACCGAAATGGCCCAAGATTCTATCCTTGCGGAGTGCTGGAATTAGTTGTACGTACATCGAAATCACGACACACCGTTTACAAGTGCATACATGTTGCTGTGTTTTAATTATATAGTCAGACGAGAGTGTTAGTACCATACCGCATATTCCGCAGTTTTGTAAATTGGTTAGAAATACGTCACGGTTAAGCATACAAAACGTTTTCATCATATTTCCCCTACATCAGCATTATTCATAGAAGAGGCCTCTGCGAGGCCTTGTCCACCGACTTTCAAGAACTCGCGCGTTATGTGTACCCTATTTCTTGAACGCGTGTGTATGCTTGTGCGTTCGTGTATGCGTGCGTGTGTGAGATGAAGCGTGGGAGGGGACGCAGTCTTAGTGTGTTTTCGTTATTTGTAATAATTAATTAACCTGAAGTTGGAATGCACTGTCAGAGTTTCAAGGCGGACCTTTCGAGACATCAGTAAACATACGTGTCTGTCGCTGCTTGTACATGCAATTAGAGACGATGGATCATCAAAATAAATTTATGCAGCTCATTATATATTCCAGTGTACACGCTTAGTATTCACGCCTTCGTCTCAAGTACACGTCCCCCCGAGCGTACGTCTCTACACGTCTTATAAATACAGGTGAAAGCCAGAAAACCTCGCCAGGATAACCGTGGTACTCGAAAGCGTCTCTCTCTTTGCGATGAGTGCGTACCGCCATCTCCAACTCCCGAATTCATCTCTCGCGAGCAGTACGCACAATATGAGACTCGAAAACAGTTCCTCGGGCAGCTAATGCAGGGCGAGAAAAGAATGGCCATGCAGTGAGGAGATTCGGAGAAACTTCGGTGGCCTAATTAGAAACACGCGTAATGAGTAATTAGACGCCGAAGGACGATGGTTCCACCGCGTAGCGTGTGCTTGAACATTCAACTAACGGAAGAACCTTCAACTCCGGTTTTTCCAATTTATATAGTGAAGATTAGAGAAATGTTGCTATTGTGCAGCCGCTTATCTTATTTAAACAAAAAAAAATTAACTGACAACTGCGCCACTGCATGAAATGAGAATGAATGACGGCAAGGTAGCCGTAATAAGAGCACATAGCCAACAAAAGTCAACATTATCCGTGATTCCCGCATGTCACGTGATCGATCGCGGCCGCTAAGCGGACGCATTTTGATGTAGGCGAAATGCAACACAAACTTGGGATTGTGCGATGTAAGTGTTCATTTAAGAACACCAGATGGTCAAAATTTATGATCAAATAACTGTATTTATTCAGCCACCGGAATATGGGCAACGTGAGGAGGTCAATGTGAAAGAACGGTTCGTTATTGGCCCTCATCACACGTGTAGCGTGTCTGCATTCCGAAATTCAGTGCATAATGGACTGAAGTGCTCATAGAAGTGAAATGCCCAGTCACTCAAAAGTAAGAAGGCCAATACAATGGCTTGCTAGTTGCTTTAACGTGGTTGGCGCGCACTCATCGAAAAGGCTAGAATGGCAGCAAGTCCTGAATAATTTTGTGCACATATGATTATATTCAAGATGTTGTGATGCTACCATGAAAGCTGCATGTTTCATAATTGACAGTGCAAAAAATAAGACGAAAAAAAAGGAAAAGGATAACGGGCGAAAACAAGAAAGAGGAAAATAATCCTGTAGGGCACATGCTTGTATACATGACAATCTTTCAAGGGTTTTCGAGGATTTTCAAGGCCATGTGTGCGAATTTCGAAGGACCACATTGTACGTAAGGAACCAGACTGACACATGTTCAGGCAAGAATGGAGGCTTGAAATAACTAAAAGTCATGAAAAAGGGTAACTCCGCTGAACCAGACGTCGAAAACATGACTCCAACAACATCCTTTTTCTATAAACAACTTCCAATCATAGTTTCTTGAAGTGCATAATCGCTTTCAGTATAACCCAAGTTGCAAACTTTTCTTCAGAGGGGGAAAACTAAACAACAGTTATTACACAATGCCTAGTTGCTTTCTTTCTGAATTTTGATATCAATATTCACTATCTCCTGCTGCTTAGTCTGCAGTATTCCAGAGGCCGTTTAACTTGATGATGCACATGAGATCGTAATTGCCTCTGCCTTTTATTTTTTTTGCATATGAGGCTGCTGTAGCTGTTAATCTCGTAACAGCGGCTTCTAGTTGTTTTTTTCTTGTTTTTGTTCTCACTCTCTGTGTGTGTATGTGTGTGTGTGTGTGTGTGTGTGTGTGTGTGTGTGTGTGTGTGTGTGTGTGTGTGTGTGTGTGTGTGTGTGTGTGTGTGTGTGTGTGTGTGTTTCTAATACTCCTTCTCAATGCAGCATTATTACTCCTGCTCCTGCTTTTTCTGAGTTTACAGAAATGCGTGGCATTGGTTCCATGCAGAAGCTACCGATGTTCTCGATTCTTTTGTTATGGGCACATTACATATGCCACTACTGCCACACACTTCA
This sequence comes from Rhipicephalus annulatus, assembly GCA_013436015.1. Lineage (NCBI taxonomy): Eukaryota > Metazoa > Arthropoda > Arachnida > Ixodida > Ixodidae > Rhipicephalus > Rhipicephalus annulatus. Next base: position 33,012 of record WOVY01010110.1, on the reverse strand, counting down.
CAGCGCATTCTTTGTAATGCCGTAAATGTAGCATGTATCTGCTACATTTATTCATCACAAGTAATGCGCTGTGAAGTGTTCGACAATGTGTGTAAATAAAAAAAGGAAATTTAAAGATTTTAAAAGATTTCCGACAATTCCAGCACTTTCAAGGCCTTGACAACGAACTTGCCAAATTCAAGGGTTTTTAAGGATTTCAAAGATCGCACAAACTATGATCCTGTTTCGTGTTGACGTTCACTTTTCCTCTTTCTACCTTTTTTTTATATTTCGCTGTTACACCACAGCATAAGCCATTAGGCTTACAGACTGTCCCTGCTTACCCCACTTCTGCGAGCTATGTATTGGTTTTCCCTCTGCAACGCTCAATTCTGGATAAACGGCTTGTATACGGAGGCGCATACCGGTGTTATGCGCCTATACCCGTTTAACGGCGTTGCCACGTTATACCTGCGAATTTTTAATCTCGTCAGCCCACCTAACTTTCTGTCTCCCCTTCGTGCGTTTGCCTTCTTTGGGAATTTAATCAGTTACCCTTAATGACCAGCGGTTATCTTGCCTACGTGCTGCGTGCACAGCCCATGTCTATTTTTTCTTCGTGATTCCAACTGTAATATCTTTAACCCCGGTTAGTCCCTGACCCATTCTGCTCTCTTCTTGTTTCTTATGGTTACACCTATCATTTTACATTCCATCGCTCGCCGAGATGTCCTCAGTTTAGGCTGAACTCTCTCTCTTCAGGTTTCTGCTCCGTAGGTAAGTGAACCAGCAAGATGTAGCTGTTATATACCTTCCTCTTGACGGTTAGTGGCAGATTACCATGCATGATTTGAGAATGCTTGCTGAATGTGATCAATCCAATCCTTATTCTTCTAGTTATTTCACTCTCATGGTTCGGCTCCGCGGTTACTACATGTTCTAAATAGAGATATTTTTTTACAACTTCAAGTATATTTCCACCTATCGCAAAATGTTGTTTTCTGCCGAGACTGTTGTACATTACTGTAGTTTTGTGCACATTGTTTTCAGGCCTATACTCTTCTGCTATTCCTGTCCAGTTCAGTAATCATGAGCTGAAATTTGTCGCCAGAGTTACTTATCAAGGCAATGTTATCAGCGAATGGCTGGTTACTAAGATACTCTCCATTAACTCTTATCCCTAACACTTCCCAGTATTGGGTCCTGAATACCTCTTGTAAAGACGTGGTGAATAACTTTGGAGAGATGGTGTCTCTCTGCCTTACAACCTTTATTAGAATTCTTTGGCTTTCTTTATGGAGAACTATGCTGGCTGTGGATCCGCAGTAGATTTTTTCCAGTAAGTTTATGTAGGTTTTGCCGATGCCCTCATTTCGTACTACCTGCATTACAGCTGATGTCTCGACTGAGTCAAACGCCGCATCGTAATCCATGAAGGCTATGTATCGTAGTTGGTTGCATTCCACGCATTGCTCTGTCACCTGATTGATAGTATGAACATGGTTTATTGTAGAGCAGCCTGTACGAAACTCTGCTTGGTCTTTTGGTTGATGTCTTAATTCTATTAGCCATAATTTTTGTAAATAGTTTGTAGAGACCGTACAGTAAGCTGATCGAGTTGTAATTTTTCAGGTCTCCTGACATCTCTCATGTATTAAAACGATGTTTGTGTCCTTCAAAGTTTCTGATACCCTTCCAATCAAAAGACACTTAGTATACAAGGTGACCAGTGCTTCTAACACAATTTCTCCGCCATCTTTCAGCAGAGCCGTTGTTACCTGATCCTCACCAGTGACTTTTCTTTGCATTCCTTCTAAGTATTTCCTTACTACCCATGTCGTTATTCGTAGGATGTTGTGGTAAAAAAACGCTGCCCTGGAGAGTGGGTGTCATGCTTTGACGTAGAAAATCGGTGTGCGGGGCCTATTTAGTATTTATGGGTGCGCGGGAATCATCATGATGGTGATAGCGGTAAAACTATGAGCTCGCCTATGCGCGTGATCGTGCGCGTACCACGTGAAAGCTCCCGAGCCGCGGGGACAGCTCGGCTAACCCCAGAGAGCAGAGCGCTAGGACAAGTTCGGGCCACGCCCCGGCTGCTCGTTCTGACCCTCTGTGTCCGGGCCTCGTCTCGGCGTTGAAGTCCTCGGGTGCCTGCTGGACTGGGCATCGCCCCACCTCACCCCCGCGTTAGTCTGAAGCAACGTTCGTCACGGCCAGCTGCTGTTCTGGTCTTGCAGCGAGACGCTGTCCCAGGTCTGTTCGCGGTACGCTGTTCTCGGGGTGCACAGGCAAGCCCAGGCGTTGACCACCGTACTGGGATGCCCCTGGCGGTTATCTTCTAGACCGGGCCCCGCCTCGGTACGAACTCCGCAAGCACAAGGCACACCGCCTCCTGACTACCAGAGAGCTCAAGGTCAAGCGCAACGTTCACGCCCCAAGAGTAGAATGTGAGTGGACGAACAAGAACATTAACTCCCTTTCGCGTAGGACCGTGAACGCGTGTATATATGTGTGAATTTATGTTGCGTGTATCCATTTGTCCGTCTTCGAGTATATAAAAGTCTCTCGTTGTCCTCGAACGTCCTCTGTCCTCATCTGGCTAACCTGTGCCCACAGTAGCCCACAGATGTCTAACTCCTCTAGGCAACTATTGCTTCTTACGATATCATCTTGGTTGTTTGGGCTTCGGTACAGCTCTCTGTAGAACTCCTCCACCACCACAACTATCCTATCCATATTGGTTTTGACACTGCCTTCTTTATCCCTCAATACATACACCCAATTTTTTCTACGCACAACTAGGGTCCTCTAATTAGCTTCGAGATAGTTCTCGCGATTGGATCGTTCGTCATCAAAACAAATGTGACTATGTCGCACACTGTCCTCGGCGACAGAACGCGTTCTCAACCATCTCAACCAGTGGCGGTTGCAAGAGGGGGGTGGGGGGGGTAGGGGTGATCGCCTCTCCCCTTCCCCCAACTCTCTGTCAGAACCCCTACCCTCTATTCAGTGCTCGCGGTCCACTTCCTCTCACCAATTAGGACAAATGAGTGAAACTACTGTGGGTACACGTTAACAGTATGTATGCTGCGAAAGGGTTTTTTCTGCTAGTAAAAACAAAAAGTAATGACCACGCCCCCTTCTCCGGTGTTACTTTCGGCGACCACCCCCCTAAAATGAGTGGCTGCATCCATCCCTGATCTCAACCACTGGGTGATCCACGCGAAATCGTTTTAAAAACGCAAAACAAACCACGTGTAATGGAAGCAAGCAAATGAGCACACCAGTTCAAAGCATAGAAACAATGACAGCATCGTATGCGCCAGTGCTTACCGCTTCCGACCGCCCAAACACGGCCTCGCGCATGGTCGAATTGCAGAATGCGGTCGCGGCAACCCGAGAAACATCCATGGAGTACCTCTGTAAAGCACGAACGGGACGTGCATAATGATCGACCACGACAAATTAGCACTCGCACTCTTCTAGGCTGCAATCACGTGCGGGGCCTTCGTTCGAAAACGCTACCCGCTGCTGCCACATGTGTTTTTATTTTATTTATAACATACTGCTGACCAGAATTCGGTCCTTGCAGGAAGGGCACTCATAGTACACTAAAAAAAGAAATGCAATACCAAAATATCAATACAGTGAGTACAAGGAATGCGCAAATTTTTACACTCAACTTAGTAAAGGCACGCAGGCTGCGTACTATAAAAAAATGCAGTAGTGTAGTTAGAACAGAAGTAAGTAAAATAAAGTAAAACATACAAGACGTAAACACAACACCTAACGCGTGTATTATGTTAACTTAAATATGTTGTTCCGGTCCTCCCTTATGAGCGACCGATACTGTGGGTACGGCGGCGTCGCAATCTGGTGTTGGAGAACCGCAGAAGCTCCCTTTGACGATCAGAAACCCGGGAGCCAAGGTGGACGTTGGAGTGAGACATATCGAAAACAGCGCTGCTCGTCACTTGTTTTGTTGTTTTTTCTCTCTCGCGCGCGACACTTTCTGGCGGCTATGTCAGAAGAGTCATAGAGGGAAAATGCAAAAATGTTAAACAGTAGAAATTGTGGGTACTAAAACGTCTTCACGTTTTAGAGAATGTTTGAGCTTTAGAAAAAAAATTATTCATACATGGATGAAGAGAACAACGGCGGACCACGCCAATGTATGACGTCATTCTCGCTCCATGAATAGAACAGGCGCGATTCATTTCTTTTGTAGCAGACGAAATGCTCAATATAAGGCGGCATAACGTGACGAGACAACAAAATATTAAAAAAAACAAAAAAACAAGAAAAACTGATTGCGTCTTTCAGAGTGACATGTTTTTCCGGCTTCAGCTAATTGCGTGTGTCACCGACAACGAACACAGCAAGGAGGTTCTATAGGACCTCTGGAGTGGCAGTCCTGGCCGCTGCCAACGGGAGCAAGTGAAGCCGCTAGCGGCCATATTGCTAGTGGAAAAACAGGGCGGAACCGCCAAAGACCGCAATGAAATACGCGCGTGGCACGCGTCGGTTTGCAGTTCCACGATTAAAAAAAAATGAGATGGTAACCACTTTTAGGTTACACCAACGAATAAATACCTCTTCTTGTTTATGAAACAAATTATTTCATGTACCCATAGTCAGCTGCACGCTTTCAGATGAATCTGTTGTCGAGGGTCGCATATCGAGCTTGCTGGCGCACTCCTGCGGTGTCAAAGGGCTGTAGTATATATGGGGTGTTTTACAAAATGCGCCTGCAGATACTGAAGATCAAGGGGAACGTGACATTTGCTCACCTCTTTCATATATGTGCTTGTGTATGTGTCGACAGATTACCAGAGAATATATATATATATATATATATATATATATATATATATATATATATATATATATATATATATATATATATATATATATATATATATATATATATATATATATAAGAAAGTTAAAGTAATTAAAGCTAAATTTAGAAAAAAATAGTTAATTAATTAAACTGGGAGTTACCAGTAATTTTTTCTAGAGTTATCGAATTCTAACCAATTTACAGGCGGAACCGAAACTGAAGCACCGATGTCGCGTGCAACTGACAAACTTCAGGAGACGTACCCCAAATGAACCGTTTATAAGAACGATTGCAGTGGCGTTAGTTACGCATAATATTTATCAACTTCCGTTGGCGACGTGGGTTGTCATGGCAAACGCAGCCTTCAGAGCGTAGAAACGAGGTAGCTTGATGTTTGATAGAACGCCACTCACTCATTTTGGAACTTTGTTTATCGGCGTTTTGGTTTCCGTTTCATCGGCAAGATAAAACAGATTTCAAAGGTGTCTCATCTTGTTTTAGACGCAATTGCTTATTCTTGTGACTACATTCTATTGAAGCTACGTCAAGGAGGTTTTTGCGGATGCGCTTGGAAAGTAGGAAAAATCGAAGGTGTACTGCCAAGCAACAGTATGGTTGTCTACCCCGTTCTGTCGAAGCAGCATTCTTTGAAGTGAATAGAACAGAGTTGGTCACCGTCCGTTGCCCTCGAACTATTTCTTCGAACAGCACGTTCCCAGGCAGAACACAGCGCACTGTCTTTCGGAAACCTGTAACACGGATAATCATGGCATGGAATTATTGTAGCGTTAGCTACACTGGCCTCGCTGAGCCAATTTCGCGTGGCACTGGTCTGAGCATGCGCAATGATACTCCGCCGCCGCCCTCTCCCAGTGCAGTCGCCCTCTGACACTGCGCTGGAGCCGCTTGATAGCGCCTCTGACTGGCGTTTGCCACTGTGGTATAGCCATGGAGAAGGAGAGTGCAAATGCTGCTCAACGGTGCAGTAGAGCGGAGAAGCTTAACTCATCAGATCCCGAAGTAGTTGCCCGGAAAAATAAATATACATGTGCCACATGATACGTATACCGTGCGTGTGTCATTGGAACAGCTGTAAGCACGATATCTGGAAAGCTAAGAATAATCAGCTGAACCTTTGCTAACGCTACGTATATCTTGGCATAGCTGAGCTAAGCCAATGCCATTTTCTCTACGTTTGCGAATTCCTCGATAAACATGCACAAAATTCAATATGCACTCGCCAGAAAAATATGCATGCACGCCGTCAGTCTTGCCTTGTAAGACAGCACCAGAAAACTTGGAATTCAAAGGGCATTCAGACGTCTTACTTGTTCCAATGTTTGATATGTGCAGCCATAGACCACAAGTGCTTCGTCCATAAACTTAAAACTCGTGAATGACGTCGTGTCAGCGAGCATTTCAAGCTTCAAGTTACCTTCCATACAGCTATGCACATTTATTACATGCATGCGCACCTTTGATATTGTTTATAATTTAACAGAATACGCGAAAAAACAGGCGATCGTCAGAGGATGAAGCGAGAATACTTACAAGTTAAAAGGGATCCCAGGCGTCTTCTTGATGCGATTTGTGCATCCATAAGCGACGCACGAAGTCATTATGGCCTTGTAAAATCTTTAACTGCTTTACAAAAGCATGTCACAGTCTCCAAAGGCCACTGCGAGGGCGGAGCTACGAAGCGCACTTTGTCGTCTGCTTTCGAGTCTGCGTCACTCATCGGGGCGCATTTCCACTCCAGAAAACACGGCAAAACAGAGCACGGCCGGGCTAGAGAGCGAGCGGCGCGCGTGCTTTTACGGCCTTCGCAAGAGGCCTAGTTCCTGCCTGCGGCCGCTGCTAGGAGCTGGCGCTGCGGGCCAACCATGCGGACGCGCTCGTCTACCACTCCGCGCGCGGCCTCTGCTCTTCTTTTTTTTTTTTTCACTACAATCACCGCTACTGGCGTACGCAGAAGGGGGTTAAAGGGGGCCGGGTAGGAAGAACCAAACGAAGACTGCGTGCCCATCCCCGAATAATGGTTTCTGATCTTCGGCTGATTATTTGTGTCGCACGCTACGCACCAGCCCACGGCCGGGCTAGAGAGCGGCGCCGCGCGCGCTCCAGCGCGCGCCGCTTTCTCTCTAGCCCGGCCGTGACCAGCCATACGCGACTTCGATGTATGTTCTCAAAGCGACGATGAGCCATTTTGCAATTTCTCTGAAGAAATTAATGAAATAATTACAAAATTCGACAGAACGTGGAATCGCCCTAAATTTTTAGTGTATCGTGAATAAATTACAAGCTTTGGCTTTTTTCTGTTGTGTGGTTTAATTTTTGTGTACTTTTTGGTCTTTCACGCTGCCCTCCCTGCCCCCCTCCCCTTTTTCTGAACTGAAATCCTAAGTACTCCGCTATCGTGGGCGCCCGCCATCAGGTGCAACAAACTGAATTGCTGCAAAATTTTGCTCTCAGCGCAGCGTGATTGATTCGCCTTGGCTAGTTTCAATGTTTCGGTTTCATATGCAGGTTGAAGTACTTAGCGGCGTACTCTAATTGTCATAGGTTACGACTTAAAACTTGCAGAGCGTTAGTTAGAAATCTTTAAAAACGCATGCCGAAGAAAAAGCATCGGGGATAATCTGTGAACTGAAAGGCACCAAGCAAACTGGAAACGAGTTTATTAGTTTATTATATGGAAACGAGTTCGAGCACCAGAAAAATCATCTTCGGCGTGACAGAACAGTCTTGCACAAAAGAAACGTTGTTCGAGCTGGAGAAGCTTCACAGTCGGAAGTGCTTCCTCGACGGCTTATGTGTATAGTTCATGTGCTTTTCATTGTCGTCGGTGACTCGAGTAAAGTGATTCACTAAAAGGATACTGAAGAATTTGTCAGCAATAAAACTTGCTGACCGTCTTCCGTGACTATTGTCAACACTTTCGGGGCAGTTCAGCAGAGGTACGTCCTCAAGATGCGGTCCTACGAGCAGCTGTAGAACATCGAGAACATGCGTGCGTGGCAGGTGTTTTGCCATTTTCTCGAAGAATGTGACGATCCCGTTTAAAAGTGCAAGGAACTCTGGCCTCGGGTAGGCAAGGCCGCTTCTGTCCTGGCCTCTCAAAAGCGCGTACAGTGGCTGATCTTTGTCGCTTGTAGTGAGGAGCATGGCGCAAGATTCGCACCCGAAGTCTGTGATCAGTTTCGCGATGTAACCGCCGACGTAGGCCAAACCAGAGCATGTCACAGACAGTGGGGGAGCGGAAGTACATTCCCTAAGCTCTTTCAGGTCGTCAGAGAACGTCACCGACAGGCTACTGACCAACTTGTCAACATCAGTGTCGCACGTCACGACTTCAGGTGGCCTTGCGAACTTGGATTTTACAATTTGGTCCAAAACAGCCGTCACAGCCCGGGCGTCGAGCATGTCGTTTCCACCGCACATGTACCTGACTCTGCCGAATACTGCTTCTATGGGGTCGCTGTTTAGCTTCCTTGTTAGCACGTAGTTGATGCCTTGGGTTAGGAGGTATCGAGTTGTTTCCACTGTTGACTGTAGTGAAAAGCAGGGCCTCAAACGTTTCGTCGGTGAAAGCGCCCTTCCCAGAGGCGACTGAGCTTGCTTGTACTTTCTTTACATAGCACGTGAAGTCATTTTTCTAGCCACAATAGCCGGCCGTCGTCCACGTCTGCAATGGGGGCCTTCTGCCCCGTTCCCCCGAAAGAGGTGTCGTGCATATCAAACCAATCTTTCATTGTCCTCATGAAGTGCACGGTGGAACTTGCTCGCCTAAATGCGGAGAGTGCAGGGTCATTGCGGGAGTTTTCTTCGAGGTGTTCCAGTGCTGCACAAACCTGTGGGGAGAAGATCTGAACCGCACGAAGTACATTCATCTTCTCCAGGTTTGTAGGGTAGACATGCTTCCTCGTCAAATTCCTGGCAAGCTTGATTGTCATATTCTTCTGGTGCTCGTACAGCTGTTGTACGAAGGTGCCACTAATCACAACTGAGCCATTCGTAAGCTGTCGCTCCAGGAACTGGTTGCGCACATTCTTCAGGACGTGGCAAGGATCGAAGCTGAGCAGAATGATGCGGCTGTCATCGTGTGGGTGCCTCACGACTGTTTGCAGAGAGCCACTCCCCAAGTGTTTAAACAAGGTGACGTTGGCTGAGTAATTGTCAGTCACAATGCGGGTCACAACGAAGCCACACAATTCCACCGCAGCGATCACCTCTTTTGTCCACGTGAACAGGTACCTGCCGCTCAGCTGTTTTGTGAAGTAATACGAACAGGGAATTTTGTACTTGCTTGACAGGCCTTGCAATACAAAGCACAAAACTCTGTTCGCGAGCACATCCTTCGAGCTGCTGGGCGTATCACCACCGGGCTTGTCTTTAAGGCCAAACACAGCGTCGGCCTTCCTGTCATAGATGCACTTGGGTCTGATGCTTGCTTCATCGATTATCAAGGAGGCCATATGCTGCTTGCTGCTCAGCATCGACGCCTCGGAAACGAGCCTCTCCTTCATCGCGGCGCTCATTCCGGATGTCGTCGGGGATGGATCCATGTACCTCTGTAGAGTACACTTTGCAGGCAAGGTTAAAAGGCCCGACGTGCGAGCGTAGTCATATCCTTCCGGCGAAATGAAACGCCATATTACGCACTCTCGAATGAACTCTTCAGGGTAACTGTCATGCTTTTTCCCGTACCTTCCGATCTGATGTAGAAGGAAAACGGCCTTTTTTTCCCCTCGCTCAGCGTCTGCCACAATTTCCTCAAGTGCAGCCAAGTGCCTGTTTGCACGGTACACCTCGCTTGCCTTTTGCTCAGCTCTCAGCAGAGACAGAGACTTCTGACTTTGAGAACGGTGATAGGCGACTTGAGAACGCAGTCTTCCAACCATAGAAAGGTACCGACTTGCTCGCTGCGCATCATTGTTAGTGGTCTGGGTGGAAACATTTGCAGACGCCTTGTCGAAACTCTCCGGAGCATCCAAACCCGCAGGTAGTTCCGCTGGCTCTGCCTTCCGCTTAGTTGGTTTGCGAGGGGGCAAAGATTGTCTTACGACTGGTTCTTTCCGGGGCTTCTACGCACTTGGCGCCAAGTATGCGGGATAATCTTCAAAGACAGTTGGCACGGCTCCGGGAAGCAGCTTTCTTATCCTGCAGTCAGGAGCGTAATCGATCTGACGGAAGTGCCTGCTGCATACGACAGTCGACGGCGACCTGTCGTTTATTACGAGGTTCTGCCTTGAAATGTTCCGCTGCCATTTTGAGCACAGTTCTTGATCCACAGGGAACTGGTGGAACGAAACCCCCGGCGTTTTCCCGGCACGCGATTTGCAGTACGGGACACAACAGTACACCATCACAGCACCGGTCAAAGCATATACACTGAGTTCACTTTACTATGTTGAACAACATGCAGCGCACTGCGATGAATTTCTGAAAACTCACGCCTTCAGCTTCTCTCAGACCGAAAAAAAGTAAGGCGATGTGATTGCGGTTAAATCACAGAAGCACAAACACTGCGAAAACAGCCCGCACGTGCGTCGAAAGCAGCCTGCAAATGCAAGCGCGCAAGCAGCGCAAGTGCCAGGCAAGGGTTGGCTTGCGTAGCCCCCGTGCGGAGACTGGCGGAACTGTACGTCACGACTCCTCCCCTTTGTTCTCGCCGCCGCTGCGGAGGCCGTATGAAAGCGCGCGCGCCGCTTGCTCTCTAGCCCAGCCGTAAACAGAGCATGACCTACTACACTCCTGACCTGCCCAGAGAGCACCTCTTCCAGCGCCCACGTTCTAGTTCATACCTTCTGCCGCTAGGGCCGTCACCTACGAGCGGCGTGGCGCTAGTCAGCACCTGCTCGCTGACGTCATCTTCACTCTTTGTGGTCAAATTTTGACCAACAAAGCACTCGTAGTGCGTATTTATGATCCAAAATTTAGAATTATTCAGAAATAATAATACTAAAAGACATTCAGAATTTTTTTGCAATAAAATGCACGCTACCACGCATAGGCTGCCCTACATCGTGTAAATCTACGGGTTCCCACGTTTGTCAACCAGTGTGCTATAAATACTCAAGCGCTCTGAACACCTTGCTTAACCAGCAATGTATGGGAAGAAATAGTCACATATATGCCGCCAGTTCACTACAGAATGCAGGCATTCTTATACCAGCGCCTACAAAACAACCGTAAAGAAACAGACGAACAGGTTATAGGTAGCGCCACCAATGGTGAGCGGTTGAACGAGAGCGGGGACACGCGCTCCCATAGGAACCCCGCTATCTGAACAGGTCAGGAGTGTAGTAGGTCATGAAACAGAGATCTCTGATTACACCCTTCCCCCCTAGGGGGCTAAACGTGGGTTGATTTTAAAGTCAGTATGCCAGCTGTTAGGCTTTTTTAATTCAACAAAATATTGAACCTAATGTTCTGGTAGAATTGAAAAAGTAAAAAGCTATGAGTTGAGCAACGTTTTTTTGCAACCTCTAATTTTAGTTCACAACGCCACCGCTACTAATACATTGGTTGCCCGGCGCAGCGTGAGGTAGGTGTTTTGTGCTGTAGTCGTTTGATCGCGTGGTTGCCTCTGGGTAGGACGCACGGAGCTCACCACTTCAAAGCAAGAGCGACTCGCTGCTTTATCTTCGGAATCATAGCAACCGTTTCCTGCGTGGCGAACTTTCGAGAAATAAAAGGTAGTACGCTTTCCCTTGTTTTCACTTTCAGGTCGTGCTGTGTGGGCAAGCGCGCCGACACGTAGATAGCAGACAGCCCAGCGCGGATCCGAAACTATGGAAGAATTACGGAAAAACAGCAATTTCACGTTTTCTCCGTTTGGTAAAACGTTAATTTATCCCCCGTACTTGTTATACCACCTTTGTATTATGAGCAGTTTTGTATTTCAGCACTTATATTCGTTTTGTAACGAGCCAACGGTGTTTTTTTTTTTTAGCAATTGCTATGAAATTAGTTTGAGATGTTTGCGCCTCACGTGAAAGCAACTGCTGCCCTTATAGTGAGTGTTGAAGATAATTGTAATAATAAAATAAGATCTGACCTTAACGTAACTGTGCTTAAATTAACGATTTAGGTCAAAAATTGGTCACACAGACTTTATATGGCAAGCTTTTTTGTAGTTACGTACAATGGGAAAATTGCTTGGTTGAGGAATATATGAGAATTCCAGTACTGTAGTTACAGCCATCTCTAGAGTATGATTACTAAAATCGTGGTTGTGGAACGCTTGGGACGTAAAACCTTAGATACTAATATTGTGATTGCCATAATCCCCTCACAGCAGAAGCTAGAAGTTTATTTTCTTGCTTCTTTAAGCGAATAATACAGCCAAAGGGAAACAAGATATTGGCACGCATAAAAAAAAAAAAACCTGGCAGTGATAGTGTTGTATAGGTTAAAAAAAAAAAAGACTTGGCGCCAGCAGTCTTGTGCACGCGCACCTGTGCACCGGTATTTTATAGCTTCCTATCTAAAACCGTCTGCGAGGCTGATGAATGTTATCGGCACGTTTGCGCATCCTGCTTAACCTCTCTCAGCCTCGTCAATTGTGTGCATTGTGAAACACATTCATTTGCAAAGCAAGCGCAGCACCATTTGGATTCTGAGGCTGCACAGATTTCTACCCAGTGCCCCTATAAAAAGTGAGGTTATTGTTTTCGTGCTTACATAACTGTAAAAGTTATTCATAAAGTTCGTATTTAACGAGGGAGAAAACACTAGCCGCGAGACATTGTAGAGCTGTTTCCTAACTGCTCCTCGACACCCCTTTGCCACCGACAAATGAGCTACCCCATTCCAGCGTTGCAGAACTCATTCTCAGACAGTTCTATTTCAGTTGTAACTTCTTGTTTTTGCAAAAAACATTTTGATAACGGTTGATGCAAAGGAATGGGAAAGAATTGTATGGTTCTAGTGCAGGTGAATCGAGGAGATGTGATCTTTTTTTTTCCTTTTGGATGAAAGCCGCATGCATCACCATCAGCAATGCTGAGAGCTGACACTTGTTATTTATCATCTTCAATTTATTTGTTTGAGCATACACAAGCTGCGATAGAAGAGCTGCTGCAGATGTGGTTTATAATGGTAGTGAATGTTGTCTCCGGGCATCATTGAATACACAAGGCATAATAAAAAGAAAGATAATTTACCTAAACTCTGAAACTCTCATGTCTCATAGGCTACACACAAACACCACAGAGGTGAAACAGCGCGTGATCTTGTTCACTCTCCTCAGTGTCGCCATCTTCGCCTCTTTTCGCAAGAATGCGCGCATCTCGTGGAGACGCTAGCAATTTTCCAACACGAACAAGCTTTTTCAACTTAGTCAGCCATTAAACAATGAGTGAAGAAAAGACACACTTGCGATATCAATAGCAATAAAGCACCTCGAGCTAGAAATTTGTATAGCCTTCAATAAATGATACGCAAGCAAAACCAGGCACATTCACATAAAATTCTGATTGAAAAGTATGCTCAAGTTGATTAATGGAATGAAGCGAGGCTGCACTGAGCCTGAATTTATAAACTGTATCGAGCTGAAAAAAACAGAGAATTTGTGCACTATTCCATTGTGAAAACCCTCTATTCGATAATTCATCCAAAACTCAGGGGCTAACAAGGGCCAATCAGATGTATATAAAGAGCAAGCCTTCTGTATTTGAGCCTGCTTTTCAAGCTTTGTACTTCTTATTTTGTGCTGTTGTTAAGTTTTGGCATTTGCAAGTGGCCTCTCGCACCTATGTTTTGTACAGAAAGCATAGCTCGGCAAACTCAGTCACGAGTCTGCTCACTCAGACTCGGATCGATCTAGGAGTATTGGTTAGTCCGGGTGAGTAATATTCTGGGGAATTTGAGTCTGTGCGAGTTCAGCTGATGAAAATTTCTTGAGAGTGAAAATCCCAGTGAGTTTATCTTGGGAAAATTCCAACGAGTTTGTGTCCAAGTGAGTCCGAAGTGCAGTTGAGTCTGAGTGAGTTCCACTTGTTTTTGTCAACTTGTGTACATAAGTATGGTTGCAGAATGGTACTTATGTATATGATATTCAGGCTGGGTACATCATATTCAAGATGTTGCAGCAACATACTGACTTTTTTCAACAGAGTCGTCTCAATCTTTCAACATACGGTCGACTCTCATTAATTCAAGTTCAAAAAGACCTCTGAATTTTATTTGAATTATTAAGAAGTTTTATTCACTAGAAGTTCTCAGACACCACACATTATAATTAGGCACTGATTTCATCACATTCAAAATGGTTTTAAGCATTTTAAACTCTAACTTCACACAATAAACAGAAAACAGAGGTGTAAGGCCCACAAGTTTCTTGGCCATTAAATGCTGATCAGACCTTTTAAAGAAATCATGAATTGCCAACTGTTTCCTTGCTACATGTGCCTTCAGCACAAAGCTCTCTATACCATTTGAGAAGTATCACAGTTTACCGTGCGTATGCTTCATTTCAAACATTGGTAACTAGCAAAGCCATTCTCCTTGGAGGCCTGAGGTGCCTATTTTTCATAATTAGACTGTTAGGAATATATATACGCAAATTTTTAAGTGGTAGTGGGAAAGCAGCAGACATTTTCTCATATAGGAGTGCAAGAATTATGAATTAACTGAATGATGGAGTTTGAATTAAAAGGCTTTTAATAAAAACACATTCAATGAATAGAGGGCCAACTAAATAATTGAATTTTGTTTGTACTAACCAAAAGCATGAATCATCAGTTTCAATTATCGCGAGTCTACTGTAATCAATATACCGAGTCTCCTCAACATACCGAGGCTTGTATCAGTGGTGGATCAAGAGGGTGGGCAGTGAAGGCGACTGCCCCCCCCCCCCCCAAAGCCTGTTGGCACCCCTCCTCCTTTCTTTATTGCTTGCCATCCACCTGCTGTCACCGATCAGGACCACTTTGACTACACCCGCACATTAACAGTATTTATGCAATGACAAAGTTTTTGTGCTTGTAAAAACAATAAAAAAGTAATGACCACGCTCCCCTCTCCAGTGTTACTTCAAACGACCTTCCCCTCCCTAAGATGAGTGGCTGGATGCGCCCCTGGCTCAAATTCACAAACGCTCCTGGACTCGAAACTTGACCTCCAGAGATCCTTAAGGACCATTTCGCGTTTTGATTTCTGAAGTGCGAAAAGTCTCTAGGATCTCCTGGAGGTCGGAGTTTCAAGTCGAGAAGCATTTGTAAATACAGGCCAGAGTCTCCTCAATAAAATACTGAGTCTACTCAGCAAACTGGACAACATCCAAAAATAACTTTAAGGAATTTAAGATGCATTCTTTACTTGAACTAATGTTTATACACTCTAACCTTAATATAACAAACCCAGATATAACAAAATATCAGTACATAATTCGGCAGTGCACAAAAGGAAACAGACAAATATGGATAAGTTCCGACTCGCCCACATTTGAGTTATACTACACGAAATGTCGGTTATAACAAAGTAACTGAAGAATACTCTTGCAGTCGATACAGAGTAAAAAATATGCCCTTCGAATTTTTCACCATAATCAACTTATTTTCATAAAGGTGTAACTTTGCTATAATGAGGTTTAAATGTATTGCAGTAATGTTTTTTTGATAATTTATTACTATTTTCTTTTTTATATTTGTTATGTTTATACACCTTATCAGAATGTGCCAGTTGTGATTCTTTGTATAAAACATTCTCTAAATGAGTCGAAGTTGTGCATGACCTGTTTTTTTTTTGTACCAATCCGTATTTCAAAGCAAAAGCCTCCGTTAGGCTATGCAGGCTGTTGTGGTCTGGGTCCTGTGGGTCTCGTCGTTGGTAGCTGGCTCCCATCGGACTCGTCCCTTATAGCGAGAAGCAATGCTTATATGGGAAAACAGAGAACAGACGTTTATTTACATTAGAGAGAGGTCAATAAGAAAGTTTAGATATATAGTGGCGTTCTTCGTACATGGCGAGCTCTCCACTCGAAAAAGCACACCGAATGAGCCGTGGGGGCTCATTATAAAGGGTCTGTCCTCCCCAGATCCCTAGATCGGGGACCGCGTACAGATGGCACCGTCCAATCACGGACCACACATTACCCGCGAGGGTGACGAGCACGCACGGTCCACGCGAACGTTCAAAACTGAAGCGTGGTCACCGCACGGCCATGTGGCACGAACGCGGCTCCCCCCCCGTCAAGGTGTGTCGCTGGGCGAGGGGTCTGGAGTTGATGACTGCATCCATCGAAAGGGCCGCCGTAAACAAGCTTCAAAGGGTGCCGAACGACTCGTTCAATTAGCGGGACGATTCCCGGCCGCCGCCGCCGCCGTCATCTTCCAAAGAAGAAGCTGCACCGGTGGTCTCCCGAACTGCTCACGGCGCCGCGGCGGCAGGACGCCGCACCCTCCGGCCAGGTGGGAACAATACATGGCGGACACAGGCCGCCAACCCGTTTGGCGACTCAAAAGGAACATCAAAAGGAACGCCGATCCATTGTCAGACCTGGCGCCGGTCCTAACAGCCTCTCCGCCGGGGAAAGAAGATCCCGAGGTGCAGTGGCCAGCAGGTACTGTGCAGCGGGATCTGTATTGCAGCTTGTCGGCTCTTCCTCTATTATTTTTGTCCCGAACACTGGATCCGATGATCATTGACCAAGAGGGCGTTGCTCGCAGGGATGAGGTGACCCCTCTCCACCATATTTTCCGCCCACCACAAATGAGGAACTGCGGAAACTGCGCCGAAAGCACACCCACACACGAGCAAGCACACGGCAATTCCCTACTCAGAATCACCAGACTTAGATTCACCTGTGGAAGTCATTTCCTTCTACCTCAACTTTATTCCTGTGGCCCCCGCCGAGTCGCAACACCACATCAGCCACTTTTGAAGACATTAAACAAAACACTTGACACATGTTTGGATAAATACAGAAAACTAGTGGGCCTCAAATCGAGGATAGAAAGCAGAAAATCGTTTTGAAGCCCTCGGGGTACTAGGGACAACGACTCAGACCATCTGCGTTGCTGTTGAGTTTACCCTTCTTGTAATGGATATCAAAGGTGTATTGTTGAAGAGCTAAGCTCCAGCGCAAAAGACGGCCGTTTTTCGATGACATGGACTGTAGCCATGTGAGGGGACAGTGGTCAGTCTCTATTGTGAACCTAGAACCGGCGATGTAGCAAGCTAGCTTCTGCACAGCCCAAACAACGCAGGCACATTCCTTTTCTGAGGCACTGTATGCTTCCTCACGAACAGAAAGCTTTCTACTGGCATACAGTACAGGGTGTTCCTGGTCGTTCTCTCCCCTCTGACAAAGCACGACACCCATACCCCGGTCGCTGGCGTCACACTGAAGAATGAACGGCTTAGAGTAGTCAGGCGCGCTCAACACTGGCTGACTTTTTAGTGCTTTCTTTAGCGTAGAAAATGCATGTTCCTTGGCCCCATCCCATTTTACGGTCTGGGGTTCAGTCTTTCTAAGAGCGTCTGTCAAGGAACTTGCAATGTCAGAGTAACGCGGGATATACCTTTGATAATAACCGGCCAATCCAAGAAACGACCGAATGTCTTTCTTGGTTCGTGGTTGGGGAAAGTTGTCTATTGCGGCCAGCTTTACTTCTGACGGCCGGCGGTAGCCTTGGCCTATTACATGCCCTAGATAAGCTACCTCAGCGCGCCCCAATTGGCATTTCGCAACCTTCACTGTTAAGCCGGCCTCACGCAGACGACATAGCACAGCTCGCAAGTGTTTCATGTGGTCTATCCAGGAAGAAGAAAAAATAGCAATATCATCTAGGTACGGGAGGGCAAAGTCCTCCATACCCTGTAACACTTTGTCCATTAGGCCAGAAAAGCAATAAGGGGCATTCTTTAATCCAAAACTAAGGACCTTCGGCCGAAATGTTCCCATCGGGGAAATAAACGCCGCAAGCCTACTAGCCCTTTCAGTTAGAGGCACCTGCCAGTATCCCCTGACTAAATCCAAAGTCGAGATGAAATTGGCACTGCTGACTTGCTCAAGCCTTTCCTCAATATGCGGAATTGGATAAGTTTGGTCCTTTGTAATCGAGTTGAGCCTCCGATAGTCAATACACGGTCGCGGCTCTTTCCCTGGGACCTCAACCAAGATCAGAGGCGAGGTGTAATCACTCTCTCCTGGCTCGATCACTCCTAGCTCGAGCATTCGGTTTATCTCCGCGGCCATTATTTCCCGTTGCCTCGGGGAAACGCGGTAAGCTTTAGAACGAATCGGTTCCGAAGATGTCAGCTCAATATCATGAACTAGGGCTTTGGTTCTGCCAGGTGTGTCTGAAAATGTTTCTTTAAAGTCAAACAATAGTTCCTTCAGTTCCGCTTTCTGATCTGGCTCCAACTCCGCCTGCTCTACCAGGTTACTAATAGTCTCGCCAATGTCTTTGTTTTCTGTTGTTAACTCCGGGAAATCAATAGGCATTTCTTCCGGTTGATTGAGCGACATGTTTACAACGGCATGCCTCTGCTGGTACGGTTTGAGCAGATTAGTGTGGTACACCTGTTGCGTTTTACGCCTTCCCAGTCCAGTAACCAAGTAATTTGTGTCTGACAATTTCTGAACTACCTCAACAGGTCCCTCCCACTGGACCTGAAGTTTATTCTTCAGTGAGGGTTTCAGTATCATCACTTTTTCCCCTACTCGAAAGCTTCGCGTCCGGGCTGTCTTGTCATAATAGCGCTTAGCGTTGTTTTGAGCTCTGCGCATTTCCTGCTCCGCTAGTTCTTGAGCTGCGTGAAGTCGGTCTAACAGCTCAAGCACGTATGCTACTACCGAAGGGTCGTCCGCCCGGCCCTCCCAAGATTCTCGAACAATGCGAAGTGGGGAGCGAAGAGCACGTCCGTAAACAAGCTCCGCAGGCGAAAACCCTGTTGATTCGTGAGGAGCGATCCGAAGCGCGAACATAGCTGCGGGCAAGCAAGCCTCCCAATCCTCTTTTTGCTCATAACAAAGGGCGCGTAGCAGCCGTTTCATGACTGAATGTACCTTTTCTACAGCATTTGACTGAGGGTGGTACACTGAACTGTGGATGATTTTAACGCCACACTTTTCTAGAAATGTCGAGGTTAGTGCACTTGTAAAAACAGATCCCTGGTCGGACTGAATTTCTGCGGGGAAGCCTACACGTGCAAAGATAGATAAAAGCGCTTTAACTACCTCCTCCGAGCTGAGCTCCTTTAACGGTACTGCTTCCGGGAATTTCGTGGCCGGGCAGAGCACTGTGAGTATGTGCCGGTACCCGGACTGCGTTACAGGAAGTGGACCCACTGTGTCTATAACTAGCCTGCGAAACGGTTCTGTGATAATGGGGACCAGCTTCATAGGTGCTTTAGCCTTATCCCCTGGCTTGCCAACGCGTTGGCACGTGTCGCAGCTTCTTACAAATGCCTCCACCTCCCGAAAGCAGCCGGGCCAGTAAAACTCCCGTAACAAACATTCTTTTGTTTTTTTGATGCCGAGATGCCCTGACCACAAACCTCCGTGGACCAGGTGCAGCAGCTCCTTGCGGAAAGGATACGGTACGACTAGCTGATTAAACCGAACTCCTTTTCGACTCGTGTACTTTCTGTACAAGACGCCCCCCTTCTTGGTGAACTGAATGTTTTGCTTAGCCACCCCTTCCTTCGCGTCTGGCGTTAAGTTACGGAGAGTGGAGTCATTTTCCTGTTTCACTATCAGTTCTGTAGGACTTACATTTAACAGCTTTATAGTGCATTCTACTTCTCGAGATGCCTCGGATTCATCCGGTTTCTTACATCTTTCTTTAGATATTGTGTTTTGAGGCTCCATTATAGGGCGGTCCAGTTTCGTGCCAGGTAAAGAAGGCTCTGCCGCTGAAGCTGTTTCGTCTGCCACCGGATCTTTACAAACTGTCTGAGCGGCGAGCTCCCTTGCTTTGGATCGAGTTAAGGCCTGTACGATACCCTCACTGAACCCAATTCCTTTTTGTCGCAGCAAGTACTCTGATTTATTTGAGAACAAATACGGGTATTGCACTGGGAGATGTGCCGAAACGGCAGCTTCAGTGTCTAGAACACCGAAAGGGCCTTCGATGCGGACTCTTGCTACTGGGAGACATGCACTGTTTGTCTCTACTGCTTGTCTTATCCACGCGCATTCTCCTGTAAACTGACTCTCCTCGACATAGGACGGGTGCACTACATCCATAGTGGCGGCCGAATCGCGGAGCACGCGGCACGGTTGGCCATTCACGACTAGGTCTCGGATGTATGGTTCTAGCAATTTCATGTTTTCGTCATTACTACAGAGTGACATTAACACAACTTTCGGGTTCTTACAACCCAAAGAAATATGCCCCGTCTGTTGGCAGTTATAGCAAACTATCGGCTTCTTGGCCTCGAACGCCTTTTTCTGTTGCCCTTCCGCCCTTTTCTCGGGTGCTTCTTCCTTTCTCTTGTTTTTCTCATCACCGCTTCCTTTGGAGTCTAAACCCTCCTTCGGCATATACCGACCCGACTTTGTCCATCGCGGAGGCTTGTCGGCCCGATATTTACTAATCTCCCTCCTAGGGACATCCTTGCCTTCGAGGGCACGGCGATTTACGTACTCCTCTGCGAGCTCTGCCGCTCTCGTGATAGTATCTACTCCTTGTCTATCCTGAACCCAGTACCTAATGTTTTCAGGTAGACGCCGAAAGAATTGTTCCAACGCAAAACACTGCAGAGTCTTTTCCGCGTCGCCAAGCGCACCCTCCTCTCTAAGCCATTCCTCCAGATTTACCTTTAAGGTGTACGCAAACTCTGGGTATGACTCGTCTTTGGCTTTCTCGATCTCACGAAATTTTCGCCTGAACGCCTCCGCTGACAGTCTGTACTTTTTGAGCAGACTCGCTTTGACTCTGTCATAGTCGTCTGCGTCTTCTTTACCCATACGGGCTATAATGTCAGCTACTTCACACGGCAGCAGCGTAAGCAAGCGCTGGGGCCACGTGTTTTTAGCAAAATTTTCCCTCTCGCACGTGCGCTCAAAGTGCACCAGAAAAAGACCCATGTCCCCTCCTACCGCGTAGGATGGCATCAAATCTGTCATTCGGCGCTCTCTTTCTCGTGCCACTGCGCTAGCTCCGTTCATTGATTGAGCCTTTGCTAGTTCAATTTCTAGGCGTTTCATTTCCATACGATCGATACGTTCTCTTTCCTCTTTCTCCTCACGACGTCTCTGTTCCTCTTTTTCCTCCCGGAGCCTCTGCTCCTCTTTTTCCTCACGGAGCCTCTGCTCCTCTTTCCTTTGCGTAATAGCCTCCAAGCATTCGCTCAGCTCATCGTCATCTGCCCCGATCTTCTCGATGGCGTCAATGATCTCCTGCTTTCTTTTCGTCTCGGCAATTACCTGGCCCAGCTCTCGGGCCAACTCTAACAACTCTGGCTTTTTTAGTCCCTTCAAATTCATGGCGGTCCTTGGTGCTGCTAACTCTTTTAACTAAACAACTTTGACGTACTATCAATACTTCCGTCAACCGTTACCAAATCACTGCTTTGTTTACAATCCTACGCAAAGCCTGGTGATATCTCAGCAAAGAAAAGCAGTGCACTCACCCTATGCAGTCATGAATTCGGACGCGTTCCTTCCCGTGTTGTCAGAGATGCCACGAAGCAGTTTTGTCCGACTCTAGGTCCTCCAGACAGCAGGTCTCAGCATTGCCTCCTGGTCGATGAGCTCGATCCCACCGCTGCCATCCAGTTGTTGTGGTCTGGGTCCTGTGGGTCTCGTCGTTGGTAGCTGGCTCCCATCGGACTCGTCCCTTATAGCGAGAAGCAATGCTTATATGGGAAAACAGAGAACAGACGTTTATTTACATTAGAGAGAGGTCAATAAGAAAGTTTAGATATATAGTGGCGTTCTTCGTACATGGCGAGCTCTCCACTCGAAAAAGCACACCGAATGAGCCGTGGGGGCTCATTATAAAGGGTCTGTCCTCCCCAGATCCCTAGATCGGGGACCGCGTACAGATGGCACCGTCCAATCACGGACCACACATTACCCGCGAGGGTGACGAGCACGCACGGTCCACGCGAACGTTCAAAACTGAAGCGTGGTCACCGCACGGCCATGTGGCACGAACGCGGCTCCCCCCCCGTCAAGGTGTGTCGCTGGGCGAGGGGTCTGGAGTTGATGACTGCATCCATCGAAAGGGCCGCCGTAAACAAGCTTCAAAGGGTGCCGAACGACTCGTTCAATTAGCGGGACGATTCCCGGCCGCCGCCGCCGCCGTCATCTTCCAAAGAAGAAGCTGCACCGGTGGTCTCCCGAACTGCTCACGGCGCCGCGGCGGCAGGACGCCGCACCCTCCGGCCAGGTGGGAACAATACATGGCGGACACAGGCCGCCAACCCGTTTGGCGACTCAAAAGGAACATCAAAAGGAACGCCGATCCATTGTCAGACCTGGCGCCGGTCCTAACAAGGCATAAAGTGGCAATAGAAAGCACAAGACCGGGTTGATTGGTGGGTCATGGGAGAGGACTGCCCTGCAGTGGGCCTAGTCAGGCTGATGATGTATTTCGGAGCATAAGCCTCCGTCAGGCTATGCATGTAGCCCTTTGCTTCGTTTTTCTGTTATATGTTCAGAAAATGAATCGAATCTCAATGCATGGCTTGTTTGTTCTACATTTTAGAGATGAAAAAGAAGCACCGAAAGACTATTCATAAGCAAGGAAACACACATGACAGTACTTTTGGTGCTTCTTCACTTGTTAATTGTCTCTTTTTTGGCTCTGCCTTCCTATAATGGAGAATGCTGCACAGCTGTGCAGATTTCACACACCGGCCACATAAGAAGCATTTGTGCTTGCTTTAAGTACCTAACAGATAAGTGGCACCTGTACACAAAAGTGAAAGTAGCTTATGCACAGGTGGTGCTTGGCTCTTGCAAATTTGTACTTTGAGAGTTCGTACCGATAGACTGCTTATTGCTTCTTAACCTTTTTACAAGTCATAGCCCGGGTCGTTTACATCCACTAGCAGTGTATTTGGGTGATTATTACTGTAGCACACACCATTAATTGAGAATGTTTTGTGTGTTTTCCAGACACTCAGATCAACATCGCTTGCTTATTTATTGAGCTTGCATCACATTGTCTATACTTTTCTCTTGCACTGCAATGGCTGGTCCAACTCTTCTTGCTGTAGGAGCAGCAGTAGGTAGGTGCTTGCTCTCTGTCACCCATTTACTTAATCACAAAAGTTTGTTTATAGTAGACATACAGGCCCAATCGATATGACAAGTGGGTAAATACTACTGTAACATGACAGCTGGAGGAAATAAGTAGTCAGAAACACTAAACTCCTATGCGAGCTTACGTACGAGATCACAACAGCACTGCGGTCGCCTGTGGAGGTGCTAATAATGCTGAGTGAGTCGTAAGAATTTGAGTGTGCTAACAACAAATCTTGCTATTTCAAGATCACGTGCCGATTACGCAATGCAGGTGTTAAGGAAAAATTGTGCTCACTGTAAAAGCAATGACTGCGCTTGTGCAGTAGTTACTGACAGTATTGCAAACAATTTTGTTTTCAGAAGCAATCGGAAGAGAGATGTTCATATCTACTGTAGGACATTGACTGGCATTGAACTGGCATTGAATGACTGGCATTGAACAGTGCCAGTCATTTCTTTGTGGTCCCTCATGCTCATGCTGCAGTTTGCTACTGTTCCGATCTTTATGCATTTCTACTGCACTCCGCCTTTTTCACGGTGCCACTGCATGCGCTTTTCCTCTAGCAGAAATGTCGTGCAACGCCACTTCATCTCAGAGGCCATAGTTCTGGCAATACGGTTGTCCCGCTTCCGCCAAAGCTTTATAGAGACACAGGGCAGCACAGGAAAATGAAAAAGGCGGATTTCTAGGTTGAAATTGTTAAAGCGACCCTAAAATGGTCTTTTGAAGTTTTTTTAGCGTTTAGACTAGAGCATCACCAAACCATTCGCACCACAAATTTAGTGACATGCCATGCACCAAGGCCACTTCGGACAATTGTATCATACCCTCCTTCTCAACTCTGCCTGGGCTCCTTAATGCTGGCATCACTGGTAATCACAGAGCTTTGAGCGCCGCTAGAGAATTTGAGCTTTTACCATTCTAGACTTCTGAAATGGCATGCTGACAGGTTGCACGCAGTCTCGAACGCTATCACATAGTCGCCCGGCAGCACGCACACCGTCTAGCAACACAGATGAAGATCGCGAAACGGTTGATATCTGCTCCGACAGGTGCCGCCACCCTACCAGCCAATCTTACTGCCGCACATTCTACAGCCCGTGAGAGCCAGTCAGATCAGGTGCCATGGTGACGTGGCTTCTGACGTACTCGGGCCCAGAGCATGTTGCTCTGTGAACGGCCATTTGAAAACCCGTGTGGTCGAGTCGCAACAATCTGCACCGATCTGCGATTCGCAGCTTGAAAGCCTAGTAATAAATTACACAGTTTACGCAGAGAGCTCAAATCAGTCTCTAAATAACCCTTGAGACTTGGTCTACCGGCCCAATGTATTCATAGAAAATCGCCAAAATCGTTTAAGGGTCTCTTCAACACTAGGCATCGTATTGCATGTTGCTTCCATGTTCAAGAATAATGGTAATTGTGGGATATTGCATGTAATGCATGTGTTCATATAAAATGTGCAAGAAAATGTGAACGATCATTTAGTGACTTCTAGCAGGTGTCACACCGCTTTATTATTATTCTTCATATTTTCTCGCTCATATCACACCCCCTCTGTACAATAATTGTAGTGCTTCCATGTCCCAAAACCATGATATAATGAGAGATGCTCTAGAGGAAAGCTCCGAAAATTCGACAACTTGGAGGTTTCTAAACGTGCACCTGAATCTAAGCGCATGGGCCACTAGCAGTTTGCTACCCCCAAATGGCCGCCATGACCGTGATTCAACTCGTGACCGTTGGGTTTGCAGACAAATACCATAACCACTATATCACCATGAAGGGTGCTACGTAGGAATGGCTTTACTGGCATGTCAGACTAATTCACAGCTTGAATAATTTTTCTCTTAAAGGTATCCCTTTAAGTGCTGCACAAGAGTTTGGCTATGCACTTAGAGTATGCATTAGGAAGAGGCACAAAGAGGCTGCTACAGTGAAACCAGTCAGGAAGAACTTTTTGTTCACCATTGTTTTTTACTCATGCAGCAGGAGCAGCCGGCGCACTGATGGCTGTACCTGCAGTACTTGCAGCCGCTGGATTCGGAGCTGCCGGTGTGGCTGCCGGATCATATGCTGCAGCTACCCAGGCAACCATGGGGGGCATCGTGGCCAAAGGCAGCCTATTTGCACTTTGCCAAAGCTGGGGAGCAGCTGGACTTCCCCTCGCTGCAAAGGGTGTTGCTGCTGCAGCCGGCGCATGGCTTGGTTTTAAGGTGGTTTAATGAACCACATAATGCACTGGCAGTCTAAGCCCAATAAAAGCATAAGAAATCACAGCATATCCATGGAGTGAATGATGATGAGTGGGGCAAAGCACTCGTCAGCCCGTTCGTGCTTCCGTTCGTCTTTGCTTCCGTCCGTCTGCGCGACCATCCGTGCATCCTTCCGAGAGTCCGTCCGTCCAACCATCTGCTAGTCTGTCTGTTCGTCCGTCCGTGCGTTCATCTAGTGAACACTCTAAGTGCCGTCATCTCCCATCCCCTGTGGCACATATCCGCTCTAGAGCGGGTATCTGCCACTAGTGGCTAGGTACTAGTACATACATACATACATACATACATACATACATACATACAAGAGATGGACGGACCCACGCTTAAGGAGCTTCGCCCCTAAAAAATTCAGTGCTTAATTTTTCTGTTTTTAAGTGAAGCTGCAGCTTGGTGCCTCATCAGAAACAACGCATCCAACCACCAGCTTTCCTTCGGCAGAGTGAGGCGAGATCACGTGATCCAACCCTGCACGTCACCACGACTGCAGCACCCGCTCCTGCAGTGGTGGCCTTGCGCCCAATACCAAGGCGCAAGCAGCAAACACGCTGTCCCTGTTTGGCCAATGACGAGGCATGTTGGATCAACATGGCGGACGCGGCCAATCAGAGGCCTTGAGATGACTTTCGGACATTTGATTTTCGCGCGCTTGTTTTTAGAGAGAAGCCAGCTGAGGCGCAGAATTTTAACACAGAGAAACGCCTTTTCAACGAGCCCAAAGCAACTGTGCTCGGTTGCGCAGCTACTACTTTTTGAAAATCGGTTTTTTTTCGGGATTTCCGCGATAATTCTCGCCACTTTGGCCAGTGCGACAAGTCTTTAGAAGCACTTAGGCGGTTTTTAGTGGAGATAGTTCGAAATCTGATTGAAGGAGGGCTGCATAAACTGAAAATGTGATTTTCATGAAATCGATTTTTTTGGCTATTTTTAGCGCTACGAAAGCCGCGTCCCATCTTAAAGGCACTTCTGGCACTTTCTGGAAAAGGGGACTTGTGGAAGCGGGAAACTGTTTCAGGCTGAATTTGATGCGATGGCACAAATTCTCGGACAGTAATGAACAACCTAGGACATGGTTCTTCCTACTTTTTTTTATCTCTGTCTGAGCATTTGCGCAATCAACTCAACTTTAACCATATACCAAATAGCCCGACAGAAAATGCTACTAAACTGTGCCAGAGATGAAAAACACGATGTGGAGTGCCAGGAATCGAAACTTGTGATTTAAACTTGTGAATTTTCGATTTTACTGTTTAACCTATTATCATGAATTTAATCACATCACGTGAGCAGTTTAACCACACTCGCGTGAAGTCCTCTGTGGGTGGTGAAATAAGACCATTACCGATATAAGGATGAATCTTAATAATTGAGATTTTAAATTTTGAAATCATGCTATGCTTAGTAACCAAGTCATAGCCTGACGAGCGAAACGTACAGGTTATGGCAAAATACCCCGAGTAAGCAGCTTCCAAAGTACTAGTTTAGTAAGCCATTTGAATGGAATTGCTCGATTCAGCATAACTACGACACCTACCGCACGGCACGTGTTGTTCTCATTTTTAGCAGCAATATGTAACAGCCCAAGTAGATATTTTCACAACATAACAGCAAGGAAGGGAATCAAACGATATGCTAACATGTGTGACATTATAAAAATTAAATCGTACTGTGACAGGATTTGTTCAGTGCAGCACTGTGTTGGAATTTGGTGCATGATAATGCGGCTTGCAAGAAAAGAACGAAGGCAAATTCTGCTTTTGTACAACTATTTATTCAATAAACTGAATGAAACAATCAAATGAGGAGACTGGTTCTTCCAGCGGGCTGAGGAGGCACTCAAAAATTGCTTGAAGCAACTTATGGTACACATTATATCAATCCTGTACTTACAAAAAATAGGACATTTTTTTTTCTTCTAGATTATTTACAGGGCGATGTTAACCACTGTATGGTGAGGGAAATGGGGCAGGAGGCAATCAGAGACTGTTGTTGTAGTATCGAGGGTCGTGCGGTGAAGGTGGCGTGCTGTAGCTATTTCTGCTAGTCGTACCGGACGACTCGGCAGCGCTGGACTCGTTCTCATTCATCTGGCGCAGCTTCGTCCAGATGTCCAGGGTTGACGACGTTGGCGTCGATGGACCGCTGCTTGACACAAACGAGGGTGGCCCACTCCATATCATACCTGGAAACGCCCCAGAATCTTCTGAAACTTGCTTTCATATTGCAGCATGAACACTTCTGAATTCAAACTTCACCAGCAATTACGGCCTGTTGGAGCATAAAAGCTGGTAACAAAATAGAAAAGTGAAGTGACATGAAATGTGTAATTCTCCTGCACTATTACTGCCAGCAAAAAGCCCGTGATCATATTGCATGTATCCCTATTTGAATACACTGTACACTTCTTATACTCGTGAGGCAATGCTGTGAAATCTGTGAAGTATCTGCAGTTGTGACAGAAATATCTCTGAGTGCATTTCCCTGTGCTGCCATTATTTACCTGTGACACTAAGGACTACACCACAAATCATCAACAGTCTGTAAATATGTAAGGTTACAACTTCATCTCTGCATGTCCATTATGTGAAGTATGTATGGTAAGGTTTCATTCATAAGTGTGCTGTAGTCACTGCTAAAGAAAAAAATGCGCTCTCCAATCCACATAAGGCAGATTACGATTGAAAATTGGGTGTCATGGCTACATTAAAGAGAGCAAGAGGTGTGCTTACTGCTTGAAGGTGATGCAACAGGGAGGGCCGAGAACTGGCTGTTGCTATACGTGGATCCGGGACCTTTGGAAACAGAGCTCAGGAGCATCCTGTACGTTGCACTAGTCACCTTGCCCAGAAACTGGTCCAACTGATGCAGAGACAGCGCGTTGTGCAGTGTTTCCAAGGGCCGGATCGATGGTACGCTAACTATGCCATCTGCAATGCGCATGCAACCGCACCACGTTACCACTCGTGCTTGTTCAAGTGCTTACTTCTAGAAAGTGAAGAAGAGCTATGCATGTCAGAATGCCCCGGCTCATGCTTCTGAAACAAGCTGTTGCTACCAAACTCCTTGCTTTTTCTTTTTTTTATGCATACCACAATGCAGTTAGTCACGTCTATTAAATTTCTGTGCTACGATGACTGAACGGCCTTGAACATGAAAATGAACTCCTACAGAATGTTAGATTTGCTTGGCTGCATGTTTTTCCATCATTTATGCAGCTGCAGCTTGTCTACACTCAAGCTGTTTTACTCAAGCTACTCTACACACGAAATGCAGGGTCTTGCTAATAAATAAAATATACGTACATCTGTACTCGTAACATAGTGTAACAAATTTGGTTTAACACTGCTTCTAAATTTTATACATAAGCAATCTTTACTGATGTCTCTGGTGTTGCCCACTTGAACAATTTAACATTGAACAGAAGCAAGGGCCAGCGACATCTTCGACTACTAGGCGATTTCCTGACACATGCAAACTCTAAAGATGCGATTTGGGGGATAAGTTTGTAAAATGATAAATACTACACTCGTAGGAGCACGCACAAGAAATCAGAAGCATGTTAGCTCATTGCTGCTGCTCAGAGCAGTAAGCAAATGTTCGCACAGCATTTTCAACAAGACGGAGTGCGTGTGTGAAAGCATAATATGATTAATTAAAAAGCAGAACTTTTCAAGAACGGTTTGACTGGATATCGACAGTTCCACAGCCTTTTTGACATTCCATAAATGTATACAGTAATGCGAGTACTCAATCCAATCATACCCAATACAATTCTTCAGTTTATTCTAGCCTTTTTAGATGAAGTATTACAATCCACTTACCTGTTCTACCCTTTGTAGGGATGCACATTATAACCTTTCTACTCATGCATGAGATGTTATTTTTGTAAAACCAACTGTAAGGATTACTGCATGCTGTTGGCTTGTATGCAGATTGCTTATCTGAAGGAGGCCACACAGCCTCCACAGAGGGTGTTCTGAGATGTTACAACAGATAAATAGGTTGCAAGGTAAAACACTATGCAGTGCCTAGCTACTGATACTGGCAGTAAGCTGCAACAGCTATCAGCTTTCCTAAAACCTGGGACCTCCTGCAGCAATACTTTTTCACCTTAATAATGCTTATCAAATAAAATTACCGTATTTACTCAATTCTACCGTGCCCTCGATTATAACGCCCGCCCAGTTTCCACGACGAAAAAAAACAAACAACAACTAAGACATCGATTGCAACGCGCACCCATTTTCTCGTTGGCCCGCGCGATCACACCATTCGGGAAAACGACTCCTTTCGGGAACGTCTTCCGTTTAAATATGAGGTACGGGGGAAGCTTGTGCCTATCTGACGTGCAACGGAGCATTGCTGTCGCTCTAGTTTTACCGTGGCCCAATGTCGGCACGCGAACTTGCTTCGCCCCCTTCTCCTCGCCGGTTGTGGTGCCAGGCCTCTCGAATTAAAGAGGCGTCTGATTGGCATTCCCGATTTGCCCAAGCAGGTAGCCGTCGTTGTGCCGCAAGTTTAGGACGAACCTCTGAAGACTGTCAAGCTTTTCTTCGTACTCCTCTGGTAACTTTCGGCATATGCCCGCTCGCCTTCAGAGGAAAAAGCCTTTCCTCTTCATAAAGTTAGTTAGCCAGCACCTGCTCGCTTTAAACTGGCTCCGCATTAGCCCTTTTTCTAAGGCTAACTGCATAGCCTGCACTTGGAGCAGTTCTGTCGTCACGGGCCGCTGTGCCGCTCATTGCTTAATCACAGCTCTTCAATTTGTGCAGCTCTTCAATTTGTGGAAACCGACCCTGCTGTGGTCCACTGAAGCCTTTGCGTTAATCTTTGCTGTCGACAATATTCTGCTTTTGTTTTCGCCAGTCCCGCACGCACGTTTCGGGAACTCCGAACGACCGCGATGCGGCCAGATTTCCGTCCGTTTCGGCACACGCTATGACTTTTCTTTTAAAAGCGGCATTGTGGTGCACTCGTCGAGTTTTTGGAGTCGGCCCTTCCATGCTGTCGATGCTAATGCACTACAAGATGACGAACTCCTCAGCACACGTACGAAGTGCCGCACATGGGAAACACATAGGCAGAAATGGCCAACGCGCCATGCCGATGCACGTAGGGGGCGGCCATTTTGGAATGCCGATGGCAATAGAATGATCGTATTCATTTTTTTTCGTACTCGATTCTAACGCGCATGCGATTTATGAACTCGCTTAACCAGAAAAAAGGTGCACGTTGGATTCGAGTAATTACGGTAAATCTTTAAGACAGAGCGGCAGTTCACGTTGCATGCATTTCACTTAGTGAATGTACACTGCTAGGGAAAAAAAATACTGAACCAAGGCTAACATTTAAATCCAATTCGAAATCTTCTCACTGACTGCAATCAAATGTACTGCAAGACCAGACAAGCTTGAAAACACCATCAAATTTCACCACATATGCACTTTCATGCTTGACGGTCATGTGACAATGTCCTCACCAGCAACAGCAGTGGGAAAAAGATTTTTCAAGTCTGGAGCGCTGGAAGAACCACTGATCACTGCCGTACTAAACAGGCTCCCAGATGAACCTAGAATGAGTTGAGACAAGAGTTCTTTTTTTTGTTCCAAACTTTCACGTAAATTGTGCATGTTTGGTTAACAAGAGACTGCAGAGAACTAGAAAACGTATGTAAGCTATGACATTTAGAGAAAGCTTTCATGAAACAAGGGAAACATGCAGCACTCAAACACTACTCTAATGCATGCATTAATAGTAGGTAGCCCGATAAAAAATGTAAAGCTGTGCAATGTGCTTTTTTGCTACTGTGATCAGGCGCCCAATAGCACACCACTGCACATCAAAATGTTTCCAGTTATTTTCTGCATCTCTGTGCGTGACTTCATATCACTATCTACGACTGCGACCCTCAACTACTTTTCCTGTATCATCATTACTAATTTGTTTCTCTAATAGCACATCAGCTAACCATTCTATGCTCTCCGTTATTTGCCACATCACACTGTCTCCTCAAACTTTCGGCTATTGTACCGCCAAGCAACCACACTCGATTTAACCCTCCATCTCCTCGTTTCTTAAGTTATTCCAATAATTTTTTTGTCAGTAATCGCAGTATTTTTTGCCACTTCACTAGTTTCTTAGGTGTCTATCAAATGCATGCCCAACTAACGAAGTACTGCTGTGATATAGTGAGCATAAGCCTTCAGTTTCAAGAATACCAATGACTTTTGAAAGACTACTGAATAGTTTAAACCCTTCCGTGAATTGATGACCTAGGTTCCAGAACCCAAAGACTGCACTGGCACTTGCAGAAAGCTCCTTATATCTCCGACTCCGGCTTGTTATAGTTTGCTCCAATATCAAAGGAACAAAATCTGGCAACTTTGGGCTGATGAAAAAAAAAAAGGGGGCTCAAGAAACAAGTGTGTAGACAGCCAACTCCACTTTTAAAGAGTGCCAAGCAACCATGCAGCAAACAGAGACACAGGTTGATCACTTACCAAAGACCTTAGGGAGGTCAGCAACACTGCAAATCCTCAGATAGGAGCTCAATTGCCCTGGGACAGAATGACGGTGCCTGTGTAAGCCATCTAAAGCATGAACCAGCGACAGAAAAAAAGTGCACGGTCTTGGTCAAACCAGAACACACAACACCTCTCACCAGTAAGTATCCAGAAACGAAGCAGTGACCAACAGAAGAGGAAAGAAAGCAGCCCCGGTCATGCACTAGTGTGTCGTCGCTGCAGAAGAGGCACTCTAACCTCGAAACCAAAAAGAAAAAGGGCAGTCAAGTCTGACAGGCAGCCAATATAGTTACCAGAAAAAAGAAAAGAGAATGACAAAGACAGAAAAAAGTGTAAGCAGTGGATCATGAAAGGGATAATCGACAGCCACCCACTCGCAGCGTGAAGCCACAAGGAAGTCCATGTGGATTTATGAGAAAGAAAACTCCTTCGTTGCCGAAGAATGTGTCCTGGTCCAGGTATCAAACTCAGGACCAACACCGTTCATAGGCAGTTGCTCTGTCAAACTGAGCTAACTAGCACACTAGCAATTGGAAACACGAGGGCGAATAAATCGACAACTTGCAGCATATGGACATGGAATACCACAAATAAATTTTGCGAAAATCAACAGTTTCGCGGCCTTACGTGACTCCATAGAACTCATACGAAATATTCTATGTCCGTGTGCTTAGAATTGTCGATTACTTCGCCCTCATGCTGCCTATTGCTAACTTCGCTTAACTACCTAGTACAGCGATGATCCCGGGCCATGATTAAATTTTGGCAATTAAGAAGCTTTGTTTGAAATTTCTTTCACTACGCTTCTGCCACCTTGCGGGACTCCACAGAACTCTCTTGCAATGAAGCAGAAGAAAATTGAAGGAAAACAGTGAGTGGCTGCACAAATAAAAGCCTGGGGCCAGCCATACCAAACAAAGAATGCATGCAAGGTCAAAGCAACATACACATGCAATGAGCCAGCAAAAACAGAGGAAAAGAAACAAAAGAGATGAAGGCACTGAGTCGAACAATACGGCAACAAGAAAACACATGCAAGCCATGAAATTAAAATCAATGCAACAAAAAGCTGGGAGAGAAAAAGGGGGCAGAAAAAAAAATTCAGGATGAAGATTTATCTGGAGTACAGCAGTGGTGTCTGTGGTGCTCTGCTGGGCATCAAGCCGTGAATCACTGGCACA